>JZKD02S1745161.1:649106-667980 GCA_000966675.3 Picea glauca | reverse complement strand
TTGGGGGTAAATCCTCATATAAGTTGTCCATGAACCATGGAGGAGTGGGAAGTGCCTCAGGATCAGGAGAGATAATATGAACAATATCTGGAGAGGGAGTAGGGGGAATCAATTGTATCACAGAAAGTGAGGGGTTTGGAGGATTTTGAATAAGGGCCATTTGGTGATGCCTGTATTCAATGATCATAGGACACTGGTATGTTAAATGATCAAGTGATCTACAAAGAGAATAAGGGAATCTCATATGTTCATTGACTGAGGTTGTGACATAATGGATGTCAATGACTCGAGTGCTTGATGACGTGAATGGAGGGGGTTCTTGTTGAAATCTTTCACGTATTGTCGTTAGTGTCTATCGAAACTGAGGTAGCGCAAGGAAATGGTGGGTGTAATGGACATACTTTGAACAGATGGCACATGCGAATTTGGTTCACAGCCCTTTACTTTTTGTAGTAGGGGATCCGATGGTAGTACTAGGTGTGTTGGATGAAGCAACGAGTGGTGTGATTGCTCGAGGGAGTTGGATTAAATTGCATAGCTCGGGGAGAGAGGGACATATATTGGTGGGGTGTCCTTCTTTATTGCATAGTGCACAAAGAGGTTGAACTCTGGGGGGAAGTGGACCAGGGAGCTCTTTATTCTTCCATCTTGCCCCAACTGTAGTGGTGGTGTTGGCCAGTGGGGGGGGGGGGTTGTGTCATCGAAGTTAGGATTGGGATCTGCATTGGGATTCCCTCAATTTGGGGAGAGAGGGATGGGTGAGGAACCATCATAGGTGGGTGTAGATACCAAACTGGAATAGCAAGAACCATGTTAGGAAGGGTAAGTGTTGCGGCTACCTAGAAATATTGTACGCCCGGTGGGGGATAGAAGAAGGGGATTTTTGTAATGGCTTGGGGGACCGTCTCCCAAACTGGGATGTGGCCCTAGGGGAGAGTGAAACCGGGAACAAGTGGTGTCGAAGGGTTCTCAGGGGGTTCATGAGGTAGGGTTTCTGTGACTAGTGTGACATCAGAGAGTGAAGAAGCCTCGGTGGGAGGAATGGTATCTCCAGTTTTCGTTCCATCGGAAGATATCAAACACACTTGTGCAAAGGGATGTATGAGCAGTGGTGCTCCATCGTATGTCCCTAGCAAGGATGGGTCCTTGAAAATTTTGGGGGCCATCTCAATGAGTGGGAAGGTGTTGGAATTAGTGTGGACAAGACATAGGATGTTATTGATGTTGGAGGAAGGGTTGGGCTCGTAATGTGAGACTTGGTCGATGGTGATGATCTTCCCATTGTGGGGGAACATCATTGTTTGAAGCACATAAGAGGCCACAACCTTCATAGTGTACATGTAACTATATCCAAACAAGATGTTTTAATCGAGAGGGGCGTTGATAACTTCAATGTCAACAAGAATGGTTTTTCCCCCGAGTTTAATGGGGACATTTTGAAAGATCCCTTCAGGAGAGGATGGTTGTCCATCATAATATCTCAAAGTGATGGCAGATGGTATTATCTCGGGGGAGCTAAGATTATGCCATACAGTTTTGGACATGATGCATTTGGATGCACCTTCATCAGTGATGCATCGATGAATTGTGATGTTCTGAATCTTGACTGGTATCTGGAAAGCTACCAAAGCAAGGAGACGAGGCTCCCCACAATCTAGATCAAAAGTGATGAGTCTAGTATCAGCAGGGTAGACTGCCCCTAAGGTGGAAAGCAATGATTTCCTTTGAGTGGATCAGGTTTGGAGGACTTCCAACACTGACATGGCTGCAGGAGATTGCGCCAAGTCATTGACCAGACTATAATTGTATGTCACCCTAGACTGAGGGTTGTTGACATTATGTCGTAATGGGATGCGAGGAATACGAAGGGGTGGTTTAGTGATAGGGCATGGGATCATCAAAGGTTTCCCAACTATGATTTCAAATGCTTCTGAAGTGGTGGGAGTATATTCAGGGGGTGCGCTGTATTGACGACTGGGCATTTGTAGGAGGATTTCATCTTCACTAGTGAGGATAGTGTGATCCGCCCGATTCCCAAGGTTTTGATATTGCCCCATCTGTGGTGGGGCAGGGTTGTTACACATTATTTTCATCATCCCTATGACCATTAATGATTTAAACCTATATGTTTCCTTCGGAGGGGTCAATGGCCTAAGTTCCTGAAGAAGGAAGGGAGAAGAACTTTTCCTGAGAAAAGAAGTTGCATTTTCCTTTGTAAAAACCCTATAAAAAAGGAAGTTTGCAGGATTCATTATAGCTAGGGTGCGAGAATGTCAGATTCTTGCAGGCTGCATCATAGCTAGGTCACAAGGATTTCACATTCTTCTCTATAGGCAGGGTGCGAGAATGCTTACACGTGGGGAAAATGAGCGTTTTCTCGAATCTTCTAGAAGGAGAAACTTCCATGGTGAGGTGGCATCTGAATGGTTTGGATCTTACTCGCTTTCATGATTTAGTAGGATCATCCTAACCTCCTCACCATATCCTCTTCATCATATAAAAGGAGAGGAGATCTCATGGAGAAGGGCTAAGTTGGATTTGTCTTGGAATTATTAGCTTGGTTGGAGTGTCTTTGAGTTTTGACTTTGTCAAGATAGATTGTGAATATTATCAGATCTATGCTTTTAGAATTCTTGGAGTGGAAGTGTATGGGGAATGAAGGACAGTTGGAAAGGACCTTATGACATCAAGGCCATGGTTTTGATCTCTCTTTCACATTTAATATGATACAGTAATATGATTCTTTCCTATTGTTAGCACAAATTCTTACCAGTTGGCGTTTTCTTCTGGTTTCGGGCCCCTGGTGTAAATGCATAGAAGTGAGATTTGAAAAATGGTCGAGTGTGTTTTATTCAAAGGCTGCAACCATGATCATCGAGCGAATCCCACAAAACAAGCCCATTTTGGGCTTAAAATCAAGCGAGTGGGCACTTTGTCTTTCCACGGTGAGGATCCACAGATGGGGTAGATCGATGGCCATCAGGTAAGTTTGGGTCACAGAGTTGCATGTGGTCAAGCCCCTGAGCTCATCTCCTATGGCCAAACTCATGAAATGATCAATCCATTTCGTTAGTTCGGCTACCGAGACTTCAACATACAAGGGTCTCTCCTCCTTGCATCATGTATCCCCGGTGCGTGAAATCCTGAAAGAAATAGGACAGTTGATCAAGAAGCGATCTAGGCCATCCATCCAATGGGACATGTGGCACATGATCAAGCCATTTCGGCTACTGGGACTTCGAGAGAATAGAGGGTCTCATCCTTTCATTGCATTTCAAATCCCCAAAGCTCGAAACACCGAAAGCGCCTTTGAATATAGGCACAGGGTCACAGCCCATGGTCACCTATGGGTGATAGAAAGAACTATGCAAAGAGATGAAGTGTCAGATTTAGCTGCAGAAGGGATCACCACGTTCTCTAGAGACCAGTTCAGCTCAACCTCGATCTTGGTCCTTCCTAAAAATAAATGAAGGTGGATGGAGGTAGTTGAAACCTCGACTCACTCACTAAATGCAAAGCATGGAGGTTCTGGCAGGCAGTCTGCCCGAGATGGTCCTGTATGTTGGTTTTCTCCAAAGAAGCCATGTCAAGTTCTCATCTGACCAGAGGAGTCTACACACACTATTTTAGCCTTTAAAGTTTCAGCTACCCCCCCTGCAAAGGCCATGCAAAGTTAAGGTGACGTCTGACAAAGGAGTTCAGGCCAAGTTTGACTGAGGAGAAACCACACCTTGAAAGTCCTGAGACACATATGTTGGGTGAAAGTTTAGGAGTATATTTACTCAATTTTTGTATTTTTGTAGGTAGCGATGGTTGAGCTAGGCTCCTGATTGTAAAGTTTTGATGAAGCATTGGTTGCCCTAGTTATGTATTGGCACTTGAGACTTCTTACCTCATGAATGTTAGCCTCTTTCCATCTCTCTGTTTACACTGTGTTAGAACCTCTCGGAATTGGAGGATCTAGTCAAGTTGCATCGTTATAGGATGATGTATGTTGGATCACTGTAATAGTTGCATTGTTTCTAATCAGATCTTGTATTTTCTCAACGCTGAATGACTTGGAATTGGAAGATCCAGTCAAGTCACCTTTCGGTTCCCCAAAAATCTGAACCAAGAGGATATTGTGTTCTGATTTTTTCCTCTTCAAGCTGTTGAAAGGCCTGATGACCAAGGCAGTCTTTCTCACTCCTCTTACCAAGTCTTCCATCTGCTCATTTTATAATCAACCCACTGATTGAAGTTAGATCAAGACCTCTTCTATTGTTACATACCAGGCCTGGTTTTCTGAGTTAGAGTGATATCTTCCCGGGCCTCTATCCATCCGATCACCCCATTAAATTAATCGTGACATAAATTGATGGGCATTGGGCTCTGCTCCTGCCGCAATCCAGGAGTGACTTCTGAATCCAACACCTATAAATCTTGTTGTGTTTTATTGTATGATTCATTGATCACATACATAGGTTTATATTCAGTTCATGTTATTACTATCACTTTGGTTGGTTGCGTTCTTTTGCAGGTTCATCATTGTATGAGTGTTGGAACGGAGCTAGAATGGCGATGGCTAGAGGAAGAAACATTTAAATGGTATGTCACCTATCTCTCTTTAGTTAGTAAATTCAATATTTAAAACTTAAGGAAAGCATCATGTTCTATTATGTTTTGTTCTAGATATAGGTGGGTCTAGGGAGATCTGTTAGTATCCACACCTACCGATTTATCCGATAACAAGGGTGTACTTCTTATGGATTATTCATCACACCTTGATGTGGAATAGGGTTTTGAAACACTGTCAGGGGTGGTTGTTGAAAATACTGTTGTGGGGCCCACTAAGCGGTAGGCGGTGTTGGAGGACATGGTGCATTCATGGAATCTTTTATTCATTTGAAGTCGGTGATTTGGGGGAAATTGTGAGTATAATGACCATGCTCACTGCAAAGGGCACGAGGTAAGTTCATCTGGAATTTTTTGTTGTTCCTCCCTTGGTGCTTGTTGTTATTTCCCCCTTGGGGGTTATGGTTCCTCTGATTCTATTTTCCCCTAGAAAGTTGGTTCTATTGGGGGTTGTTTCCCCCTAGTCCTAGGTTGATATTGTTTCAATTTTTCCCTTTATTTTTGGCATTATTTTACTGATGCGCCGGATTTTTCATATTCAGTTGTTCAAAATTTTGAAATTGTTGAATGGGATAGGGTTGAAAAAAGTTAACCCCAATGTGTGGTTGTACTTATGGAGGAGCAATGGGTTGTGGAGGACCAAGAAATAGAAAATACAGATTATTTTGTGGCAATGATCTATAGGGTACATAGGAAGATGTAGTGATTTCACTAGTGCTCAACGTGTAAAATGAGGTAGAGGGGGTACCATAACTTGGTTGAACTACAGGGTGCATCATGGGTGTCGATGTGGGTCCACTCATGGGTGGGAGGGGAACAATAGGGTATGGTTGTTGATAAGGGGGAGGAGGTTCATAAGGGGGGCCTCCATACACCAGTTCATGTTGGGGTGTACCATACATAGGTGGTGGTTGGATGTTCATATTGTGGTGTGTTTTGGTACCAATCAATCCATTTGTTGAGTGAGACATCCTAGGTTTGTCCTGGCTGAATGGTATGGGTCTCAAGGCATCAGGTAGCACTGTATATAAGTATCCTGACTGTGAATAAATGAGGTCATACTGTTGATCCTTCCTAATGGCTTCCTCTTCACATTGGGGGAATGTAGGGGCCACATCTTTGGCAAGGAGAGGGACGAGTGATATAAGAAACCAATCGAGGCATTAGTGTTTGGTGGTTTCTACTTTGCATAAACCACGTCACAGATGCCATTTGTGAATGTGTTCAGCAATATCTGTGGATGAGGTTTGTTTAAACTCAAAGAGAAGTTCTAGACCATTGTCATGGAGAATTGGTAGTTGAAAGAAGGTCAAAAATGTTTTGTCCAGTGATTCAAAAGTCACATGGGACCCGGATTTTTTGTCTACATACCACTTGGTTGATGGGCCTATGAGTGTGCATTGAAAAACCCTTAATCAGACGGATTCATCCGTGATTGTTTTTTAAGAGCACCATAAATGGAAGGTCATGACATGGTTGGCAGGATATTCTCCCACCTTTCCTTCAAACTTGGAAATGTTTGAAGGTAGTTTGGTCGGCATTACAGGCCATGCAGGGTCGTGCAATATAGGATCATTTATGAGCTTTCTCAAATCCTTTATGTTGAGGGAGGAAAAATATGGCATCTAGAGTGGCGGTGGAGGATTATTTATAACCATGGTGTGAGTAGTTTGTATACCTGGCCCGTGAGGGGGGCTAGGTGGAGTTGTACTTCCCCCTTGGGAAGAAGTTTTCCCCCTTCTTCCTTGTAAAGGAGATCTATTGGATGGTTGACCTTGGGAAGTGGACCCAAGTAGAGTGGAACCAAGTAATGTCTATCCCAATATAGTAGCACTCACAGGGGTGTGAGAGGGTTGGGCCGATGAGTTGGCAAGACTAGGAACTCCTCCTAGAAGAGGAAGGAGGTTTTGCAAGCTTCTAGAATGGTGGGGGTTCTATGGGTCCCCTATGATGTCTGACTAGAAAAGTGAATGTGTGTGAATGGTGATGAGAGTAATAAAATGAAAAAGATCTTTTGTATAATTTTGGACCTTCATAATATATCTCACAATCGTATGTAATCACAAGAGCGTCATACATAAATCAACTAAAAAGAAGCATAGATGTGGGTAGGTTGATTTTTTCTGCATGGAAAAAAAAGAAAACAAATGTGTGTCATGAAAATACGTAATGTTCTTCCTCTCAAATAGCACTAGACCTTCCAATAGCACTCAACAGTGGGGTCTGAAGCCACCAAAAGAGGAACTAGTGAAGGATGAAATAATCAGTTATAATGAGGGGTAGAGGGTGTATATCCCAAAAGAGATGGTGATATTTCCCAATAGCCACACAAAATCTGATCAAGGTGCAATTGCAGCCCACAATTTCCACCTGGGTAGATGTCCTAAAATTTGGCCACTAGTTACCTCGGTAACAGTGCGACATTTAGATTTTCATCCTCAAAAAATGATCACAGGTTGGATCCCATCCAAGAGGTGGGTACCGCAAGGGGTATATCCCTACCTTATGTTGTTATGAACACTTGACTTGGAGGATTTAAATTTCCTTATTTGTGAAATTCTATTGTTTGAAGATGTGAGAACCAGATAATGGGGAGTTATTTGGATGGCTATCTCCGGGATCCTACCTAGACTAAAAAATTCTTTCGGCACCTCCTATGGAGGAAAACTTAGTGAGGTTTTAGAAAAAAATTAGATGTGGTTGTTTGAGATATTGGGGGTGTGAACCAATCTCGTTTGAATTAAGTGGGAGTGGATAATTCCTTCAAGAAATAGTGGGATGTTTCATAATCCCTTTGGAGGAAACATAATTCAACCTCCACAATTCGAGATGAAAATATGTGAGTGAGTAGTGACTTTGTGTGTGAGCAAGTGATAAAATGTGACAAATTTTTAATAAGTTAGGTTTCACCTTGCAACATGTGGACTTCCTGTGGTCCTTACAAGTCTTGATTACCTATCTTACTAGGTGTCATTGGTACAACCTTGCAGAATTTTTAAAGTCCCTAAAGAACTAGCATGTGGACATGTGGGTCCTTACCAATCCTTTAAAATCCCTAATGTGATTTAATCTAAGAAATATTCAAAAGACTATCATATATTGAAAGCATGTGCACATGTACGGACCCGTTACAATAATCTTTAAACTCTCCTAGTGATGTAAACTAAGAAATTAGCTTCAAACTATCCTATCTTTGCAACATGAGGGCATGATTGGGCCCTTACAAATTTAAGATGTTTTTAAAAGAAACTAAGAGGGGACCCTAGGGGGGGCTTTCCTCTCCTAAGGATTTTTTTTTAAGGGATATGAAATCTCCCCTCAATCCTTTTTTTGATTCTCAAGATCACTCTATGGTGCGAGAGAAGAGCATACTTGATGATTTAAGTTTGATTTCTGGTCCCAATGCAAGTATTTATAGATGTGATAGTGAATGATTCCAACTTATCTTTTACACTCAAAACAAGCCATCCATGTGGCAACTCAAAGAAAAAATAGGAAAAAATATGGTTTTTAACCCCCTAAGTGCCTATGTTTGACTAACCCTTCATGTGGAGAGGGAATATAAGTGTGGTGCATATTAAAAATTGCATAGAATCAATATTTATAAGGCTAGGGGCCTTCCAAACATCACAAAAAACTCTTACAGTGTTGGATTTCTAGACAGATGTGCGGGTCACAGAGAAGACATAGGCGCATGTGGTGCCAATGCACAAAGAAATAATGACCTGTTGGCACACATGTGTAGAATGCGCTAAGAAACACAACGTTTTTCATGCACATGCTCGGAAGACGTGCCTGTGGGCTGAAAAACCCGAGCACGTTCTGATACGTGGTCGAGAAGAAAATTTTGAATGAAATTCTCTTATTCCAGCTATGAATTTATCTTTTTACAGGTAGGATTGGGCCAGTTATGATCCCTGCAAGGTAAATAGATCAAAAAGAAGTGATCAAATAACCCAAATAGGGAGGAAATTGATACCTTATACCCAGTATGGTCGCCAATTTGTTGTATCATTTTACCCACTTGGATGAGCAAAAGAGGGACACCTACAAGTCCAGTTGGGTCAGCTAAACAGGACAAAAGTTAGTGCAAGAGTTAGACACATCAAGCATAAGAAATAAATAAACAACTAAGCTAATAAAAACTAAAGAAACAAAACTAAAGTGCATAAGGAAATTAGAACCAAAATCAGCCAAAAATTTGACCAATATTCATGCCACCAATGGATAGATTGTATTAGTGGGAAAACACCAAAGAGAAAGGGAGACTTATGTGTCCCCTCTTCCTCCAAGGGAGGGCTCTTGAATCCCCTATGTGAGAGCTCTTCTTACAAATAGAAAACTAAAAAGGAAATGGTGAAGAAATCCAAATCTCATTCCGTCAAGAGGTGAGGAGAATGGATCAATGAAATGATGCTAGTATGCTCCAAGAAGGAAAGAGGTTCTTTATAGGAGAATAGAGGTAGAATAACAATACAAATAGATTCTTAGCAATATAGTGCACCCATGGCCTCTTTTTATAGAAAATATTTGAGGCATTATCCAACTGGTCTTTAGTGTGAACAAGGGGCCCTTTAGGGCACCTTTAGGTCTTTGACCATCCCCCCACTCGGATTCAATTCATATTTGAGGGTCAAATCGACTTGGGATCTTAACCAGAAGTGGGTGGGAGGCTGACCAGAATCATAAATGCATCATTCTCAGGTGTCCGCAGCTTTTTGCATACACAATCGTGCATCGGGCGCATATGCGCTTTTCCTCCATTTTCGACTGGCGCAAGTGCGTGCACGTCCTTTATTTGTTGAGCGCATGTTCATTTTATAACTAGTTGTATAGTTTGTACCCTATGGAAATGCATTTTTTGGGCCATGAATGAACTAATAGGTGTTTGGAGATGTTGGATTCCTATGACCATTTGTGGACGAAATTTTAGTTGTAACAAAGTGGCTTGTAGAAAAAAAATTCAACAACAACAAGTTCACTAGTGAATTATTAACTATTAGAGTTAGCAATGTTAGTAGAGAACTTGAGGGAATTGAAAGAGAGTGTTTGTTGATCAATTTCACCACAAGAGAATTGTAAAATTGGTGCCTTTGAGAGATATAGAGTCCTTATAACAAAAAATACAACAATGCTTGAAGATTGAACTAGTACAGACTAAGAGATAGGGATTATAGTCTAAGGTGCTATCACATTAGGGCCTTAGGGTTTAATGCTTAAATGGAAGGATTGTTAGAGTGCAAGCAAATTTGGGCTCTAGCAATCTTTTCTCCCTTCTTAATGCTTCAACTAGATCAAAATCAAGTGTCTAGAGATAAAATCCTAAAGTGCTAGCACTTTAGCGATTTAGGATGTTAACCCTAGCAATAAATCTTTACCAATTTTTAATAAGAACAACCTTGTGAGAGTAGGAAGCACTTATGATCCTCTCTTAGGGTTTTCCCAAGAACAATTTCTAGCAAAAAGTAGCAAAATTCACCATGAAACATAGCAACCCAAATATATATTACAGAAAATTAACTCACTTTAGCCAAGATACCATGAGACAAAACTCTAATTGAAAAAATTCCTCTTCAAAAATGATCCATATGGATGTCAGTGCCCTCCCACCTATTCCAACTAGCTCATTTTGGTAGTTTTCCAGTTTGGTAGTTTTTTCCTAGTTTTTGGGTCCCTGACTTCCAGGGCCATTTTGAGGCCATAAACAATGTTTATAGGGATCTCTTGTGTCAAATTGTAGATGATGTCAAGTATGACGGAAACTTGTGTAGTCCTCAAATAAACATTTCCAATGGGCCACTGTGCGCCTAAAACAAAGATTGTATGCAAAAATTACAACCCTGAGAAGTTGATATACTAACTTACCCAAACAGGGCCCACATGACTTTTGGTGCTTCATCTCTTAAGGTTAGGTTTTTGGGTGTCTACGGTTTTTGACATTCCTGTTGATTGTAAAAACGCCTTGAGAGACTCATTGTAATCAGATTCTTGTGAATGATAACAACTGTCACATCTCTTCTCAGAGATAAGCTGCCACCATTCTAGCAGGTATGTTTTTCGTTGCATTTTACACTTTTAGCTTATTTCCTTATTGAATAGAAACCAATTTTACTGTACATCTGTTATTTTGTGTTAAGCATATTTTGATCATAATCTATATTCATTTCATTTTGCTCATAAAATCTGGATCAGTGGTATCAGAGAGGTCTGCTCGTCGTTTTTAATGCATGTCCCCAAAACGGTCATAGTACAAAGAATTGGGTCTTGAGCTTACTTCTCTTGAGGAAAAAATCTCTCGCATGCCCAAGCGACCTCTCATGGCTAGAGAAAAGAAAGATGATGGGATAGGAGATCCTTTCAAAAAAAATCTCGAGGAATCCCTCACACAACAGAGGAATGAGATGATGGATAGTTTTGCACAAATCCTTCGATTTCTACCAACAAGCGATGCATCTTCCTTGAATGGAGGCGTCGCCCCCTTAAAGGTACAAATCAACTTCAATATTCCTATATTTGAAGGTCAGATACACACAGATGTTGTAGACAAATGGTTGAATATTTTAGATGGATATTTCTCTTTCCATAACTTCTCGAATAGAGAAAATATTACTTTTTCGCTCCTTAAAGTCGTTCCTCATGTCAAATATTTGTGGGAAACTTTCTGCAAGCAAAAGGAAACAAAGGAATCCTCATTATTTATACTCATGGTCACCTAGGAGTCCTTTAGGGATGCTATTAAGGAACAATACTACCTTTTTGGAAGTTATGACGACCTGTACACAAAATGGACCACACTGTGGCAGGAAAGAGACCAAGCAGTGCCCAAGTTCAAAAATATCTTCCATACCTTGCACAACAAGCTAGGTATCAAATATTCTAAGTGACATCTAGTGCACAAGTATCGCGAAAGTCTTCATAGATACATCCAGAACAAAATGGAGTTTCCTCACATCTCATCCTTGGGTGCGGCCTAACGATATGCCATCAAAATTGAGTAGAATATAAAAAAAAAGACGTGACAATTTGGGCTTAGGAACCTCTCACAGAAAAATCCAGGAAAGGGTGGAACCAACCCACAAAACAAAGGACAAAGAAAATATCGACAACCTTGGGACAACCAATATAGGTTGCAAGCAAATAAAGACAAAGAAATATACTGAAAAGTGGTGTGACTTCCATAAGAGCCCCTGGTATAAAATTGTTGATTTCCTCTCCAAGCCGTCGTTGGTGGCCAAGGAGAAATCCTCTCAATCAGATGCGGGTTCCAACTTTGAGTCAGAACCAGAAAGAGGGAGATGGATCATTGACATAGAATCCACTGTTATCGTTTCCACCACCAAGCTCCAGCCCCATGAATCAGACGAGACAGAGGAAGGAGAGTGTCTTTTTCATTCATAGATGTGAGTGAAGGGTACCCCACTACACTTCATATTTGATAGCAGTTTCCAGAAGAAACTCATATTATTAGACGTTTTCAAGCGACTCACCCTGTTGACAATGCAGCACCCACATCCCTACACCATTGTATGGCTCCACGAAGGAAGCAACATCTATGTCAACCAACAATGTCGCCTGTCATATGACATCAAGCCCCTCAAAGATGAGGTATTGTGTGATGTTTCCCATCTCGAAGTTTGTAATTTTATTTTGGGACAACCATATTTATGATAACATCATGTTGTATATTATTCTAGGCCTCGCAGTGTTATTAATAATTTGAAAAATAAATTTTATAGGATACCCTAGGCAGTCCCACCTAGTGTTATTTCCTTGATCTCTACTAAGAAATGCATGAAGGTCATCTCTCAGATGGGGAATTTTGTCTTCTTCGTGATTCGCTCTCAGAGTGAGTGAAAGATCGTAGCCACATCCAAGGTCTCTGCGAACGACCTCTCCACATAGTAGAAGCAAGTGGATAAGGTCATGGAAGAATACTCAGATATCTTCTCCTCGCCTACTGGGGTACCTCTGCACTGTCATGTCAAGCACCCCATCGATCTGACCCCCGACGCATCGTTGCCCAATGGGCCAGTCTACCACTCCTCTTTGTTAGAGAATGAAGAGATCAAGCAGCATATCCAAGAAATTCTCCACAAGGGGAACATCTATCCCATCTCATCACCTTGCAGAAGAACGATCATGCTAATACAGAAGAAATATGGAACCTAGTGACTCTACATTGATTATCGGGACCTAAATAAAATCACAGTCAAAAATCGGTATCGCATTCCCTGAATTGACGACCTCCTTGATCAACTCACGGGGGTGAAATACTTCAGTAATATTTATTGGAAGTATGGATACCACTAGGTCCCGATAGAATAGACAAATGTATGGAAGATCAACTTCAAGTCAAAGGAAGGTATTTTCGAATGGTTGGTCAAGACCTTTGGGTTGACAAATTATCCATCCACTTTCATGAGAATGATGGATGATATGTTGTGACCATTCACCAATACTTATGTAGTGGTGTATCTGTTGTACTATTGGTTGTTTTCATTGATGTCAACCCTAGTCATTGGTTTTGGAACGAAATATTGATGAAGGTGGTTTTGGACCGCAAGATTGATGAAAATATTTGGACATCAAGGACAATGTACATGTAGAAACAAAAACCCATGGATGGATAGCATACATAATGTTTTTTCTGATGGCATGTGGCACATCGCATAGATCCTCATCGTTGAGGAGAAATGAATTTTTGAAGATGAAACAGTGAATTGAAGAAGGAAGTACATGTAGACCCTGGAGATAATTAAAGAAAAGAATTACAAAATAAGAAATTGTTAGGTCAGCCCTAATGTTAAAAGGAAGTGACATAAATGGTATAAATAAATATCATTATACATTAATTTGACACAAAATTTGAATTTCAGAGGAAATCAGAAGTAAAGAATGTCGGATTTCAAGGGAGGATGAAGTCTTTTGGTGATGTGTTCTAAGGCATGTTATTTACAGGTCATCTTACCATTTTTTCTATAACTTTTTTTATAGAACTCTTTAGATGATCAAATTTCTATGGTATTGAGAATACATATCAAGGCACCTATGGTAAAATTTTCATCTCTTGATTCTCTATAATTATGGAGATACACTCTGTGGAAGATATGGTTTTTGACCAGTCCTCAAGCTAGTCAATGAAAAGGTGTTTTGGGTAAAACAATCATAACGTCTTCATAGAGAATCCAAATGAAGTGGTACCAATTTAATTGGAAATAGTACAAACTTTAGTTTCTTGTGTGTGAGTTTCAGAATCTAATGCTAAATATTGAGCGTGGGTCATTTTGTACAAGTTCGCTCACCTGAATAAACTAGAATTGAATAAAGTCTACCATTCTTTCTATAACTTATTTTTGGGGAGGATTCAAGGAGTGAAACTTGGAGGCGTTTCAGAAGATACATTGAATAATATTATATAAAGGATCAGATTATTCCAAGAATTGAATAATTGCAGAAGTTGAAGAAGTCTCAGGAAGCATTATTAGGCTCTATGTGATGGTTGCTTGATGGTGATGATTTAGTGTAAATTTTTATTATCTCTCATATATTCTTGGGTGGAAGGAAGGGGAAATGATGGAGAGGTCAACCATCTCTTGATATTGGAGGATTGTATCTTCCTCTTCGAGGTTTATCCCTCCCTTTATATTTGGAAGTTGTAGGTACCTTTGGAAGTCATTACTTCCATTGAACAATAACTATTGATTATTTATCATATATTGTGCATGGTGTATTGTGGTGTATTGGTGTAACTCTTATACTATTGTTCATTTCTCATTGGATAGAATTGAATGGTTTAAGTATAAGTTGAAAAGGTTTTTAAATTGTACTTGATACTGATTCACCCCCCTCTCAGTATCAACAATTGGTATCAGAGCGAGTTACCTTCAGTACAGTTTAACCATTGGAAAGAAGATCCTAAGAAGATATGGAAGACAAAATTCCAAATGGGATTCCACCATTTGATGGAAGCAATTTTGAATACTAGAGTAATAGAATGGAAAATTACTTGAAAGATCTTGGGGAATATATTTTGTTCTCAGTTGTTTCAAGATACAATGATTTGAAGAAACCAAAGACTTCAGCTCAGAAGGAAGAAAAAAGGAACAACAAATTGGCAATAGATACCATCCTGGATGGATTGACAGATTCAGTGAAATCCAAGGTGGGATCATGTGCATCATCAAAATATCTTTGGGACAAGCTACAATACCTTTATGCAATGGAAGAAGAAGAAGAAGAAGAAGAAGAAGTTGAAGCAAATTGCAACATCTCAGATTTCAAAGAAGCAAATAGAGGTCAGTTGGTTTGCTTTAATTGTGAATGAGTAGGCCATGTTGAATTAGAATATCCTCATCCAAGGATTGAAAGAGATGACACTGAAGAAGAAAATTCCAATGAAAAAGAAGAAAATCATGAAGCAAAAATTATTTAACAAGAAGATCAGAATCTTAAAAAATTAAAGCATGTTGAGATTGAAAATAGAAATCTCAAAGACATGCATAGAAAACTAAGAAGTGAATTGGTTAGTTGTGAAAATACAGTTGTAAGCTTGAAGAAACAATTAGAAGACTTTGAGAAAATAAGAGAGGAAAACGTTTCCTTGAAAACTCTACTCGAAAAAGAAAGAAGAATAGGAGAAGTAAGGAATGTCCAAATGATGAAGAAAGAAGAAGATTGTGAGAAACTTGAACAAGAAGTTGTCTCATTGAGAAAGAGCTTAAGAAACTCTCAAGTGTAAAAAGACTTAACACATCTTGAATGCATGGGTGAAACTTCATACAAAGAAGATGCAAATACCAACAAGAAGGTTGAAGAAAGAGCTACATAGACAGTTGATGAGAAGTGGTTGAGGATACCAGAAAGAAGGAATGATTACAAAAGATATGAATATCGAAGAAGACGTCCTACGTTTAGGAATCAAAGAAGCTTCAATCAATATGAAGGAAACTACAGAAGAATAGATCATGAACCCAGATGGACTACACCGCAAACAAGGCCACTTACTCCAAGGTATCAAAAAAAAAATCTTTGTCATTGTTATAAGTGCAAAAATTTTGGACATAAGGCAATTAATTACAGAATCAATGAAAGGAACAAATACGCAAGAAACATGAATGGTGTAAATAGAAGATATGGAAATAATCGTGGATTTGTCAACAGAAGTTATAATTCATTTTCCCCATTGCTGCACAAAAACATTGTATGCTACAAATGTAATTATATTGGTCAGAAAGCACAAGATTGAAAATATATGAATGAAGATGTCCCTATGCCAACCATGGTATGGAGAAGGAAAGAGATTACAAACAATGAAGCTTGTCGAATAGCATTAACCGCTGAAGAATGTAAAGAAGAAGATGAATGGTACATAGACAGTGGATGTTCTTCACACATGACCAGGGATCAAGACAAATTCATCAACTTGAAGAGAAAGGGTGGCAATGTTGCATTTGGAGATGACTCATCTACCAAAATACTTGGAGAAGGTGTAGTAGAGCTTGGAATAAAAAATGTAAAATCAAAGAATGTCCTATTGGTTGAAGACTTGAAGCATAATCTACTCAGTGTTAGTAAAATGTATGATCAAGGATACACTCTTACGTTTGACTCCTGAAAATGTAATATCAGAGGAAATAACTCAGGAAGATTGGTTGCAACTGCAACAAGAAGACCGAACAACATATACATCCTAGACATGAAGAAGAGAGAGAAGAGAGAAGCCACACAAAAGGATTCCAAGGAATAAAAAGTCCCAAAGACCAAAAATAAGGATGAAGTATTATTAAGTGCCACATGTTCAGGGGGAGAAGCCCCAAATAAGAGAGTTACCTTTTTCCATTAAACTCGGGGGGAGAATCCCTACCCTTTTCCATTGATGTCAAAGGGGGAAAGAAATTGGGATCATGATGATAGGGGGAGCATGAGTGTTTCCATCAATGAAAAAGGGGGAGATTGTTGGAATATTGGTTGTTGTCATTGATGTCAACCCTAGTCATTGGTTTTGGAATGCAAGATTGATGAAGGTGGTTTTGCACCACAAGATTGATGAAGGTATTTGGACATGAAGGACAATGTACATGTAGAAAAAAACCCATGATGGATAGTATACATCATGTTGTTCCCGGTGGTAGGTAGCACGTCACATGGATCCTCATGGTTGAGGAGAAATGAATTTTTGAACATGACAAAGTGAATTGAAGAAGGAAGTACTTGTAGGCCCTAAAGAAAATTAAAGAAAAGAATTATAAAATAAGAAAGTGTCAGGATGTCCCTAACTTTAAAACGAAGTCAAATAAATGGTATAAATAAATATCATTATACATTCATTTGATACAAAAGTCAATTTTCAGAGGAAATCAGAAGTAAAGAAGGCCAGATTTCAAGGGAGGATGAAGTCTTTTGGTGATGTGTTCTAAGGTATGTTATTTACAAGTCATCTTACCATTTTCTCTATAACATTTTTTATAGAATTCTTCAAATGGTTAAATTGATATGGTATTGAGAAGACATATCAAGGTACGTTTGGTAAAAGTTTCAACTCTTGATTCGCTATAATTATGGAGATACACTCTGTGGAAGATAGGGTTTTTGACCAGTCCTCAAGCTAGTCAATAAAAAGATTTTCCGAGTAAAATAGACATCACTTATTCATAGAGAATCAAACGGAAGTGAGACCAATTTAATTTGAAATAGTACAAACTATAGTTTATTGTGTGTGAGTTTGAGAATCTGATGCTAAATATTGAGTGCGGGGCATTCTGTACAAGTTCTCTCGCCAGAATAAACCAGAATTGAATAACGTCTACCATTATTTCTATAACTTCTTTTTGGGGAGGATTCAAGGAGTGAAACTTGGAGGATTTTCAGAGAATACATTGAGTAATATTATATACAACATCTTAGTATTCCAAGAATTGAATAATTTCAAAAGTTGAAGAAGTCCCAGAAAGCATTATTAGGCTCTATGTGATGGTTGGTTGATGGTGATGATTTAATGTAATGTTTTTTTATCTCTCATATATTCTTGGGTGTAAGGAAGGGGAAAGAATGGAGAGGTCAATCATCTCTTGATACTAGATTATTGTATCTTCCTCCTGGAGGTTTATCCCTCCCTTCATATTTGGAATCTGTAGCTACCTTTGGAAGTCATTACTTCCCTTGAACAATAACTATTGATTATTTCTCATATATTGTGCATGATGTATTGTGGTGTATTGGTGTAACTCTTATACTATTGTTCATTTCTCATTGGATATAATTGAATGGTTTAAGTATAAGTTCAAAAGGTTTTTAAATTGTACTTGATATTGATTCACCCCCCTCTCAGTATCAACAATTGGTATCAGAGTGAGTTACCTTCCGTACAGTTTAATCACTGGAAGGAAGATCATAAGAAGAAATGGAAGACAAAATTCAAAATGGGATTCCACCATTTTATGGAAGCAATTTTTAATACTGGAGTAATATAATGGAAACTTAATTGAAATCTCTTGGGGCATATATTTGGTTCTCAGTTGCTTCAGGATACAATGCTTGGAAGAAACCAAAGACTGCAACTCAAAAGGAAGCAAAAAGGAACAACAAATTGGAAATAGAAACCATCCTAGATGGATTGACAGATTCAGTGAAATCCAAGGTGGGATCATGTGCATCATCAAAAGAGCTTTGGGACAAGATACAAGACCTTTATGAAAGGGAAGAGGCAAAGGAAGAAGAAGAAGTTGAAGCAAATTACAACATCTCATATTTCAAAGAAGCAAATAAAGGTCAGTTATTTTTCTTTAATTGTGAAAGGACATGTTGAATTTGAGTGTCCTCATCCAAGGATTGAAAGAGATGACACTAAAGAAGAAAATTCCAATGAAGAAGAAGAAAATCATGAAGCAGAAATTATTCAACAAGAAGATGAGAATCTTAAAAAATTGAAGCATGTTGAGATTGAAAATAGCAAGCTCAAAGACACGCATAGAAAACTAAGAAGTGGATTGGGTAGTTGTGAAAAGACAATTGTAAGATTGAAGAAACAATTAGAATACTTTAAGAAACTAAGAGAAGAAAACATTTCCTTGAAAACTCTACTAGAAGAAGAAAGAAGAATGGGAGAAGTAAGGAATGTCCAAATGATGAAGAAAGAAGAGGATTGTCAGAAACTTGAACAAGAAGTTGTCTCATTGAGGAGGAGCTTAAGAAACTCTCAAGTGCCAAAAGACTTAACACATCTTGGATGCATGGGTGAAACTTCATACAAAGAAGATGCAAA
>JZKD02S1745161.1:588491-632190 GCA_000966675.3 Picea glauca | reverse complement strand
TGCCACTTGCTCCTCTGGTTTTGGACTAATATCATTTGTTGGATGGAATCTTGCCTAATTTCATCCAACTCATTCAATTGTAGGGCTTGTTGATTTTGAACCTCATCTAATTTCAATCCTAATTATGTGGCAATATGGAAGGTCCTTACTTGGAATTCTATTGGTAGAAGTTCTTGTTTCTTGTACACTAGCTCGTAAGGGGTTTGCCCAGTGGTATTTCTCCAGGCGATTTGGTATGCCCATAAAGCCTCTGGGAGCCTATCAGCCCAATACCGGTGATGTAATTGAAAAGTCTTGGTCAAGATCGCTTTCATAACTTTGTTTGTGGATTCTACCTGACCATTGGCTTGCAGGTGGTATGGATAATATTTGCGGTGTTTAATCCCATATTTCTCTGTTATCTCTCCCATCAGCTTGGAAGTGAATTGAGTGCCTTGGTCCATAACAATTTCACGAGGGAAACTGAAGCAGATAAAGATGTCTTCATAGATGAATTCGACAACAGAATTCTTTGTAGCCCTGAATAGGGCTTTTGCCTCTAACCATTTGGTGACATAGTCCATACAAACCAAAATATAGTTCTTCCTACGGGATATGGGTGAAATTGGTCCTAAAAAGTCGATGGCCCATTTTTCGAAGGGTTCTATCATAAATTGAGCATGCAAAGGCATTTCTTCAGCTGACGTAGTTCTTCCTATCCTTTAGAAACTATCACAACTTCTCACATACTTGGCAGCATCTTTGAAAATGTTAGGCCAATAGTAACCTGAATGTAGCACCTTATATGTTGTGCGTTTGTCAGAAAAATGGCCACCACATTTTCCATCATGACAGCTTCATAGTCTTTTAGGTACCTCATCCTCTCAGAAACATTTACGAATAATCAAATTTGGACCTGTGTGAAAAAGGTCATGACCAACCCAAGAGTAATTAGCACTCTGTGTAATAATTTTCCGCTTTTCATGAGGTGACAAATGAGATGGTAACTTCCTAGTAGCCAAATAGTTTGCCATATTTGAAAACCATGAGGTATTGATATAGAGGGGAAAAATATTCTCATTTGGGAAACTATCATCTACTAGGATATCATCATCCTCATTTTTTATTCGGGAAAGAAAATCAGCTACTACATTATCCTTTCCAGGTCGGTCAAGCATAGTGATATTAAATTCTTGCAATAACAAGAGCCACCTAGTCACTCGGCCATTAGTTATGGGTTTACTCATGAGGAATATAATGGAGGAATGATCGGTATGTACAAATACTTCATAACCTGTAATGTAATGAAAAAACTTGTTAATAGCATGAACAACTGCCAAGAATTCTTTCTCCGTGACTGTGTAGTTCAACTCGGCAGGGGACAAGTTCTTGCTTACAAAATAAATGGCATAGGATTGTTGGTCCTCTTTCTGCCCTAATACCCCTCTTATTGTGGTGTCAGAGGGATTAGTGGATATATGAAATGGGAGAGTCCAATTGGTCCCTCTAAGAACTGGTGCCATAGACATCTTATCTTTCATGGTTTCAAAGGCAGTTTGACACTGCTCAGTCCAAACAAAATCAACATCTTTTATTAACAATCCAAACATAGGTGCATCAATATTTGTAAAATTTTCAATAAACCATTGGTAATATCCGGCATGTCCAAGAAAGCTTCTCACCTCTTTCTGAGTCTTGGGGGGTGGAAGTCTGATGATGACCTAAATATTTTCAGGATCAACTTTTATCCCTTCAGATGAAACATGATGTCCTAGAACCACTCCTTCAGTTAACAACATTTTGCATTTTTCATGACTTAAAGATAGGTTCATTTCCTGGCATCTGATGTGGACATTTTCTAAGTTGTCTAAGGCTTCCTAGTAAGTGTTACCATACACTGTGAATTCATCCATGTAGACCTCCACACAATCATGAATAAGATCGGCAAATATCCCTAATATTGCTCATTGAAATGTTGCAGGATCATTACACAATCCAAATGGTAAGACCCTATAGGCATAGGTGCCCCAAGGACAAATAAAGGTAGTCTTGTCCTAGTCCTCGGGTGCTATAAGAATATTATTGTACCCATTGTAACCATATATAAAGGAAAAATACTTCTTTCCAGACAAGGTATCTAGAACTTGGTCAATGAAAAGGAGAGGAAAGTAATCTTTCAGAGTGGCTTTGTTGAGTTCCCGGAAATCAACATAAATTTTCCATTTCTTGGTCACTTTCTTTAGAACCACTACAAGAGGGGATACACACTTACTATCGAAGATGGGATAAATGAATCTAACATTTAACAACTTTTGGATCTCCTCCTTGACATTATCTTTAAGTGTTGGGTTCATCCTTCTCTGGGGTTTCCTAACAAGTGTTACTTCCCCCTGGGTATATATGTGATGGATGCATGTGTTAGGGTGTATACCCTTCATGTCAGTGTATTTCTAGGAAAATTCTCTTGATTTTTCTTTAAGGATATCTACTAACTATTTATGTTGGTCTTTATCTAGCCCGGAGTTTATATGTAAAAAAATTCCCGGACTAATCTTGTAGGGCATAGTATAAGACATGGTAGACTCATCTATATTGAAGATAAAAGATGTCGAAGACAAAATGAATGGGTCCAATTGTTCTTGAAATTGTTCCCCAAACATGTATTCAAATTGGGGAAAAGACTGTCGAAAATTCACACATGTGATAGCAGAAATAAACTGGTTTAGCACATTTTTTGTTGTGTGCTCCTGAAGTGCCCATGCATGGTCACTTGGAAATATGGGTTCTTCCCAGTCCTCATTCTCATATGGACATTCAATCCACCATATATTCTCCATAATAGGTTGAGCTGGAGGGTAAATGGTGAGCTTCTTGATAGAGAGACCATTTGAGATGGTCATTTCCCCTTCTCTATAGCCAATAAATGCATTGGCTGTGTCTAGCCAAGGTATTCCCAAAATGAAGGGATGGCCTTTGGCAGGATCCTTTGAGTGAATGACAAGAAAATATATTGGGTTCTCCCAAGAGGCTAAAGTAACCATGATATCTTCTAAAATTCCTTCAGGTATAACCCTAGTCTTATCTGCTAATTCCAAAATGGTTGGGGTAGGCCGAAGAAGAGGTTGTAACTGTAATTGTTCCAAGGTAGTAGTGGTCATAACATTGATGCCTGCCCCTAGGTCTATGAGAGTGTTTCCAATGGATACCTCATTAATGGTTATAGTCACTACGGGGTTTCCTGGGTTCCCATATTTTTCTATCTTTGGCTTCTTTGATATGTATTCAGAAAGTTCTCCTATCAAGTGTACTATAGGAGGATCCTTATGCTTCCTACCTAGCTTCTTGATACACAATTATTTGACTACCTTACTATAGAATGGAATGTCTTTAATGGCTTGAAGCAGGGGAATCTTGACAGAAATATTCTTCAATTCATTCAAGATGTCAAATTTTGGTCGGGTGGTAGGTTTCTCGATTACCAATCGGTCTAGATCAGGAGGGACCTTCGTAATTTGTGAAGTTTCATTTTGGGGAAGCTTGGGTTCTTGGTTCTTTGAGATAATAACATCTTCCCACCTAGTATCATCTGTGGGTTGTTTGGTGGTTTCTTCTTCTTCTTCTTCTTGGATAACTACTGAAGGTCTCTGCCTATCCAGAACTTTTCTCGATCTTAGTTGAATCTCCTGTAATGGAATAGGAGTAATAACATATGCCAGGAAGGCCTGCATCTCAACATTGTGAAGAGGTTGAGGGGGATTATTATTGGGATTCGGCACTGGTTGTGATGGTAATAGTGTTGGTATCAGGGAGCTTTCATTTTGGTATTGTAACGATTTTTGTTGTGGAATGGGAGGTAAAGGTGGTGGAACAAAACCTGGCAGAAGTTGCAGAGTGTTTGGTGGAAATTGAGGATAAGGATGGTTGTACATAGGGATAGGTGGAGCTTGAGGGTTTCCTTGGTTATGTAATCCTCTCCATCCTTGAAACCAAGGATGTTGGTACTGAGTAAACCAGTTTTTCCAACCTGGTGAGTTCCACAGTTGTTGTTGTTGATAATAGGTTGGAACTTGAGATTGTAGATCTGGGTATGTGGGTTGGTTCCTAGGCTTCCATTGCCTCTTAGGTGCATAACAAGACTCCCCAGGATCTCCACTCCTATAGATGGCTAATAAACTAGGAAATGATGGACATTTCTCAGTTGAATGGTCTTCTATACAGAAGCCACAGACTAAAATGTTATCTAATGGGTATTCCCTTGAGGAATGCTTCCTCTTGCATCTTGGGTAATATATGCTCATTGTTGAATTTTCCTCCTCTTGTTTCTTTTTTATTTTTAGGGTGTCCAACTAGGAACCTATTGTGCTGAAGATATATGTATTAAATTTTTCTAAAAGGTTCCCTATCTCTTCTCTTGTGATACCACCTGAACTAACTGGTTTTATGGTTCTATTGTAAGGGTCCTGAACATTCTTTCTAGTTTTGGCTCTACACCTTGAGTAATTTTTACACATTTTACATATTTCAACAAATGGTTTATGAGAGATGTCACTTGATACCATCAAGTTAAGCATCTCTAGATATTCTTCTAAAATTCCCTTAAGGAAAAGAGCCCTAATTGCATTTTCTGGGAGGTCATGGTATTTTGACTTCTGGGAGATATAACCAAATCTTTCCATATAATCTTCGAGGGTCTCATCTTCTAACTGTTGGATTTTAAAGATGTCATTACAAGACTATTTGGTCTTGCAATAGTCTTGGTACTTCTTAAGAAAGATGTCTTTCATGGCTTCCCAAGACCTAATACTAGATTCTCCCAACCCCATGAACCATCTTAGTGCAGAGTCTTTGAGGGTGGCAGGAAAGAGTTTTAGTTCATGGGCATCTTGTACGTAGTTGTAGCTCCTACACAAGATGTCAAATTCAAATAGGAAGGTTTCTGGATCTTCGATGTTTTTACCATAAAAGGTAGGCAGTGTTGAGAGAGGAATATTCTTCATGTTGACATTTGGGGTGGTGTCTAAAATCAAAAACCCCAAGGTATTTTCGGTTTGGTTCCAGTTTCTTCTTCCTCCCCATGTATTACATTGTTATGGTCCTCCTGATCATCCATATTGACTTGGTTTCCAAAAAGAGAGTACCTAGGTGGTTTTATCTTTGAAGGGAACAAGGTTTCCCTTTGATGGAAAGGTCTTCCTATGGATTGGATGTATGGGACTCTACTCGAGATGGTTGAGACTATTGGTGCCAATGTTTCTGTGTCAGTTTGAGAGATAATTACATTGGTTGAACTAACAAACAAAATATTCACCTGTTCAGGGTATATGATGTCTCCAAAATTAGGATATCCTAGTGGTGGTGTAAAATAAAAAGTTGTATTGTTTGTTTCTGCGAAAGGCTTGAGTGGTCTTGCCTCCTATCCCAATATGATTGATGCTTCAATTTCTTGTTCTATAGTGCTCCCTGGTTAGTCTCTTAAGAGACTATTTTAGCTCTTTGAGTTGAGATAGCTCCTGTTTTTCGGTATCGATTTGCGGATTTTATAAGTGGAACGTCCCTTCCCCCAAAAAGATCAGAAGGAACCTTGGTTGAAAGGTATGATTTAGATTTAATGTATCAAACTTTTGGATCTCTAGGTCTATTCATGAAAGAAAACAAAAAGAAAAAGAAAAACTACCATTGGGTTTAGGGGAGCCTGCAATAGCAGATGCATAGGTTCTTACCTCTCATCTTAAAGTTCCCCCACCACCAATCTAATTCTAAGGTATAGGAATGATCTATTTCCTAACTACTTCCTACTTTGAGACAACTCCCTGGCAACGGTGCCAAAAATGATGGGTGTTCTATATGCACTAAAAACACACTAAAAACCCTTAATTAAATTGTCAACCTAGGTTAAGTAAACTTAGAGTTGTAGAAAAATATATACCAAAGGTAGAAGGGCTTGTAGTAGTATAGTCTAACTAAGGAAATGTCTATCTAAGGGCTAATCTATTCAAGAAAAGCTATCTAATGAGAAAACCCTACTAAGAAACTTGAAACTATGTAACCTAAGTACTTTTGGACCAAGGATCGATGGATAATTCTAGGAAAACAAGTGAAAACCCTACTTAAAAAAAACTAGTTCAATCATGGCAATAAGCAAAACCAACTATTTAAGCATAACAATAAGCAAATAGAAAAAGCAAACTACTTTAACTAGCCTACCTAAATTCAATGAGAAACTATCGTGTGAAAGAAAGTAAATAAAAAGGCAACTATACTATCAAAGAAAGAATAGACAATTAAGAAAATTTAACCTATTAAAGAAAGTAAACAGCTAACTACTCTAAGATAACTTCTACTACAAGTAAACTAATTAAGACTACTCATTGAACAACTAATTAAGCTAAGAGGCAACTGAATTCTATTCTTAATTCAAAATTCAAAACTATTTCTAATTCATAAAAGGAAATCTATTTAATTGAAAGAAAGAAGAAATAACAACTAATTTTTAATCTATGATTAAAAAAACTACTCTCTAATCTACCAAAGCAAAAGACTATCTATCCTAGAACAACAATAAAGCTATCTTCTGATCTATGAAAGCAAGAAACTATCTTTTAACCTATAAAAAATCAAATATAGTGTTGGTGCTTGTGTGAATGTCTCTAGTGTCTTATAATATCTCGATGGCACTTGACAATGAAAGATAATTCAAGAGGTATATGCTCAATATTGATTTCAATAGAAAAGTGAAAGGTGTGGATTAAACAATCCAATGAGAACTTAGCCATTACGAAAACAATCGTCAATTACCCTGCATATTCATGGAATTATTACTCATGTATTAACCATCAACAATATAATGAGATTTTAATTGTACTTCTATGCTATGTAAGAAAAATTTATAAGTAGATTCAACCATTAACTAAGAATTCGAATTGCAATCTAATTCTAGGAAAGAAAGTACATAAAATGAAACTATGCTATATCTATTTTAACAATTGAAAGTGCAAGAAGGAAAATGCTTAAAAACATAAATTAAAACATGGCATATAAAAAGTAAACTAATGGATACATTAACTAAAAACTAGCTAAGAAAGATCTACATGACTATAGAATAAGCAATCTATAATTAAAAACTGAAACTAACCCTATCCATCCACCGAACCCTTGTTAAAGAAAACATAAATTAAAACTTTGTTCTACTCTATTTCAAACTCTGTTTTAAACTTGATTCTAAAAGCATAAATAAAACACAATCTAATATCTAATTGCACACAGGGTTAGTGTATGAATTTTCAAATTTGTTCTTAACTACAGAATCAACGCATATCAACACAAGCCTTCATACTAACCTGCAAAAGAGAGTTAAAATAATTAAACTACTACAGCAAATTAGAAAGAAAAGAAATAAAAGAATAGTTCATGTACATGAAATAAAAAGAGACATCTAAGATATGAAATGCATAATAACTTAAAGAACAGTTACCAGACTGTTGGTGGGCCCCCCAGCAAGTCACGGTCACTTCTCAAAGGCACAACATGAACTCAGCAAATCGATTTCACCATTAAAACTCAAAAATCTAGTTTCATATAATTCTGGCAATTGAAAATAACAAAAACAGAGGAAATTGTATTTGTCTCTAATCCTCTACTTTTTCTACTGCTTCCTAGCTATTGTAGGACCACCACGGTGGTATTTATAATTTTTACAGACCAAGTTGTCAACCACTAGAGGGTCGAAACACTTCTAAAAATAGAAAATCGCATTAATGGTGCCCTAACTACCGAAATAGAGAGAACCAATAATCGTCCTGCTTAACAACCTAAACTAAGTTGTTAAGAGTTCAGTAGCTGGAGGGGGCAAGCACGAGAAAAACCCATGTTCCTGATTCGCCCACCACTGGATTCCAATACCATAACCGCCAAATCGCCCACTATTTTTGTGCAGGACATGGTGCTAGAAAGAATGTCAGATCGAGTACTGGATGGAGTGTTGGATTGAGTGCTGGAAGCATAAACGTGATGCAATTTTTCCCTGTAACACAAAAAAACGTGAATTAGATCCTTGGAAACATAAAAACATGATGAATTATACTCAATATCGACATCAAACATGAATTATACATACCTAGTGTGGATCATACCGTTTTGGCGCAAAATTATTCAAAAAGCTTCTCCAAAACATGAAAAACACATATATACATTCAACAAAAGTGTCTAATAACTATCATAAAATTGATCATATCTCGGGCCCAACAATTTTTATAGAAAGATTTGCCTCACCATTGCTATCTTGCACAGAGGGCCTTTTTCCATTTCCCTGTGCAGACTTATCAACCCCCTTTTTGATAAATCCAGAGCCAAAATATATATTTTTCCACATGTACACTCCCTAACTTCTTTCCAAGATGCGTATATGCTTGATGCTCCACTACAGCCCACGTATATCGGGGTTTGTGCCAGAAAATACAAAATGAGGTCGGGTTTCCATGTCGTGACAGAAGATCTATGATCTTTGGCCTTCCATATACTGGAAACATTATGAATCAGCCCTTCAGTTGCATTTTGGAGGCTATAAGAGCACAATTTCAAGCTATGGAAAAGAGAGAGAAAACATTCAACTTTGAGAGAAAAGTTACTCTGTAGGAATTACTTCACATTGAGTCTGCATCCCTTTGTTCGTCAAGTCTGAACACAGTGTCCATCCCCCAAGCTCTTCCCTTATTGTCAAGATAATCTCTTTATCTCTTTGCTATGAGTTTGCCTTTGGTGGAGGATTGAAGTGGTGGAGACCCAGTTGGAAGGAACTTGGTTTCTTGGTTTTGAATCGTGTCGACACGAAAGTCTGTAATGTTGATACTTTTGTTGATCAATTATTAATAGAAATACTCCTTTCCTGTCCTATCGATATCTTGCAAATATATGATTATTATCCATGGGCATGTTTGTAATGTTTATTAATGGATTGTGCTATATGATGTGCTAACTCATTTTATATATTGTCATTATATACTTTCATCGCTTGTTCATTGAGAACTTCTTGCAGGTATAAGGCTTTGGGTCAAAGTGCTCAATGGTGGAACGACATCAAATGATTGGATCGAGGTAGGATTATTCCTCGTATTGCACATTAGTTTATATACAACATGTTGGAATTGAGTTGATTTCTACAGTCATACTTGTCTGTTGTGGTTTACCCTTAGCCATAGAGAGTTTTTCCCTTGTAACAGAATTGGCAACTCCACTGAGGAGAGATCTTCCTTCTAAGGGTTGAAGTATTTTTCCTTCTTACATTTCTCTTTTTCCTTTGTATTTCTTGTCGTATCACAGTTGGACAGATTTTGTTCACTTTGGGTCTGAGTTTTCATCCTTTTAACCTTGCCTAGCCTTGTATTAAAAGATATACGCTCCTTTTTCCCTGACAGCCACTTGTATATGCTTGTTGTCCCACTACAAGAGGTGTATATACGCCCTTTTCTTTTGAACAGGAGCATATACCACCTCCCCCTTAATTTTTTTCTTGGTTTAGTGACTGCTTGGTAGGTTTTGAGGATCATTGAGCCTTGTTAGGTCTCTGTGGTACCTGTTGATATTATCTGGGATGACAGGAAACCCTTTTGGATTTGAATTTTTGGGCGGCATATTTCTCTTTGTTTTCCATTTTTTATTTGTCCTTGGTAGTTGGGTTGTCTACTTAGTTGCTTGATATTCTTCTCAAGTGATTACTTTTATACACAGTAGCGGTTGTATATCAAGTCTCTTATCAGTCCATGCATTTTCTTTTTAAATACATTGAAAATACAAAAAAATGGGCATTTTGCATTGGTTGGTATTTTTGTCTTTGAAACTTTATCATTAGCTTGGCACATTTAATGGAAGATTTCATTTTGCTTCTAAGTTGCACAGTCAAAATTGAAGATTGCACTATTTTTATTTAGCATATCATTCACTGAAAAGTTAAAGTTAGGCTTTGCATTATATCTATTTTTATTTTTATGCAGATTCATAACACCATGAGTTTCATTTCCATACCTTTTTGAGTAATCACGGCCAATAAAATTTATGCTTTAAACTAAAATTGATTAGTCACGATTTTATTTTTTAGGGTGCACAAACTAGCCTAGGATTTAGTGCCTTGGAATAGGATTTTTTGAGTAAACTTCTCCAAGGCAATTAAATCAACTTATGTGTCTAAGAGACGGAGTTGAGAAATCCATTGTATAATTGGTAATATCAGGAGGCTCTGCTCACACCGAAGTTAAGCACGAGGTCGCGCGAAGTTTGTTGAAGGGATAACCCCAGGATACTCACCTAGTGTCAGAGATATTTCTGTGGATTTATTCGTATTTGGGGATGTTGCTAGTATCCATACCTCTGTGAGAGGTGGTACTTTCAAGGTTTCAGGCTTTTCTACCCTACCCATATGGTAATATAGACTTACGACTGTCCACCTGCGCATCGGTTATAAAGTGGTTGATTAGTTTCTTGACTTAGGTTTCTCATAGGTTACTTGCAGACGTTATTCTACTTGTATCCTAAGTCGGATAGGGGTCGGAAAGTACACAACCTTTATGGAAGATTACCTCTCCGAGGGGATCTCACCGACTGGTTGTTAAGCCTACAAGGGCCCTTATAACTGATTTTGTTACCTCCAAACTTTAGTAGGGAGTCTCAGGTCCCTCCTGGATGAGTCATACCTTCTTTAGCGAGGGAGGCCAATCAACCACTTTAGCCCGTTTGCATGCATATTGGTTGTTTGACTTTTTGGTATGCTCTTTGATTATTAGTTGACCATAAAATTTTGTGTTGGGTATTTGTTATCATGGATAGTGGAGTTCCTTTTGCCCCCTCATTTACTGCTACCCACCCCATGATGCCTACTCATTTCATTGGGACGGACCCTTCTGCTTTTTATAATGGTATGAAGAATTATGGTACTCAGACAATGCCTTGGGTTTCTAATCATTTTTATCATGATATGTCTGATATGTCTTCACACTTACCATCCTCTATCTTGCCTCCTTATGCAAATACAATTTTTGGGTCTAGGGGCATGATGCCTCCTTATTCTCATATCCTTTAGACACCTCTTACATTCAAAGGTTGAAATCTTCTTTCCTACGAGTCCCATATGCGAGAGATAAATGCCCAACTAAGAAATCATTATACTTATCACACTCCATCCACTTATCCTTCTTCCGCTATGTCGGTTCCTACGAACACTTTTCCCATGGAGGACCCCTTTATGCCCTCTGTTGTTTCATCTGGGCGGAATTATTTTTATAGTATGGGAAACCCCCCTCATGAAGTTCCTTCGTTTGGGGGAAACATATATCCTCACATGAGCAACCCTTGTCATGTCTATTTCCCTTTGCAAGTGAATACCTCAGTGTCAATTCCCTTATGACCCTTTATGAATCAGTATAGAGGAGGATACTATCCTGTTGAACATGGACAGGGTGTAAACCAGGATCCTTCCTGGCCTGCAATTTCTCAGAACCAATCTTTCCTTGGATATTTGACTCAAATGCCACAACCCACCGCCACAAGTCCAGTCACTACGTGTCATACTAGCATTATATCACCAACCTTTGCTAGTCATGTTGGATATTGGTAGACAACCTCTGCGAGTCATGTTGAATACCTGCAACCAACCGCTGCAATTCATGTTGGGGGCACATGTCGGGTCACTGCTAGTCACACTGCACATCCATCACCAACCTCTGCTAGTCATGTTGGGGATTCATCACTGACTTTTATTATTCGTGTCGGAGATTTTCTAATAGCCTATGCAAGTCATTCTAGGAGCATGTCACTAGCCACTGCAAGTCATGTTGGGGGCATTCATATGATTGAGAAGCCTAGTTGTCTCAGACATAAGCCTAGATTCCTTTGCAAGAATTGTGAAGGAAGTCACCTTACTCGTTTGTGTCCTTTTACTACTGGGATACCAGAAGTGTGGGTCTCACCTAAGGGCCCTTTGGTTTTTGAGTCATTTATGGTTTCACAACACTACGCTCCTTCTTTGATTGATACAACAGTCATGACGATGCAATCTTCAGCTGCCACCCCTTTTCCTTTAGGGGTTCATGTGTCTCTTGACCTTGTTGTCTCACATCATGTTCAGCCTGTGATCATGTCGATGCAATCTTCGATTTAAACCTCTCATATGTTCGGGGGTCATATGCTTCTTGACCTTGTTGTCTCACATCTTGTTCAACCAATGGTCGTGTCGATGCAATCTTCGACCGACAACACTCCTGTTTTTTGGGTTGATGCACCTCTTAACCTTATTGTCTCGTATCCTATTCAACCAATGGTTGAGGAATTGGTCGTATCGATGCAATATTTGATCGACCCCACTCTTCTCTTGGACAGTGACAAGTCTAAGGAAGTGATCGTGCCAATGCAATTCTTGGTCGATCATGCTCTTATGGTTCTAGTTATATACCTTCTATGCCATGTCCTTAGCAGTTCTATTACTTCACCTTCTGAACAAGAGAGAGTTTTACTATTCCCAAATTATCCCCCTCGAAGTCTTGATGAGGTTCCCTTTGATTGGGATGGCCTTGTGGGGTATCCAATGCCTTCGCATATGTCTTTTCTAAGAAGAGACATTATCCTATATATCATGGAGATAATAACCTCCGTTAGCACTTTGTCCTCCTCGACTTGGAGAGATTTGGGTCTTCCAGAGCTTGTGTCAGTTCTTCGTAAGATACTGACATTCCACAGAAGATCGGTACGAGAGCCTTGGCCTCCCCCATGACTTTCTACCTAGAATCTCCCAATGAGTCCAAGTTAAGCCTTTTTCTGACTCATTCAAAAAGCGAAAAGATTGTAAAGCGATTTGCTCCTTTCACGCTCGTTAATTTGGATTTGAAAGGTCACAAGTCTTAGTTAAGCTCTTTTCTGACTCGTTATTAAAAAGCGAAAAGATTGTCGAACGATTTTTTCCTTTCATGCTCGTTAATTTGGATTTGAAAGGTCATGACTCTTAGTTAAGCTCTTTTCTAACTCGTTATTAAAAAGTGAAAATATTGTCGAGCGATTGTTCCTTTCATGCTTGGTAATTTGGATTTGAAAGGTCATGAGTCTTAGTTAATCTCTTTTCTGACTCGCTATCAAAAATAGAAAATATCGTCGAGTGAACTTGTCTTTTTCACACTCATAAATTGGATTTGAAAAGACGTCTGTTTGGCACAAGTTTACCCCTTTTTCACACCAAGTAGACTAAAAGATATAAAAAGGGACATTTTTTGGCATTAAATTGTGATTGCATCTCATTCCCTTGCTTGTAGTATTGAGCCTTTAGCTAGTTCTCGCTTTGCGTTATAAACTATTGCCTAAGAAGTTTGCATCCTCAACCAAGCAGAGCCTCGTTTATATCCTTCACAATTTGACACCCTATACCCTGAAAGGAACATCACCCTGAGTGCCCATCTCCCGCATGCATTTTATTGCATTGAGCATAGGTATGTTCCACCGCTGGAACTAGTTTTTCTTACTTGTGACACTCGTTCCCTCCTCTGTATCATAGAATTCACTTGTTATGAAAAAACAAAAAAAAGATAGGCGGGAAGGGAGTACTATATTGTAATTGGCAGCAGTCATGTCGCCTTTGAATAGAGAACAAAGTTATTGAGTCCTTGCGTCATCATAATTTTGGGTTTAACATGGCCTTAGGAAGTTGATCTCGTTACAGAATTTTCTCTACCGACTGGTTAATCTTCCAGCCACTATAGAGAACATTATGGATGCCTCTTGCATCTAATTGTCAAATCATTAAGTCTATGCTACCAGAGTCCGTTGTATGTTTCATGCTCTTGTTCAAAGGAAGACTATCAACCTGTGTCATCCACTCCTCAGTAATCTTGACTTTGCATGTCGGCCATACCCTCAGTTTGTCTCAAAATCACATGATACCTTGGTCTTATGATGCATCCTAGCCCTACTTTCATCATTGGTAGGTCACCTTTAACCCAACAATTGACATTTCATCATGGGTTGTTGACTAGGTGGTTTCCATTGTGTTCGATGGAAAGACATTTATTCACACTTTGGGATTTGTCCAGTGTCTTGGATTCCATTAGCCTTATTGGTGGTTTCCGCGCCTTTGTCAGCAGTTTTCATCACTAGTAGCTATTTATGGGATCTTTTTCGTGTACCACTTGCATTTGGCACATGTGAAATATGCACAGGGTCATTGGTTCGTGAACATTTTCTTCGTCTGATCTCCACCAAATCATGAAGCTCCTACTTTGCTCCTCGTGCTGACTGATGAGAGATGCCTTAATGCTCTCCTTTCAGCAGGTCTCTTTTCGTCGACTTCAACTCATGTATTTTGGATACAATACTTAGAGTTTTTTTAGTACCTTGAGGTTTGCAAACATTAGTGGCAAGCTCTCTTGCCATTGACAAATGAGAATACATCAATGTCTCATGATCAATGGATCTCTCAAATGTTCAACACCATCTCCTTTATTCACATTTGTAGATATGTACTTGATACTTTGATACCTACTTTCATCATTGGTAGGGTGTCTCATGTTTGTTAACGGTATACCTCAATGATCGGTAATCAAATGATGTCTCATCGTGTTCAACCTCAACTCATTTTTTCACATGATGTAGACTTGCACCATTGGCGGATTGTATTGAAGACTTGAAGACATCACTTTGAAGACACGACTTTCCTGAGTTGTTGCTTCCATTTCATCGAGCTAGTACCTATTTGACTTCAGCGATCATGGGAGATTAGATTGTACTCCTTGGTACACAGATATCTTCAAATTGATTTTGAGACTGGCTTCACTGGGCCTTGTTCGTGACTATGACAGCTATTGGCATGTAACCACATTTATATTTTCCTACTCATGGCCATGAACACTTGTTGGTATATTTTCCACATGGATCTACATTGTATTCTTGGCAGCCATGTATGCAAAGTCAGTACATAATGTAATGAGCAATTGAGTTCATCTAGGTGGTTGTCTACCACTCCACTTCTAGGTTATTTATAATGTATTTCAACCATCGTAGATACTCCTCTGATCTCACACATTAGGGGGCATCTGTTATAGCAAGATTTTCCTCACCATTGCTATATTTCACAGAGGACCTTTTTACATTTCCCTATGTAGACTTATCAGCCCCCTTTTTCATAAATCCAGAGCCAAAATATATATTTTTCCACATATGCGCTCCCTAACTTCTTTGCAAGATGCGTATACGCTTGATTCTCCACTACAGTCTGCGTATATTAGGGTTTGTGCTAGAAAATACAAAATGAGGTCGAGTTTCCATGTCACGACAGAAAATCTCTGATCTTTGGCCTTCCATATACAGGAAACATTTTGACTTGGCCCTTCAATTGCATTCTAGAGGCTATAAGAGCACAATTTCGAGCTATGGAAAAGAGAGAGAAAGTATTCAACTTTGAGAGCAAAGTTATTCTAGAGGAATTACTTCATATTGAGTCTGGATCCCTTTGTCTCTCAAGTCTGAACACAATTTTCATCCCCCAAGCTCTTCCTTTATTGTCAAGAGAATCTCTTTCTCTCTTTGCTATGAGATTTCCTTTGATGGAGGATTGAAGTGGTGGAGACCCAGTTGGAAAGAACTTGGTTTATTGGTTTCGAATCATGCCAACACGGAAGTCTGTAATGTTGATAATTCTGTTGATAAATTATTAATAGAAATACTCCTTTCCCGTCCTATCTATATATTGCAAATACATTATTATTATCCATGGGCATGTTTGTAATGTTTATTAATGGATTGTGCTATCTGATGTGCTAACTCATTTTATATATTGTCACTATATGCTTGCATCGCTTGTTCATTGAGAACTTCTTCCAAGTATAAGGCTTTGGGTCAAAGTGCTCAATGGTGGAATGACATCAAATGATTGGATTGAGTTAGGCTTCTTCCTCGTATTTCACATTAGTTTATATAGCACATGTTGGAATTGAGTTGATTTCTGCAGTCATACCTGTCTGTTCTAGTTTACCATTGGACATAGAAAGTTTTTCCCTTGTAACAACAATAGCATATCCCACAAAGCCCCTCTTCTTCATCATGCTTCACCGTCATCCTAAACAGCAGAGAAGCATCAACCACACTAACTTGATCATCAGGCGATGATAGGTCTTTCTTCATGAGGTAACTAGTAAATTTTCATCGTGAGTTTCATTTTAATGCTTGGGGAATTTAGATAAGTTTCAAAGGTTTCTGTCTAATTATGAGACATTTTCTTGGAAGTTATGATTTTTACCACTTTTCACCTTAGCGGTTATCCTGGGGTTTCCTAATAATTTTTCCTCCCCCGAAGAAAGGGGTGCTACTAGGAGTCCTTCTTCATGGGTTGTTGTGCCATTCCTAACCATATTTACCACTTCTCATCTTCATTCTTCTTTGTTTCCTCACCTTTTGGGTTTTTGGGTTACATGTACCCCTAAAAGGGCTTATACCTCATTCTCTTATGGGAAGAAGGGGACAAACACCCAGAGGTTGTTGTAGCCAACATCAATAATTGAATAAAGGGAAAAAGCATCCACGATCAAAATGTAATGGCATGGATACAAGGGACACAAAATCCATAGTCCAAAAGATTGAGATCTACATTTCCAGGAGCTCACCTCAAGTCCTATGTGCAAATGAACAACTCACCTATTTGAAAAGGACTTAGAAGTATCCCACTTGAAAGGAAATGCATTTATTTCACCAAAATAAAGAAACCTTATAAAGGGGACTCGAAAACTATCTAAAGAAAATTAAAAAGTCAATTATGGGGCTGGAAAAAGGTTGTGACTGAAACGAAAGGTAACTCAAGGATGTAGTGCACCCTCTACAAAGGAACGCATGGAAATGAGACCATATGATACCCTTGCATGTCAATGACCCCATGCCCAAACGTTTCTCCCTCTTCTACCTGAAATTTATCACATGGCCTAGATAGGGTTCACCTAGGAAATGCTCCTTTGCTTGGGGAATTGGCTTACCCAATAGGGCCTTTTGATAACCCTCTCATACTTAAATTTAGTAAATTGCATAAAGTCTTTGAGCATGTGTTTAATTTGAAAGAGGGAATCCAATGTACTTGTCTGGGTGGCTCTTGTATTAAAATATAGTTACTTCGCATGATTCATATGACTTGTGGACCCTTGGAGAGCATACCTTGTTTTTCTTTGCAGGATCTTTCTTGGTGGCATCACTCGTGGAGATGCTAAGGAACTTTGGATCTCTATGGGGGCATGAAACCCCATAGTATGGATTTTGGACCCTGCCCTTGGAAGGAATTGATGATGAACATTTCAAACCTAATGATGTCATTAACCCATGGAAGAGGCCTTAGATGATGAGACTAGCATGACATCACCCTCCCATGCTAGAATGTAGCACCCTTGGAGCATGACATCAAGCATAAAGGGCTTAATTTGACTTATGGTTTGCACTTGGTGGAGTTGTGGGACATGTACCCCACACTTTTGTGGACAAGTGGGATGATGTAGCACATCATGAAGTTGACGTCCTATCCTTTGGAGTATTTTCACCCAACGAACACCCTTGAAGGATATGTTGGAGGCTTATTTTATTATGTTTGGTCATTTTTTAGCATATGTGGGAAAAAAATCAAATTATTTGGGTAAAAGTCAATGTAAAAACATGAATTTAAGCCTAAATTAGTGGATTTAATTATAAACTGGGTAAAGTGAGCTTGGATTTCTGTCTATAAATAGAGGCAAGCCTCAATTCTTTTTTCATAATTGATCATTAAGACATTATTATCTCTCTCTCATAATTTCAGCTCTCTCTCTTGTTATGCGACTTGTCTTTTTGGGAAGAATTACTCATGTGATTTTATTTGAGATGGATTCTTTCACTTATGGAGGATGGTTTGTGACCTAGTTTACTTCTTGGATGATATTTCTTGCAGTTTTGTTTTGGTTTAAGGTTATTTTGTTGCAGCTTGCTTGGATTATTCTTGCTTGAAGAAACCCTAGGAGGGTTAGGATTGTCTATCTCCTCCTTCAAGGCATTTTTATTTGTGAAAGTATCATTCAAGGATTGATTTGAGGGTTAGGAGTGTATATCTCCTTGAATCCTTTCTTGTCTAGGGTTTTAACTTAGGAGTTAGGATGGTCTATCCCCTAGGTTCTAAAACCTAATTTCCCATCAACTAGTAAGCTACGTGAATAATTTTAAAGGTATTGATTGACTTATAAGGGTTTAATTCCAAGGTTAAATTACTCCATTATTATCCATTTAACTTCTCTTTGATTTTATGACTCCATTACCCAATAGACAAGCCACTAGTTACATTGGAGAAAGTAAAATTTTGCATTAAGAAATGTGAAAATTGCTCTCTTTTGATCTCTAAATTTTTGGATAAATTGGTCATACTCTAAGCTATCGTTTCATACTAAAACATCTTGATTTCTTGGAGTATTTATTTCTTTTGTAATAATTAATTATGTACAGCCATTAGGGATATAGAAAAAATTGTTTATTTCTCTTGTTTACTTGTTATTTTCACCGCATAAAATTGTGTATGCGCATTTCAAATTAATCTATTTGTTAAGCGCTATAAATTGATACATTTATCTTATAATTCCTATGGTGGAAACTTTCTGCTATAACATTTTTTTTCTACAGCCATCTAGGGATGTTTTAAACTTGTTGATAACACTTAGTTCACAACCTATTTAACTATCAAAATTGTGGTTTAATCATTGGAATATTGTCTATTGTTTACAAGCTTTCATTTGCCATTATTTAATGTTGATTTTGATGGTGATTTATCACAGTTGACATTTTATTCTTGATGATATAATTTACAATATGATGCAAATTTTGGGACAACAACGTTTCTTATTATTTCCTTTAGTGCTTGGGGGTTTATTGTCATGATGTTTGATCTTGGGATAGTGCTTCTAAAGTTACATTTACAGGTTTTTATCAACATCCCTCTTTCCTTAACCAAAGTCATCACTCTTCAAACCCTAAGCACTCTAGTATAGTGACCAAAGGAGGGGCCCTTTATAAACCCTTGTCTTGATACCTTAATCCCCCCAAGGTCACCCAGGAAGGATTCCTTGTGGTGGAATCATCCATCACTAAAACAAGGGGAGTAATTGATAAAGCGATAGTGGTTATTACTCCCAATTGTGTCTCTCATTTTTTTCTTTTGGTTGGATTTCCCTAACAACAATTTATGTGATAACATTTTTGGTGCCATCGTCAAGGATGGTTTTGAATCCTTTATGATCCCATAATGACATTTGGCAAGCATATTTCAAATCCTTTATCTCAATCTTTCCTGGCAATTGCATTAAGGAAGATTCCCTCTTAACCTTTGATGTACTTCATGTCAAGTTCATCTGGCGACTCCATGTGGTCTGTACCTAAAGAAAGAAGTGCCTTAGTTTCCCCCTATGTTATCCTCCTATAATGAAGATGACTTAAAATTCTTGGTTGGAAGGATTGTACAAACCCTTGGATGTGACAAACAATCATGGATATCCTCATAAAATTCCAAAGGGTTTTAGAGGAATGGCTTCCCATCTTTTCAGAGATGGTACTGTATCAGCCCGAGATCACTTGGATACCTTTTTGGATTCTTGTTCCTCCCACAAAACACATGAAGATGTGTGCATGAATCTCTTCACCTTATCTCTCACTAGGAAGGATACATAATGGTATAGCAACATCCCTCCCAAAACGATTACCACTTGGATGATGTTCCAAAATATTTTCATGAAAATGTTTGCAAAGAAAGAGGATTATGTTTCCCTTTCTGATCAACTTTATCATTTCAAGAGAAGTCCAAATGAGAGAATTGAGGAGTTTAATGATAGTTTCAATTCCCTTGTTAGTAGATTCCCTCCCAAAGTTAAACTTTCTGAAGATATTGTTTACCACTGCTATATATCAACCATAAACAACCCATATGGGTTTTTGTTGGATGATAATTGCCCCTCTACTTTGACTAAATCCCGAGAAAGAGTGTGTGAAATTGAAGAACATTTGATCTCTTCTTATCCTCGAAACATAAATGGACCTAAAGATATTACTCAAAGAAATGAAGTTGTAAAATTCAATCATATTGTGGCATTTCCTAAGACTTACCATATCACAAAGACACATTTGCAAATGGAAGAAAGAAGGGTCTCCAATGAAGCCACTAGTCATATTATAATCTCATACAATGGACATATGACACAAATCCAATACCAGGAGAAATTTTGTGTCCCACTCCCTCTAAAGGAGATTTATTTATTACAAGAGAAAGGTTAAATTTGGAGAAAACTATTGCAGCCAAAGAAGCTAGAGTTCAGATGCTACAATTTATTAGGAAAATTTTCCCTAAGATCCAAACAAGGGAAGATTAATTTTCTCTTAGTTTCAGTCAAGGAGAAACTATCACATGAAATGAAAATGATATTAAGGACTCAGAAGAAGAAAATATATTTTGATAACCCTCCATACAAGGCAATATTCCAGAATATCTCAAGATCAATCACCTTTCTATATCACATTGGTGATAAATGGCCTATATCTCCACAATTGCATGTTATAATCTAGATTTTCTACAAATATTATTTAATTAAAGATTATGAAAATACTTGAATTGAAGATTGCATGGCCTTACAAGAATGTCCATAGTATTGGCTCAAGAGCCATCCCAGTTCATGGGATAATTAATATTTAAAGGTGAGTTTAAAGAAATTTCAAAATCTCTCCTAATGGATGTTGTAGTCATTGGTGTACCTCAGACTTGGGGGATGTTGTTATCAAAAGAATGGGTTTCCAATTTGGGAGTAAGTCTTCAGATGGATCTCTGTTATGCCACCATTCTAACCCTAGATGGGGATTTATTTGTCCTTCATTGTGAATTTGTTGTTAGGGAGCAAGTCAAAGACCCAAATGATCTATTGCAAGAGGTTTTTATTGTGGACAAGGAAATTGGCAGCACACATATTCTTCCCAATCCCATTCTTCAAAGGGAAGAGAAAAGGGATGGATTTTGGAGTTTGGAGTTTGATGGGGCTCATTCAAGCTCAGGATCAAATGTCAGAATAGTTTTGATATCACCAGAAAATTTTCTCATATAGGCTTGAATTTGATTGCACCAACAACATTGTTCAGTAAGAAGCTCTCATTTTAGGGTTAAATCTTGCCATTGATATAAACATAAAATACTTGCATACAAGGGGACATTCGGATTTAATTATTTCCCAGGTCAAAAAACAATTTTCATCCAAAAACCTAAGGTTGAGACAATATAGGAATGTTGTCTAGAATACCATCGAACACTTCAATGACTTTTCGATTGAAGTTGTTCCTAGAGAAAAGAACTACATGGAATATCCCTTGGCTATCTCCACCTCCACGTTACATTTTTGTGAAAGGATTCTTCCTCACATCTATAAAATGGAAGTCAACTTTAGGCCCTCAATTCTCGACAATGTAGAGAATTGGCAAGTTTTTGATGATGAAACTCAGATCTTACGTTTTCTACAAAATGAGAATGCATTTTTGGAGACCCAAATAAACCTTTTGGCTAAAGGGATGAACGTCAAAGTTATAGAATTGCCAATTAATTATTTACCAAAGGGGCTTGTCCCTCTGGAACGGATGTTTGATCAAAATGCCATGTATAAGGGGAAGCCAACTAATGATTAAGATGATGAATTTATTGAATTTAACATTGGTAGTAACACAAACCCTAGGATAGTTAAAATGGGAAAGGGAACTACCCCTGTTGAAAGGGAGGAATTGATAACACTTATTAGAGAATTTAAAGATATTTTTTCTTGGTCATATGAAGACTTGAAATCCTATCAAGAATATGTCATACAACATGTTATTCCCCTCAAAGAAGGTACTAATCCATTCAGGAAAAAAATTGAGGCAGATCAACCCAAATATAGCACCTCGGGTTCAAAAGGAAATGCAAAAGACGGTGGAAGCAGGGATAATTGAGCCTATCATATATTCCTCTTAGATGTACAACCCCGTAATTGTCTAAAACAAGACTGATGAGATCATTTTATGTGTTGATTTTAGAAATTTGAATCAGGCATAACTTAAGGGCAATTACCCCTTGCCAAATATGGAACATTTGTTACAAAGGGTCACCCGAAAAGAATGATTTCCATGCTCGATGGTCGAATAAGGGACAATTGAACCTATCATATATTCATCTTGGATGTCCAACCCTATAATTGTCTAGAAGAAGACCGGTGAGATCAAATTATGCATTGATTTTAGAAACTTGAATCATGGATCAGTTAAGTACAATTACCCCTTGCCAAATATGGAACATTTGTTACAAAGGGTCACCCAAGAATAAATGATGTCCATGCTTGATGATTTTTCAAGATACAATTAGGTGTTGGTGAAGAGAGATGATCATTTCAAGATTTCTTTCACAACTCCATGCGGAACTTATAAATATTTAAGGATTCCTTTTGGGTTGATAAATTCTGGATCTACTACCCAACGTGCCATGGATTATGCTTTCAGATATTTGATTGGTAGGCTCCTATAAATCTATCAATATGATTTAACAACCATTTCCAACAAAATAAGTCGGTGTGTTCAATACTTACGAATAATATTCTATAAATGTAGGGACTGTGAAACTCCCCTCAATCCTAAGAAATCATTGTTTTTCATTGACAAAGGAAATTTGCTTGGGCACATTGTTTCCAAAAATATAATCTCAATTGACCCTTCGAGGATCAAAGAAATAAAATAAATTCCCCCACCAAAGGACAAAATGGCATTGTAATCTTTCTTTGGGAAGATTAATTTCATGAGAAGATTTATCCCAAATTTTGCTGATATTGTTAAACCAATTAATAAATTATTGAAAAAGGACACTTTTTTCAAGTGGGATGATTGTACTGTGAATTATTTTGAACACATTCAAGAAGAAATCATGGTAGCTCTTGTTCTCATTATCCCCTATTTTACTAAATATTTTGTGATTTTCTCTTTCACTTCAAAGGATACCATCATCGGTGTACTTTTTCAAAAGAATGAAAAAGGTGATGAGAAACCAATTTCTTTCATGAGAAAGGTTATTAGGGATGCACATTTGAATTACACAATTACCAAATAGCATGTTTATAACCTTGTTAAGTCTATTAATAATTTTGGGACATATGTCAGGTATAGTAAGATAAATTATTTTGTTCCTTATCCTACATCCAAAGACGTTTTATCTCAACAATATTGTCTTAGGTCAAGAGGAAAGTGGGTTTCACAGATACAAGAATATGTTATAGATATAAAATGGAACAAAATAATCAAGGGACGGGGTCTACCCAACATGTTAACTGAAATTAATGAAGAAGTTATTGAGATAGGAAGAAGGGATCAAGTAAATGTGGTTTTGAGTGATCTCGAACATGATGAATGGTACTCTAATATTATTTTTTACTTGAAGAATATTATGTACCCCGATCACCTTGTTGATCATAAAAGAAGGGTCGTGAGACTCAAAGCTATGAAGTACAGTTTGACGCAACATTTTCTTGGATGGATAAATATTGATGGACTGATTCTCAGGTGTGTCAAAAATGACTAAGCAGAGAGTTTGGTCAAGTAGCTTCATTTAGGTTATAATGGAGGTCACTTTTCCACCTGTAGCACCACGTATAAGATTCTAAGAGCATGTTACTATTGTCCCACCTTGTTTTCTGATACACGTCGATATGTCAGATCTTGTCAAACCTCCCATTTTTCTCAGGAAAACAACAATTACCTGCTCTTAGTTCTATGGTGGTCAAAGCACCTTTCTAGTTGTTAGTCCCTAAAGTTTCACTTGACTGTGAGAGGGGAAGCTAGGGAACCATCAAGTTATTGCAATGGTTTTATGAATAATATTTATAATGAGTTTTTTTAATGATTTGAAGGCTAGGTCAAGGAAAAATGAAAAGTATCAATCTCAAATAAGTAAGATCAAATCACATCTCACAGACTTAGTAAATGGTAGTCAATCCAATAATCAGATGGAAAAAATAATATGAAAGATAAAGAAGTATGTAAGCTTTCAATTTGTCTACTTACATATGAAACTATTGATACCAAATATCAATTAAGAAGCAAGAGAAAAGTACTTGAAAACAAATCCGATCATGAACAAGCAAACATTAAAGTCTTCACTGGCTTACTCACAACCAATATACATCATATGCTTAGCAACAAATTAACATGCATTGAAGTAAGAAAAAAATAGAAATATAGACAAGAATAGAAATATAACCATTAGATAGCCTTTTCCATTTAGTATCAAAATGAAACAGATCTTTGTCTTACAATATCTAGTAAAAAATGGCCAATGGTTCCCAACCAAATCAACCCCTAATTATGTCAATTAGATCTCTTTTTAAACACCACAATTAGTTTCTGGAGATCCTACTTTTTATATTACAGTTTAGAGAAGATCCTATATTCTAGATAACATTTAGGAGATATATCCTCATATAGATAATCCAAATCTCTATAACCTAGTCCTTAGATAATCAATCTCGAATATAGACTAGTTTATGATTTTATGAGACATTTGGATCTCACAAAGTGAGGAGTGAATCTGATGTTGAGTTGGTCCACCTAAAGAATAGAAACTCTTGTTTGTGATTAGAAAAAAAAATACCTATCAGAAATACCCTCTCACTGTGTAACTTATAATAGAATTTTCAAAATCTTAGCATAGGTATTGTTGTATTCATCAAAAAGTAAAAAATTGTAGGATGCCTCTTTGAAACCTTCACTGTATGACAGTGGTATAACCTTTGGTCTTCCTCTGTTTCGTCTTAGTTTTTAAAACTACATTATTCCAATACAATTTGATGTTTTCCTCCCTTACCTCTTTGAGTAGGGCTTGTTGATCTTTCTTCTTATTTTTGAGCTTTTTCAACTTTTCCTCTTACTTAGCATTCCACTGTTCTATCATACACCTCTCTTCCTTCAACCACATGATTATGGTTTGCAATTATCTCACCCTATCTTTTTCATCTCTCATTTCCATTCTAAATTCAGGATGTTCTTCAAGTGGAGTAGGTCGATTCAGATCAATAGAAAACCTAGGCTTTTTTATTTTTAATTCATGCTTATGAGCTTTTGAAGATGATCCACTAGCAATCTCTTCAACTTAAACACTTTTTGACATTTTCATTTATTGGAAATCTTGTAGCTCTTCTATATCTAAAAAATATTTGGATTCTGGTTTAATCTCATCATCCATTGAATTGTCTTCTAGATTTTTCAAATGGCCCTTTTTCAGCAAGGATTTGGGTAAAGTTTTAGATTTTAAACTTAGCTTTTTGGCTGCTCGGGTCACATGCCTCATTGAATTCTCTACTATTTTTTACCCTACTCATATTTTCTTTGTCTCTCCATAGTATCCTCATCATAACATTCGCCTTTAGGTTATACTTTAACCTTTTTCCACTTGTTTGAAGAATTTACAAGTGATTGTCCATTTTCCTCCTCTGTACTTTCCATTGTGTCATCATCAATGAAAATCACATTTTCTTTATTAATAGAAGAATTGAATAGGGAATTTCAATTCAATCTTAGTTTATTTGTTTCCCTGGTTTTATATCTGCTGGGATAATTCACCACTGGTTTATTTCTCCTTTCCTTGCTCAATTTATTATCTTTATCATCTGCAACATGATCCTCTTGTTTTTGCATGGTCTGTCTAAGCTTATTCTTTTTTTTTCCTCTTATATGGATTTATTTGCATTCCTCGGGATCCTCTTTCGGAATAAGCAACTCATCGTGAGGTTGAAAATCCACTTCTAACTATGTTTTTTGTTTCTTTCTCTGTGTTCTGGTGACCTTGGCTATAGAGAAAACTTTATTTGAATCCTTTGTTTCCTCCTATAACAACAACTTTATTTTGTTGGATTGAGTTACTCTAGCTATAGGGTGTAATATCCCAAGACTGAGCCCCATTTGTAATTGTGAATGTAAATATGTTTTGTAGGCTGGTGAGCCAAGTGATTATAAGCTAGGAGGCTTATGTGATGATTAGGCAGGAGAGCCTAGATGCTAAGGCCAATGGGCCTATTTTTGTATATGTAAACACTCATATCATTAATAAAAATACATTGTTGTATGTTTACCATCCAAGATAAAAGAGTATGGGGGACTAAGCTCCACTAGGAAGGGAAGGGCGGGGGGGGGCTAAGCTAGAGGGATTATCTCCAAGGGAATATTATAATATTATTCCTACAAGACTAAGTTTTGGATATAAATCATGCTATCCTAAGTTCCTTTGGGGAAAGGAACAAACTACAAGTGGAGCTCATGAAACTTCATGAGGACAAGTGTTTGGTAGAGGACATGTAGATATATTGGGAAAACTCATCATTTCTTGGGGTGATTCGTCCATTCACGCATTTAGCCATGCTCTCCATCATCGACCTTTACATCATTCATGCACCTATGGAACTAGCAGGCACCTTGATCTATCATGTACTTTTCCTGAGCCCATACCATGCCTTAACATTTTTTTGTTGTTTCCATCTTTTTCTCTATACTCGATCTTTGTTGTTGTCATAACCCTTACTCGATTGAATTAGGATATGGACTAAAGAAGTAGGTTGTCAGTCATGTGGGTTTGAAGAGGTGGGTTTTCAGGCCCATGGAATGAAGAAGCAGGCTGTCAGGCCTGTAAGCAACTCTCTCTAGGTGAGAGAGATTGTTGGGGAAGTGATTTTCCCAGAGGGATCCCAACGACAACTATAGTGATCTGAGAATTCATGTTAGGCTGGTTGTTGAATCCCTGGAAGGAAAGAGGGGCATTCGAAGGAATATTGAGCAGATAAGGGGCACACTTCCTAGGGTGGGACATAGATGTGGGGAATGAGAGGCTCTAGGTTGTTATTATGAGTTAGCTCCTGGAAAAAAATCCTTCCTGGTGATTGTGCAACTTCAAATTGCCTCATCCTAACCTAGGAATCCCTTTACCCAAGTGGAGTTTAGTCCCAACTCAGGGGTGACCCACTATTGAGAGTGATGTGCAGCATGCTCTAAGTTTGGGAGGTTTGTGAAAAGTCTACACGTAATTGGTGGTACTATATAAAAATATAAGTATCAATTATGTGTTCATTTGCATGATTTGTATTTGTACATGTCTTATATTTATGAGTTTTTCCTGTATATGATGTATGTACTGACTTACTGTTATTTCTGTATTAATCTGTATATGAGCATAATGTGATTGTTTGTTAATTTTATATGTATGAAGTTCCGCAAGAGTTTTTGTGTGCCATAGCCAACGGGACTATGACTAGGTATGTTACAATTTGAATATCAAAAACTTGAGAAGTTCTCAATGTGGTAGTCCCTGGCCTAGGAGGCCCAGGGTGTGCTACAAGTTTGGTTTCATAACTTTCAAAGAGTGTTTTATGAAGTACCATGGCCTGGCCTAGGTGGCTGGGGATGTTACATAGGGGAACTATCTTTCACTGTAACAGCAGGGGTTTTAGAAACCTTCATTTCTTTTTTAGATTTATGTTTAGGAGAAGTTTTATGCTTAGGTTTTTTTTCTTCAAGTTCAAGAGATTCAATTAACCTATCCCAAGGGTGGTAGACTTCTCCCAAAGAATACATGACCAAGGTTTTGATCATTCTTTGGTGAAAAAGATTTATAATAGCAGTTGTAGGGTGAGATTGTATCCTTTTAGACATTTTTTACAGTATTTTTAATAAAAAGAAAGGAAAACACAAAGGGATATCACCATTCAAATGCATCAACAGCCTAATGTGATAAATATGGACAAGGGAAAAATGCCCTTCACATGTAATGTACCTGCAAATAACCATTAAAGTAGTCTACCACTCTTTTTTCATCCAACTCCTTGGTATACCATGAATCCAGTTAGGGTCTTGGCATTATGGAAGCAGAAACTGATTTACAAATTGCATACGAATCTCCTCCTTATTCCACCATCTCTCTCCATACACGGATAACCTACATGTAGTCCTGATTGAGTGTTTTTTTACATGTATCATAACTTTACCCACCACTTTTTCAAACCCATTGATTTTTTGTGCAAACATCAAAGAAATTCATTCATGATAACCTCGAGTGTTGAACAAAAGTAAAACCACCCTGCATCTCCAAAATTTTGTGAAATTTTTTAGTAAGCCTCGAGAAATTCTACACCCTCTAGTTCTAATCGAGTAATTTTCCTGCTCTTCTTAGGTGCCATGATACAGATTACAATCACTGAATTTTAGAATATGTTCAGGGTTTCTATCAGCGGTACTTTAGAACCTCTAAAGATAGGAATTATGTATAAGATATTTACCACCTACAAAGCTCGTATAAAATAAAACACAAATACAATGAAGGGCTCGGGTATCATCTGTTAGAAATCATAATATGGAACCAGAAAACATGATATTTGATATTAGAATGGATGAGTACAACCCAATATCTTCAAATGAGTATCAAAACTGCATACACGGCCTAATTGTTGTGAGTGGGAAATCCCCCTATGGACTAGCACTTAGGGTTTTATCATGCATGCAGAAAAAACCTAAAGATTCCTACTTTTTACCATCATCCCAGACCTAATCCCCATTATTCTTAAGAAAATACACAGTTAATAAGATCAAGTGAACATACCTTATTTCTGATGTCTGTGGTCGATCCCTCTTTACGCTTGGTCACTCTTTGACTACAACTCTCCTCCCAAGGATAACCTGCATTCACAAAAGACAAACAAAGAACTCCACATGCATTTGACCTACAGATTAATGTGTTAGAGATTTAATCAATATGTACACAATAAACAATGAAAACCTCATATGGTGGGATGGGAAAATTACTTCTTTATTATTAACTTCACTAAAGGAACTTACAATGATGAAGCCGACCATTGCTCCACGAACCTAGTCCTGGGATCCTCTTTTACTGTCCTCCAACTATTTTTCTCTATACTTCTCTTTGCAAAAGGATGGATAAATGTTGGGACAAGGGGAATGCTCAATTGGGTATAGTCTCTTTACTATGATTTTTCTCCTTTCAAATGGGACCCCTACCCCTTCTTTTATAGGCTAGAAGGAGCTATGTATTTGGTTGAATGACCGGCCATGCATGGCCGAAAGGTTCAGTTAACTTGCCTAAAGATGTGTGTTCCATTAGAAACTTTCCTTTTTCCATGATTTTGTAGGTACACACGGGCTATATTGGGGTAGCTAGCGTGTACACACGTGCAATAATGGAGCAGGGCATGTGGGCCTTTATAAAGGGGGATTTTAAAAAGAGTTGTTCAGTAGTGTTTTGGCAAAGAAGGAATTTGAGATGGCATGATGCCAGGTAAGTATGTCTGGTGAAAATTATGGTTATAACAGATGCCCCCTAATGTGTGAGGTCGGGAGAGCATCTGATGGTCGAAATACATTATCAATCTTCACCAACATTCCAAAAAAGTGAGCCCAAGGACCATAAATCAGGAGGTGACATCTGCAAAATAACAATTGTCTCAACGAGGTAGGAATACCCATGCTCGGGATGAAATAAAATCATGGCTACCAATCAAATACACTGTAGATCCATGTCATGTAACTATATAAAGTGTAGCCACGAGAAATACATAGTGGATCTACATCTCAAAAAATGATATACATGTATAGTATCCATATTTTAGAAGTTGATAAGGCATGATGGATAGAGAAGAGGTCTTTAGAGCTCGAGCAACAACTTCAAAATCTTCAAAACTCGAGTAGGAGTGTAATATGAGTGTACGACTTCACTACCCAGAGGTCTTTGATGGCTCGTCGGTCATGGACTAGAGAATATTGATGATCATACTAAAGGCTTCATTGATTTCGAACAAAGACTTGATTGGACTTTCGGGATGGCCAAGCATGAGGGCAAGATTCAAACTTGCAGAGGGGTCGCTTGGTAAAAACTTCCCTTGGAAAATAGCATGACAAATGATGAGACTTAGGAAGCATGGCATTAACGTAAGTTCACGAGGTAGGAGGCAACGCAAACTCTCCATATGTTTGGAAGGATAACCAAATGGAGGAGGACACGACTCAATGTAGTGGGAATAGCTTCCTAAGTTCATATTTAAATCCCAGGGCTTGATGGAGAAACGGAAGGATGTGATTTATACAAAGGTGACTCATTGTGCTACCAATACAAAGAAAATACTTTTCCCTTCCTCTTTTTGGGGTATATTTTTTTTTTTTGTCTTTCTCAATTATTTTGGAAAAAGAATAAAAGAATGCTACGTTACAAAGGAAGAATGAGTGTCACAAAAATACAATTTCAAGGTGCAAGTACAAGACTGATGTTCAAATCAAGGACACTCGGGAAAAAACCCTCTTGGGGCCAAAGGTGTCAAGACGCAGAGGCGAAGTGCTACAAGGATTGTGTATAAGGCATGCTTCATATGGTTCAGTTGAGAGCAACATGGAGCCAACATTAGACCAAAGACATAGGTATGAAAATGAAATTAATAAGACACACAATGGCAACATCCTTCAATGTAAGTTTAATGAGACCAGAGAAGGTAAGCTCGGCAGTTTTCATATTTAGGGAGTCTGAAAAAACATAAAAGGAGACTCCAATGGGGTACCTTTTTCGAAGGTAGTCTAGTCGGTTCGAAAAAGGGGTAAACTAGCACCGACCGACCATCTATTCAAAACCATTTTAATGAGTTTGATAAAGACAAGATCACTCGGCCATTTTTTCATTTTTAAGGAGTCTGAAAAAAGCTTAAGTATGGACTCTATCAGGAATGTTATTCTGGACCATTTTAACGAGTGTGAAAGAATAAGGTCACTCGACGATCTTTTCAATTTTAGGGAGTCAAAAAAGAGCTTAACTATGGACTCCGTGGGAGTTCCTTTTTCATAAATTTAGTCCCTCGGGCCCGAAAAAGGGTTAACCTTATACATGAGAGTACTCTTCTAGAGAACCGAGGCTCCTAGAGTATACCTTTGTTCGTACAATTGACCATCTGGACCGAAAAAGGGGTAAACTACCACTGGACAGACGTGACTTCAAATTGCAGTTTAACGAGCATGGAAGGCCACAAGATCGCTTAGCAATCTTTTCATGTTTAGAGGGTCTGAAAGGGGCTTAAAAGGAGACCCGTTATGTTTGTGGGAGCCCCAAGGGTGAGGTCAAGAGTGATAAGGAATCATGCAAATGAGGCTCAAACTCGTAATCAGGGAAAACTAAAAGGGACTCTTGAGCCTATAGTCGTTAGTGACAGTATGGACACCATAATGCAACCAGGATCTACCTAGGGAATCCATGTTACGGTAATTTCTACCACCAAATTACGACACTTTTAAAGAAACAACAATGGTTCCATGTCACAACTCGGTGGGATCGATCGTATGGCAAAGAGGAAAAGACAACGAGATGCAGAAAGTGGAGGTGGAATCCTGACTTAAATGCAACGAGTTGGAAAAAAATTACTTTTTTACCAAAGGACTGTCAAAACGCCCAAAAACTCAAAAACAAATTCCCAATACCCAAAGTAATACTTCCCGTGATCATCCAAAGAAAATTCCTGAACCGTCTTAAATGATTTTCAATTTAGAAAAAATGACAAAAGGGTCCGAAAAATTGACAAAAAAGGGCCAAAAACCTTTATAAATAGAAGCTAACAGCTCATTATCACCATTGTTAATTCATAAATTGACTAAAAGCCAAAACTGCCCCTTTGTGAAAATAATTGATTCTGGGAGCCTCGGTGGATGAAACAACCATCCCCTTGGACCAAGTATAAACTCTCTCCTCTTGCAATCTAAATCTTTATTTATGCATTTCGTTTCATTTTTGGGGGGAGCGTCGAACCTCAAAAGGTCGGCCCTAGGTCCACGTGGGTTGTCCTATGATAGCCTATGTGCACACTCGGTATGTTTTATGGCAGACCACGTGTACATGTGACTGTCATCACAACAGCCTACGTGGACCCTCCAGTTAGTGTAAAAAAATTAAGAAAGCAACAATTAACCCTCCTAAATTTTGCCCATGTGTAGGATGTATGTGCACTGGAGAGAAAGAGAGCATGAGGATATCAGTTCGATGGTTGGGGAATACCCTAATGTTGTGGCTGCGTTGATGCAATGTGAGTTGCTAAAATTCTTCATATGTCCTTTCATGCAAGCACAACCTAGGCTACTGAATGCCTTGGTTGATTATTGGCATCCCGACGCAGAGGCCTTTATGCTAGAGGGGTAGTCATTGGTGCCAACGACAAAGGACATATACTTTTTGACTGGCCTCTCCCGACAAGGGGAACCAGTCAACTTCCATAAATTTCCCTCTGGGCCTCACAACATATCAAAGTTGATTGGACTCCATTGTGAGGCGGGTACAGACAGGACGAGCTCGCAAGTGTTGATAAGAAAGATCTCAGACTTAGCATTGCAGGTGATAGTGTTTCTCATTGGGCAGATTATAGGGTCTGTTGCTTTGCATCAGGCTTCCTGTGCACAGATGAACTATGTAGTTCAGTGCTTAAATGCACAGATTTTTTATTAGAGCACCACATTATTGGACTGTATGAAGAGGCAACTGACAGACTGGTGGTTACAGACTCAGAGGAACTTTGGGTTTGGAACCATTCTTTTATCTTTCTTCTTTGAAAGAGTGCCCAGTTTCAGCCCTCGAGAGTTGGTACGGGGGCATCAGGCCTCTCTTCCCGCGATATGCATATGGGTAGTGTTGTTGCCACGATAGGGGGGAGGAAGGACCAATGAGTCCTTTGATGACGACTTTTTTTCTTGGTTGTTGCAACAAATCCCAGTCATAGAGGATTACCATTATGCTAGGATTGACTTCTTGAGAGACCCTAAGATACTGGTACCTCCCAACGAGGAGCGAGGAGAGATGGGTAATTTTACATCGTTTGTTTTTCTTCTTCTTTTTTTCGGTTAAACATATGTAATTTTTATGTTGTTTTTTATATATATCATTTTTTTTTATACCAGAGCATTTGACAGATATGTGTCTATTATGTGAAGATGTGGGACCAGTGCGACCAACGGATTATGCGAGGAATAGGCGACATCCTCAGCAAGGGGCCACACCTGCTGCAGCAAGGGGACCAACAACAGCAGGAGATCTTCCAGTCGGTGAGGTTGAGAGGGTTCTGAGATGAGTAGAGTGAAATTTTACCTCGCTCACTCGCACAGTCCCCATGGTAGAGATTGAGGATCTGCCACCATCTATGCAGCCTCATGTTGTGGGGGCACCAAGGATGTGGGTCCAACTTCTTCGGCATTTGGAAAATGTTGTTGATCATTACAACAAGGCCCATAGGCCCTGATGTTAGTTAGTCTGGACTTTTCATGTGTCGAGGGCAATACTTGTATATATTTGTTGAGGGCATAATCCCCATGACTCGTTATTGGTTGTACTTTTGAGGCGCTTGCGCCCACTTATGTACTCTAATGATTTTGATATTATATATGTATTTTTATGTCTTTTTATGTCTTATGGATCATATTTTCCTTTAAAAATCTATTTACATGTTTATGTGTATGTCCTTTTTATATGTGTGCGAGATGCCAATCTAAGATTTGATTAGCTAGAGTATCTGTGACTTGGTTTAATCTCCTAGGAACATGAAAATATGTAATATCATCAAATCTTCGTTCTAAGAGACGTACCCTAAGGAATTGTCAGTGTAAAGCAAGATCATGAACATGGTAGACTCTATTTAACTGAGACACAACCAGCTAAGCATATAAATAGACCCAGAGATGAGAGATACCAAATGATAGGGCGTCACGAACCAACTCAATAATTGCTCTGTATTCGGCGACATTCGCTGTGGTGTCACCTAAACATATACCTCCTGAAGATAATAACTGGCCCTGAGGTGTAAAAATTACCCAAGCTATGGAGGTAAGCCTCCGAGTGTGTCAGCTAGCACCGTCTATGTACCCAACAAACACCTCTGATTCACTTGACATCTACCACAGTGAAAAAAGATAACATTAAAAATGACACGTCCATAAAACCAAAAGAAACCAGAAAGTAATAGTACAAAGACTATACATATGTTACAAAAAGTTACCCAAGGTGACCTACCTATGAGTAATACTTCTTGAGGTAGAGCCCATTTCTAGGCTCCGCCAAAGCATTTCCCTGAAAGTATACCAAACGATACATGCCTTTTTTTAGAATCTCTTTTACGATGAAAGGTCTGAACCACATGGGTTTGAATTTGCCTGCCCCCAGGGAGTCCTTATCCTGGTCATCAACCAGGACAAGGTCACCTTCAGAGAAACTATGAGGATGAATAGACCGATCATACTGACACTTAAATTTTTGTTTGTGAGCCTCGTTGGCTACGGCTGCATCACGACGCTACTCATTGAGCCGCTCAAGGTATAATAACCATTGTTCAAGTGGTGAAGTGTCCGAAATTAATTGTACTACCAATTTTAGGGAAGGGATATGACATTCTGACATTTTACAGACGTTTGGTAAGCCCATAATGCCAAGTATAACATCAAATGCCAATTTTTCTTGGCCGAATTGATCGTTCATTATAAGATGGTCTTAAGAGATTTATTTATAGCTTCCACCTAACCATTCACTTGGGGGTAGTAGGGTGACGAATTTTCTTTCCACAACCCAAGATTTGATGTTAATTCGGTCATCATTTAGTTCTAAAAGTGACTGCCATGGTCAATGACAATCTCTCTCGGAACACCGAACCTTGTGATTATCTGGTTGAACAAAAAGAGAGTTGCAGTCTCTCCATCATCTTTAAACATTGGCATAGCTTCGACCCACTTCGTGAAGTAGTCTACGGCTATAATGATATAACGATGCCCCCTTGTTGAAGGAGGGTTGCATGTAGTGTAATAAATCCCCCACTTGGTGAAGGGACGAACCGTGATGACAGGAAACATGGGAGCGGCATGTGCCCTCATATTTCGAGAGAAGATCTGACACGGATGGCACTTCTTGACTGATTTGATACAATCTTTGATTAACTTCGGCCAAAAGTAACCGGATCGTAAAATCTTTTGGGTTGTTTCCAACCCAGACAAATGACCGCCACATGCTCCAATATGGAAATCGTTTAGAACGATTTCCACTTCTTTGTGAGTGAGGCATCGGCGAAGAATTAAATCTACACCTCGATGATAGAGAGTGTCCTCGAGGATAATATAATTCTTGTCCTGATGATGTATACGGTGATTTTCATCACGAGAAGCAGAGGCGGGGCACTTCAAAGTCTAGAGATATATAAGAATATCTCCATACCAAGGGTCCGAAGATGCTATCAAAAACATATCTCCTTGAATAGGCAATTCTTCGGGCATAACATCGTCAGACTCGACCGAAAGTTCTGAGATAAGTTTCGCGAAGACCAGTAACTTTTTGGATTTCTCCGAAATGAAATCTAGGTCAAATTCTTGGAGGATGACTATCCATCTACTAATATTTTCATCGATTACCTGTCATGTCAACACATATTGAAATGGATTCACAACGGTAATGACGGTGGTCTTGCGAAACAAAATATAATGACGGAACCATTGGAAAGCATGGACCGCTGCCAACACAAGTTTTTTGATATGAGAATAATTGAGTTTTAGTCCAACAAGGCCTCATCTCAGGTAATAGATCACATACTCTGAGAGAAAATCATCTTCCTGAACTAAGACCATGTCGATGGTTGACTCTGCTATAGCCAAGTATAATAAGAAATCTTTGTTATAATTGGGTGGCAGAAGCAGAGGGGTCGTTGTGAGGGCATGGTTTAACTCTTCGAAAGAGAATTGAGTGGCATCGTCCCAATGAAAAGGAACATCTTTCTTCAGTAAGCGCATAAAGCCCTTTGTGATCTCGGCATAGTTTGCGATGAAACGCCTCAAAAAGTTTGCCTTTCCTTGTGGACTCTGAAGCTGAAGGATTGTATGTGGGGGAGGCAACTGAACTATTGCCTCAACCTTGAGAGGATCAACCATGATCCCTGTTATTGACACTATGAAACCTAACAAACGGTCTGACATCATGCAAAAACTGCATTTGTTTGGATTCAAGTGAATCCGGAAGTAGCGACATCGCTCAAAGATAAGTTGGAGGTGTGTGGGATGATCATCTCTCTTACGAGACCATGATGCTAAATCATCTAAATGGGCTTCGACTATATGCTTGAGATCATGGAAAGAAAAATACATGGCCCACTGGAAGGTATCTCCAGCATTTTTTAGACCAAAAGGCATCTTACGAAAGGAAAATGTACCCCATGGACAAATGAATGTAGTTTTTTTTTGGACTTCGGGTTTGATTTGTATCTGATTATATCCCAAAAAACCATCCATGAAAGAAAAGGCCTCACACCCTACAATTTCATCGGCTATCTGGTCAATGAATGGTGTGGGAAAATTATCTTTTGGACAAGCCTTGTTCAAGTCACAAAAGTCTGTACATACATGAATCGTGCCCTGTTTCTTGTTGACTGGCACAAGATTTGACACCCATTGGGTCAAATGGATAGGATAGATAAAACTGGCTTTGAGCAGTTTCTCTACATCAACCTTAATAGTTGCTTCTTTCCTGGGATTAACTGGACAAAGCTTCTATCGAACTGGCTTGGCATCAGGATAAGTTGTGATTTCATGTTCGACTATTTTTTGATCAATGCCTAGCATTTCCTCATAAGACCAGGAAAAAACGTCGTGGAATTCTTTAAATAAGTTTGTGTAGATTTGAATCTCTTCGGGGGAACAGTCAGCTCCAATGAAAACATTCTCCATGATGCCAAGGGTTCTAGAGATATTAATCGGCATAGTTTCAGTGATAGTTTCCATATTACCCTCGACATAAACCTCATGTGTAGCCAAGGGATTGATAGGACAAGACCTATATCCATTCATAGTCAAGGTGAATTCCTCTGCTTCGATTCTACTTAACTCTGGGAGGAAGTATGATCTGTGATGGAGATCGTCCCAGGGTTTGTCCGGACTAGTCATTGCTTCAATGATTTCTTCGTCTGAGGGCAAGACTAAGTCTAACAAATTGGTATCAGCGAGGGAACCTTGAGCCCAAATAGGCTCTTAGATCAGATCTAACTCTTGTGCAGGAGTCAGATCAGTGTCGGTTGGAGCTTGTTGGACTAAAGAGTGTGTTTCCTCTTCCACGGAAAAGGGCATGGACATACCATGGTGCCATGTCCCTTCTATCATGGTTGATGGGGAAGGAAGAATCCACGGATCGTTGAAGTAATTCGTGCGAAATGAAAAAACTTGGAAAATTTCAACCTTATGGTGGTCTGATACGAACTTGACATCGCCTTGAGGAGGTGGGTAATCGAAAGTACCCATCAAAGGTGGGTACAAACCAACCCCTACGTTGATGACACCCGGTTGGGGATTATCAATCATCGGGACCGCGGATTCCCCCAATGAAGGGTCAGGTCTGGAGAAGGACAATTGATCAATGGTCACGATCTGACCCTCATGTGGAAACAACAAGACCCGGAAAACTGTAGCGACCACTTCTTGCATGGCATAGGTCCAACTCCTACCTAACAAGAAGTTGTAGTTAAGGGAAGCGTCGACTACTTCTACCTCGATGCACATGGTCTTCACTCCTAACTACATGGGGAAAGAGGGGATGATGCCATGTGGTCAGAACAAATGACCATTGAAAGAGGTAAGAAGAGTAGGTGATGGAGACAAAACGGGCTAGCCAATGGCCTTCCAACACGTCAATGACATGACGCATGTCGTGGCACCCTCATCAACCACCATGTGAAAAATGTTTCAAGTAAAATTTTTCATGGGGTAAGCCACTACTATCTAAAATGCTACATGGTAAGGGAGACAAGGTTTTAAGTCAGTTGCATATAGCAGGATTGTACCCGGATTACAAGTCTCAGTAGATCCTAAAGTGGCTAACAAATATTTCCTCTGTGAAGGGCATCTCTAGAGGACCTCCAAAGTGGACATCGCACAAGGGGTTTGAGATAAATCCTCCACCACAGAATAGTTTTGGGCGGCCCTTGCATTTGGGTTGTGAGAAGATTTCTTAAACACACCTTTTGGGATGTGTGTCATTGTTTCACCCAAATTATTCTCAATCTAGAGAGGAAGAGATGGGATTTCAGCTTCTTTTCCTTTCTCAGAGGTGCTTGGCTTATTGTAGTCATGTTCTCTAGTCGATATAAAATAATCACCTTTCATCATATACACATTCGTGGATGCAGGATTGTTCGAAGATGGAGAGGGTCCTTGATTGCCCCCTTTTGCGCTTGTAGAGGCTTGGTTTAGGTTTTTCCCATGTTGGAATGGATTTATTAACATAGCAGGTTATTTTTGTGACACAAACTTTTGGGTCTCTGCAAGTCGAGGGAACTGGTGGGTCGGGTGGTATTCCGCGCACAGGTTACACAGATACTTCACCTTCTATTTCTCAGTGTTTCCCCCACCAGCATTATTAGTGGGTTTATTATCCCCCTTACCCTTCTTACATTGTTTTTTCTTTCCATCAAGCTACTAGGTGGCCTTCACATTTGTCGATTGCACACTGTGTACATCTGACATTTGGGTAGGGGGAGCAGCTGAAACAGTGGTTTGGCTGGCCGTTGTGTGTTGTATAAATAATTGTTGCAATTGTTACGTCAGTTGTTCAATGGGTTTGGTTTGTTTTGAACCTACAATACCATTGGCATGTGGTCCAACTCTCTATATGGTTTTATCGAGTATGGATCGTGGTGCATCTGGAAAAATCTTGTACAGTAAATCAGACTAAGAATAAATGAGTTCAATTTGTTGAGCTCTCATGATGGCATATTCTTTGAAAAACACTCCCAACGTTGCAACGTGTTTGGATAGTTGGGGGACCAAATACTTAAGGAACCAATAAAGAAGGAATGTTGGTGGGATTGGTACCTTAATCAAACTCTTCCGATGTCTCCATTCTCAGATGTGGTTAGAGATACGGTCCACTTTTGTCTGTTCGAAATTGGCCAACAATTTTGTGCCGGCATCGTATCTCACAAGTAATTGGAAATGTTTTAGGAATTCCATTGCCAATTCTACGAAGGAATAATATCTTGAGCGGTCGAGCTCAATGTACCATTTTGCAACACTCCCAATGAGAGTGCATTGAAACAATCACAATTGTACAGAGTCATATTTTAACAAATTAGACGAGCACCAAAGATGGAAGGTGGTCACATGATCCCCTGGATCTTTGTTAGGCTTGGCTTCAAACTTTGGTATGTCTAAAGGAAATTTCGTCAGCACAGGGGGCCAACGTGGATCATGACAGATGGGGTCATTCAACAACCTTGTCAAGTCTGGAAAATGTAAGGTTGCCAAAAAGGGTAGTTTTGGTTGTTGTTGATGATAACCATGGAGAAAGGAGCCTAGAGTTTGACTGGCACCAGGATTCCAAGAAAAGTTGGATTGTTGGTCGGGGTTCTGGTAAAATCCATGGCCATGACCAGCATACGGATTTTGCGTTTGAGGAAACATCATTAGTTGATTCCCAAAATAGGACGTAGATGGTTGGGCGTGCATTACATTAGGAGGACTTTGGGAAGGGTTTCCCCATGTCGATCCCATGGGCATAGGTATTGTACCTTGCCCGGGGTTCCATTGGTTGTGAAAAAAATTGCCCCAAATTGGCATTCTTGACGAGGGAACTGATCCTTGCCAAGAATTCCAAGGTCCTGATGCAGAAGAATTTCCTGGGTTTGCCCCCTGTGCAGGAATAGTACCCTGCATAGGATTAGGTTGGCCATAACCAGGGTTACCCCCAGTCAGGAAAGTAGCTAACGAGAAAGCATTGTTACAAAATTCACCGAACAAAGAAAATGGTGTTGACCCTACCGACATATTATGAGAAGGTGGTCCTTGACTCCCTAATCCAAGTGAACTATCATGTGTGTTTGGCCTGGCGGGTTGCTGGTGGGTACCGCCGAGTGAAGGGGATGAAGGAGGTATATGACCTCCCCCGTAAGGGAAAGCATTATAGGAGGTGGAAGGTCCTCCCATGGATCCTTTCAGAGGAGTTTTAGAACTCCTTTACCCTAGACCTAAGGTCAGTAAAGTGTATAAGGAAAGTACAGGACTCATACCTGAGCTAGGCATCCCATATGAAAATGGAGGGTTTGTCGCACTCTGGGTGAAGGGATAAGTAGTCACTTCCATTGACAGGTTTGGACCACTGCTCGAGGTAGAGGCAGTTGAGAACATGGTGGTACATACCAGCGATGGTGGGTTAGGAGGTGGAACACCCCCTGTGACAACAACTGTGGCGGGAATATTAGGATTCCCGGAAGAAGAGACATGATTTGCTTCCATCACTGCCCGCTTTAAAGGTGCTGAAAGGTCCTTTAACAGAGGTTGGTGATCTGTATTTTATGAGAAGAACAAAATGAATACAAATTATTAACAGGTTCTTAACACAAAATAATAGAGATACAGTAAAAATGGTTTTCTACTCAATAACGAAATAAGTTGAAACTATAAAATGCAGCAGAAACAAGCTTGTTGGAATGGTGGGGGCTTATCTCTGAGAAGAGATGTGATGGCAGTGCACATCTGCAAGAAGAAGGTTACAATGAGGCTCTGAAGGCCTTTTTACAATAATCAAGAATGCCAAAAACCATAGACATCCAAAATCCTAACCCTAGGAGATGAAGCGCCAAAAGTCATGTGGGCCCCATTTGGGTAAGTTGGTACCTCAACTTCCCAGGGTCGTAACTTTTGCATACGATCTTCGTTTTAGGCATGTGATAGCCCATTGGAAAGGAATCATTGAGGAGATTCATTTTGGGGGATAAATAATTCCTTTAGCTATCACTAAAGAGCTCGATCCTGAAAAACCTTCATTTAGGCCCTCAAAATGGCCCAGGAATTTAAAACTGCTAAAAATAGTAAATTACCAAAATTGTCAGAAAACTGTTTTGAGCTAGTTGGAAAAGGTGGGTGGCCACCGATATCCATCTGGATCAATCCTCCCTCCTTAGGAATAAATGGTCTCTATTGCGTTGAGGTCCCCCATTAGATAAGGAAATTTCTATTGAATTTGGCCTTGGGTGAGCCACTTGCCTTGGTGCAGGAGCTAACCTGCTTTGATGACTCGATAAAGCTGGATCCTTTGTTGTCGAGTGCCCTTGATCTATCTATCCACAATATGATCATTGGATTCGTTTTGTATGAAGTCAGGGTTGAGCTTTGTTGGTGTCATCTGTTCTGCTACTTCTGAGGTGTCCAATAATGGTGGGAAATAAGGGCGAAGGAGATCCACATTGAACACTGGGTGCAAGCCAAGAAAAGGAGGAATGTTGAGCTCAAAATAATTATCCCCCATGTCCATGGTGATAGTGTACGGTCCATAACAGAGTGGGTGAATCTTTCGATGGGGTCTTATAAGGCATTCTTTCTGCAAGTGCAACCAAACATTGTCGCCCACCTGAAACGTATGCGTCAGCCGATGTTGATCATGGCATTGTTTGTACTTGTCATTGGACTTCTGTAGGATATCCTGAACCTATCGGTAGATGTGTTGGATCTACTCAATGAACCAGGTGGCTTTGTCAGATTCATTTTAAGCAGGAGATGAGTCGGTCGAGGTGACCACAAGGGGAAGTGCAACATCTATGGGACCCAATGGTTGGAATCCCAACCCCACTTGAAAGGGGTTGTGGCTGGTTGATCTATGTAGGGCTCAGTTTTAGCTATGTTGGACATAGGGAAGGCTCTCATCCCATGTGTGAGGGTTCTTTGAATTATACATGCAAAGGATATGCACAATCATTCGATTTACAACTTTGGTTTGGCCATCTGTCTGGGGATGGAAGGTCGTGGATTTGGTGAGCTTGGTGTCCAACAGTGACCAGAGGCTCGACTAGAATGTGCTGAGAAATCAACTATCACGATATGAGACAATGGTTTGTGGGATTTCAAAATGTACCCAGACTCATTCAAAGAAGATCTTGGCAGTGGCCTCTACTGTGATGCTCTTCTTCCAGGCAACCAGAATTGCCATCTTAGAAAAGTGATCAACAACCACAAAAACACAGTCATTTCCCCGCTTGGTGGACGGGAGGTCCAAAATGTAGTCCATTGAGATGGATTCCCATGGCCTGTTAGGAGTAGGAATAGGGGTGTAGAGACCCTGTTTCTTAGTGGTCAATTTGGCAATAGCGCAGGCAGTGCATGACCTGATATGCTTCTTGACCTCCTGTCGAAGTTTCGGCTAGTAGAAATGTTTTTGTAGTATCGCCACTATATTTTAGACACCAAAGTTTCCTGCCACCCGACTGTAGTGGGCTTCCCAGATCATCTTCGCTCGCTCACTTGATGGAACACAGATATGGCCCAGATGACACAACAACCCATCCTGAAGATGGAAATTATTGAAAACTATGTTTTCACCCAACATTTGGTAGGTGGTGCCAAAGACAGGGTCTATCTCATAGAGTTGGGGCCATCCATATGTCTCATGGATGAAAGAGTCTACCACCGTGGTGAGTGCCGCGACTGGCGGTCTTTTGAGGCAATCAACGACACGATTGGTGCTTCCTATTTTATACTTGATGTTGAGGTAGAATTGCTGCAAGTATGTGGACCACGTTTGATGGAGGTCATTCTACAATTTTCCTTATGTCTGCATGAAATGCAGTGGCTTATGATCATTGTGGATGAATTGTTGGGTATGTGTTATATTCTTTGCATGTGTGTGTGTGTGGGTGCGGAGCGTTTGGGGCAGCGCCCCGAAATTGTTTTTTTTGGGCAGTTTTTGCTATTTTTAGCGGATTTGTAAATTAATCTCGGATTAAGGGATTAGGGTTTTGGTATCTACGGAATACCTAAAAACATCGTATATATTGTATGGCGAATGGCGAAATTCGATATAATGAAAATAATAAAGGTTTTCCAAGTTGAGGGTTTCCGGTAAAAATCTTTGTGTACTATGTGTATGAGCCATTGATTAATTTATGTATTTCATAAGAATCTATATGCATTGTTTTACTTCGCAGGTTTAAAAATTGCATGTGGTATCAGGCATGTTTTTGGCTTCAGAGGGACGCCTTTGTTCCTGAGGGTTTGGCTCGGTCTTGATAGATCAAGTTTATCTTGGGACTGTGATAAACCTAGGTTTAGTGGGAGCTTTTGCAGTGGAGATTCGAGTAAAGTAAGAGGAATGGTGAGATCATATAGAATCGAGATAGAGAAGTTCAATGGTAAAAACTTTGAGCTATGGAAGCTCAATATGGAGGACCTTCTTATAGACAAAGAACAATGGCTTGTTGTGGATCCTGGTACATAGCCTACTGGTACACCATCTACAAGCACACAGGCTACTGGTACACAACCTACCAGTACACAAACTACTAGTACACCAGTTACTGGTATGTTGAAGGAAGATTGGGACAAGTTGGATAGAAGAGCATTGAGTACCATTCGAATCTGCCTAGAAGATTCGGTGTTGTTGAATGTCTCGAGAGAATATACATCCAAGGAACTATGGGATAAGTTAGGGAATTTGTATCAATCAAAGTCCCTAGTAAACAAGGTGTTTCTTCGAAAGAAGTTGTATCATCTTAGGATGGAAGATGGAGATTCTGTGACAGAAATTCTAAATGCCTTTAATACTCTGGTAAGTCAACTTGGATTTGTTAATATTACGATTGCAGAAGAAGATAAGTGTATTACTTTGTTATGTTCTTTTCCAGACTCTTGGGATAATCTG
>JZKD02S1745161.1:562787-586347 GCA_000966675.3 Picea glauca | reverse complement strand
ACAACAGTAAAGAGGGTCTTCAGGTATCTTCGTGGCACCACCAGTTATGGATTGTGCTACCAAGGAAGACCGGGATTGGACAGAGTGGTGGACATACATGGCTTTGTTGATGTAGCCTGGGCTGGATATTTGGATCGCAGAAGATCTACAAGTGGGTATGTGTTTAACCTATTTGGAGGAGAAATCAGTTGGATGAGCAAAAGACAGGCTGTAGTGGCATTCTCAACTACAGAAGCTGAATACATGGCAGCCACTCATGCAAGCAAGGAAGCAGTATGGTAACAAATATTGTGTTCAGGTATTGGGTTGGTACAACAAGAAGTGAGATTAGACTGTGACAGTCAGAGTGCAATATTCCTGGCAAAGAACCCAGCTTATCATTCGAAGACAAAGCATATTGATGTTCAATATCACTTTTTGAGAGACATGGTTGAGGAAAAGAAGGTGTTGTTGGAAAAGTTTGACACTTTGAAGAATGTTGCAGATTCATTGACAAAGTCTGTGAGCACAGAAAAGTTTTCCTGGTGTAGAGTAACAATGGGCATTGTTTCCCTAAATTGTTGACTATATAATCCCCTGGACCCCTAGATCCAAATAAAAAAACAAGTGGGAGAATGTTGGGTGTGTGTTATATTCTTTGCATGTGTGTGTGTGTGGGTGCGCAGCATTCGGGGCAGCACCCCGAATTTTTTTTTTTGGGCGGTTTTTGCTATTTTTTGTGGATTTGTAAAATAATCCTGAATTAAGGGATTAGGGTTTTGGTATCTACGGAACACCTAAAAACATTGTATATATTGTATGGCGAATGGTGAAATTCGATATAATGAAAATAAGAAAGGTTTTCTAGGTTGAGGGTTTTCGGTAAAAATCTCGGTGTACTCTGTGTATGAGCCATTGATTAATTTATGTATTGCTTAAGAATCTATATGCATTGTTTTACTTCGCAGGTTTAAAAATTACATGAATATCTCCTTCCCAAGAATGTAATGTCTCCACTGGCGGCATGCTTGCACAATGGAGTACATTTCTTTGTCGTAAGTAGGGTACTTGCAGATAGTATCTGACAATGTCTCACTATGATAGGCCACGGGGTGGCCATGCTGAGTGAGAAAAACACCCACACCATAGTCTGAAGCATATGTCTCGATCTCAAAGGGATGTTGCAGGTCTGGTAGTGAAAGTACTAGGGCTGAGCACAAGCCTTGCTTCAAATAATCGAACACTTGTTGTTGGGACTGGCCCCATGCAAATTTCACCTTACCACCACCCCTGTTTATTTGGATAAGGGCCCATGCAATATGGGAGAAACCCAACATGAACCTACGATAGAAATTGGCAAGGCCCAAGAAGCTCCGAAGCTCAGTGAGTGTTGTTGGGGCTGGCCAGTCACGGATGACTTGGATCTTGGCTAGATCCATATGTATGCCATGTTGATCAATGATGTAGCCTAGGTAATGGATCATGTGCATGCCGAAGGAGCATTTTTCCAAGTTGTCATATAGCTTGTGATACCACAGGGTGTGAAGAACCTGTTGAATATGCTGCAATTTTTTGGCCCAAGTCTTGTTGTAAATTAGAATGTCATCCAAATACACCACTACAAAAGTATTGGTGAATGGTCATAGGATATTGTCCATCATCCTCATGAAAGTGACTGGAGCATTTTTCAAACCAAAGGGCATGACCAACCATTCAAAAAGGCCTTCCTTTTACTTGAAGGTGGTCCTCCATACATCTGTCTGTTCTATCGGGACCTGGTGGTAGCCAGAATTTAGATCAATCTTACAGAAGTATTTGGCCCCCGTGAGTTGATCAAGGAGGTCATCGATTTGGGGAATCAGGTGCGAATTTTTTACTGTGATTTTATTCATATCCTCGTAATCAATACAGAGTCACCAGGTTCCATATTTCTTCTGTACCAACACGATTGGCCTCCCACAAGGTGATGAGCTAGGGTGGATGTGCCCCTTGTGGAGTAGTTCTTGGATCTGTCACTTGATCTCATTCTTCTCTAACAAAGAGAGACAATATACTGGCCCATTGGGAAACGGTGCACTGAGGGTCATATCGATGGGGTGCTTGACCTGGCAGTGCAGAGGTACCCCTGTAGGTGAGGAGAAGATATCTAAGTATTCTTCCACGACCTTATCTACTTTCTTCTACTGTGTGGAGAGGTCGGTCACAGAGACCCTGGATGTGGTTGTGATCTTTCGCTTATTCTGAGAGTGAATCACGAAGAAGACAAAACTCCTTGTCTAAGAGATGACCTTCCTGCATTGCTTAGCAGAGATCAAGGAAAAAACACTAGGTGGAACTGCCTCAGGTATCCTGTACAATTTCATGTTCAAAGTAATAATAACACTATGAGGCCTAGACTCATATACAACATGAATTTTCCATAAATAAGGTTGGCCCAAAAGAACATCAGGTTGGCCGAAAAGAACATCACAAACTTCAAGAGGAGAAACATCACACAATACCTTGTCTCTGAAGGGCTTGATGTCATACGACAGTCGACACTATTGGCTAACGCGGATATCGATTCCTTGGTGGAGCAATCCAATGGTGTAGGGTTGTGGGTGCGGCGTTGTTGGCAAAACCAGCCGCTTGACGACCTCTACTGAGATGAGTTTCTTCTGGCTATCACTATCAATGATGAGGTGTAGCAGGGTGCCTTTTACCCACATCTGTGAATGGAAGAGGCGCTCTCCTTCTTCTAGCTCGTCTGGTTCACCAGGTTGGAGCTTGGTGGTAGAAATGGTGGCACTAGGTTCTGTGTCAATGATCTGTCTTCCCCTTTCTGGTTCTGGCTTAGAGTCTAAATCCACATCTGATTTAGAGGCTTTCACTTCGACCACTAGCAACTTCTTTGAGAGGCAATCAGCAGTGTTATGCCAAGGGCTCTTATGGAAGTCGTACCACTTCCCAGTATCTTTCTTTGCCTTTTCGGTGTCCTTCTTTACTTGCGGCTTTGATTGGTTGTCCTGATATTGTCCATATTTGCTCTATCCTTTGTTCAATGGGTTGGGGCAGTCCTTTCCTGGCTTTTGTTGTGAGGGGTTCCCAGGCCCAAATTTCCGCGTCTTTTGTTTGAGCTTCTGCTCGATTTTGACAGCATATCGGTAGGTCGTGCCCAAGGATGAGATGTCCAGAAATTCCATTTCGGTCTAGATGTATCTATGTAGAGAACCATGATACTTGAGCACCATATCTCGCTCTGAATGTTTGATACCCAACTTGGTGCACAAGGTATGGAATATATTTGTGAAATCTAGCACTGCTTGGTCTCTTTCTTGCCTCAGTGTGGTCCATTTGGTATACAGGTCTTCATAACTTCTGACAGGGTAGTATTGTTCCTTAATAGCATCCCTAAAGGATTCCCAGGTGGTCGTGATTGAAAATAATGAGGTTTCCTCTATTTCCTTTTGCTCACAGAAAGTTTCCCACCAATCTTTGACATGGGGAACGTCTTTGAGGAGCACAAAATTAATATTTTCTCTATTCGAAAAGTTATGGATAGAAAAATACCCTTCTAGTAGATTCATCCACTTGTCTACAACATCTGCATCTATATGACCTTCAAATATAGGAATATCAAAGTTTATTTGTACCTTGAATGGGGCAGCACCTCCATTCGAAGAAGATGTGTCGCTTGTTGGTAGTTGACGAAGGATTTGCGTGAAACTATCCATCATCTCATTCCTTTGTTGCGTGAGGGATTCCTCAATCAATAGTTTGAAAGGATCTCCTGTCCCGTAATTTTTGTTTTCTCCTGCCATGGGAGGTCGCTTGGGCATGTGAGAGCTTTTTTCCTCCAGAGAAACAAGCTCGAGACCCAACTCTTTATACTCTGACCTCGTTGGGGACATGCATTAAGATGACAAGGAGAAGACCGCTCTGATACCACTGATCTGAATTTTGTGAGCAGAACAAAATGAATAGAGATTATCAATAGGTTCTTAACACAAAATAACAGAGAAATAGTAAAACTGGTTTTCTATTCAATAACGAAATAAGCTGAAACTGTAAAATGCAGCAGAAACAAGCTTGCTAGAATGGTGGTGGCTTATCTCTGAGAAGAGATGTGACGACAACATGAATTCACAAGAAGAAGGTTACAATGAGGCTCTAAAGGAATTTTTACAATAAGAAAGAATTTCAAAAACCCTAGACATCCAAAAACCTAACCCTAGGAGATGAAGCGCCAAAAGTCATGTGGGCCCCATTTGGGTAGGTTGGTACATCAACTTCTCGAGGTCGTAACTTTTGCATGCGATCTCCATTTTAGGCATGTGATAGCCCATTGGAAAGGCATCGTTGAGAAGATTTGTTTTAGGGGATAAATCATGCCTTTGACTATCATTGAGGATCTTGATCTCGAAAAACCTTCATTTAGGCCCTTAAAATGGCCCTAGAACTTAAAACTGCTAAAAATAGTAAATTGCCAAAATTGTCAAAAAATTGTTTTGAGCTAGTTGGAAAAGGTGGGTGGCCACCGATAAACATCTAGATCAGTTTGTTAGGTTTGGTTTCCTATGACCCAGTCGCTTCAAAAGACCCATGTTGGTCTAGCTTTCGCCTTAGCGGTGGCAGGGGTGGCTCTAGTGTAACCGGTGGTAGGCCAAGAAGCCTTCGTGACCAGCGGAGCTCGTGATCCTCCACTGTGTGAGAAGATCAAATATACACTAGGTTTTTCTATTTGTTCAAAAACAGCACACACTAGAAAAGAGTCCCTACAAGATAAAACAAGCAAGCACTAAACTAGTTGGAAGAACAGTTACAACAACCAACACTAGAGCAACTTAGCGGTGCAAGTGCAACTCGAATACGAAATCACCCTCCAGGTATACTCTTCAAAGTGTGGCTCGATTTTTTTCCTAGGTACCATAGTATACCCCCGCAATCACCTATGTATGTCTCTAAAAAAGATAGGAAACTAGGTTTCCAGTGCACGAACAGTCACCATGTGGGTATAGTCGATAGTCGGGTAGACCACAATGAGCAGGGTATCGAGCCTGAAACCTATCAAGGGTATCAAAATAAAGTGGTTTGGAAGACAACTGAGGACCTCGAACGGATTCGAGACCCATGAAGCTCCATGGCAAATGCAATCGACGAAATCCAAATACAATCCCTTTATATGTGTTCTCCACTACGATTGGTCTGGCTTTGGAGGGGTTATCTCCGCTACCTTTCCACACGTGACCTCGTGTTTAGCCCCTATGTTAGAGGGGGGTTACGGATAACTTTCACTATACTGGACTTTTAAGACTCCCTAGCTCATACTCCAATGTTTGATTTAATGGCCTTGAAGAGTTTTCTCTCCAATCTAATTCAAGGCCTAACCCTAAACTAGTTGGTTGACCCTACAAGCATAAAAAATCTAATTAATTTTAGATTTAGTGTTGATTTTTATGGATTGTCTTAAGTCAAAGGTTATAAAAGTGAAACTAGTGATGTTTTGAGAGACGAAAAGATGGAAACAAAACACTTCTTGACAACTTCAGATTTGCTCTTTTAAATTCTTTAAGAAACTTTTCAAAACAAATTTTTTTAAGATCTTTGAATGGAAAACTCAAAACAGGATTTCACTTGACTATGAGCTACTTATCGTCTAAATAAACCATCAAGAACTTCTGAAAGAAAAGACTTTTCCTGGTTACTAATGCAAACCAACAACTATTTAACGAAACAAAGAAATAAAATATTTTTTATTTTATTTGAATGTTCACAAAGCAAAAAGGAAAAATATCAACAAGTAAAGACCATGAAAAATTATGTCCTAAGCACAGATCACAAAGAGTCACTCTAAAAATAACACACAAGCAGATTAAAAAGGACTCTCACACTTTTCTAAAAACCCTATAAAAGGAAAATTTTGAGGAAAACTTCTTAATGAAAAAGGAAGCTATTGTTGTGATCAAACCTAAGTTATTGACTGCTATGACAGAGACCAAAAAAACCTGAGAGGGATAAACTCTTGAAAAAGAAAAGGATAATTGCCTCTCCTTAAAAAACGCAATTCTCAACAAGCATGTCGTTGATAGTTCAACCGCCAACATGTGTACGCAAGTTGTGTAAGGTCGGAGCGCATGTACATGCATGCATACCTTATGCAGGCCGCGTGTACTTCTGAAACTCTCAAAAATGAAAAGACAAGCAATCAGGCACTGGAAGAGACTACTGGTATTGAGGACCAGAATCTCTTGAAGACTCAGAAACTCACTTTGACAGAAAAAAGAAAACAATTCAAACAAATTTTTATAGAAAAAACAAATCTGAGGTGGAACTTAAGCTATAAACTACAAACAACAAAGACTAGAATGAGTTCCAAAAACCCCCTAAGAAGGACTACTTCTAACAGGGGAGGGGATGACTGCCTCTGTAGAGGAAATTTTTTGAAATCATACACGCGAGTGACACTTCATTAGCTAGCGTGTACACGCGGGCTATGTGAAGGTAGGGCACAAGTACACGCCTACAGACATTATACATGCCGTGTGTACCTTTGTGGGTCCCGTAAAAAAAAAATGCAGTCAAGCAAAAAAACAAAGATAACTCGTATGGAAGACCAGAATCTCTGTTAGCTCAGACTTTTGCAGAAACTTTAAAAACAAGGAATGAAACCAGTTTTTAAAAATACCCAAGAAAAATTATTCCTAGAAACCCTAGAGATCCCCAATATGGTCGCCAATTCTGTTGTGAGTGGAAAATCCCCCTACGGACTAGCACTTAGGTTTTTATCATGCATGCAGAAAAAACCTAAAGATTTCTACTTTTTACCATCATCCCATACCTAATCCCCATTATTCTTAAGCAAATACATAGTTAAGAAGATCAATTGAAGATGCCTTATTTTTTACGTCTGTGGTCGATCCCTCTTTACGCTTGGTCACTCTTTGAATGCAACTCTCCTCCCAAGGCTGACCTACACTCACAAAAGACAAACAAAGAACTCCACATGCATTTGATCTATAGATTAATGGGTTAGATATTTAATCAATATTTACGCAATAAACAATGAAAACCTCATATGGTGGGACGGGAAAAGTACTTCTTTATTATTCACTTCACTAAATAAACTTACAATGATGAAGTTGACCACTGCTCCACAAACCTGGTCCTGGGCTCCTCTTTTACTGTCCTCCAACTGCTTTTCTCTATACTTCTCTTTGCACAAGGATGGCTAAAGGTTGGGACAAGGGGAATGCTCAATTGGGTATAGTCTCTTTACTATGATTTTCCTCCTTTCAAATGGGAACACTGCCCCTTCTTTTATAGGGTATAAGGAGCTAGGTATTTGGTCGAATGATCGGCCATGCATGGCCGAAAGGTTTAGTTAACTTGTCCAAAGCTGTGTGTTCCGTAAAAAAATTTCCTTTTTATGTGATTTTGTAGGTACACGTGGGTTGTATTCGGGTAGCTAGCGTGTAGTAATGGAGTAGGGCACGTGGGCCTTTATAAAGGGTTTTTTTAAAAAGAGTTGTTCAGTAGTGTTTTGGAAAAGAAGGAGTCTGAGATGGCCTGATGCCAGGTAAGTATGTCTGGTGAAAATTAGGGTTATAACACTAATCTTCATCATAAATGATGTTGGCTTCTAGGAAAATATCTTGGGCATTCTCTGACATGATCTTTTGAAGTTGGCACATATAAAATAATGGTTACTCATGGCTCTACAATAATAGCGCCTTTTCCCTTTGGAAAAATTTCAAATTTAAAATGAGCTAAAGGACTTATGATTTCATGGAAAGATTCTAAATGACAAATTCTAATCTTAATATCACTAATGCATGTTATAAAACACTCAAAAAGGATAATGCAAGCACACTTTTAAAACTGCATGAGTGTTACCCATGATTTTGGTCATCATGATGATGTATTGATGTTGGTGTACTCAGGCTTCTCATAGGAACTTTCTCCTGAGAAAAGTGATATTCATCTCTTCCTAGAAAATTCACTTTTGAAGAGAATTCGCAGGTTGCTAGTATCCCAGGGTGCAAGAATGACCCATTCTCGCAGGCGGCCTTAAGCTAGGGTGCGAACTTCTCGCACTGTGTTACATAGCTAGGGTGTGAACCTTCTCTAAAGCTTGGAAAAAGATGGATTCTCGATGGTTCTAGAAGGGAATCTTCTAGAAGAATGGGTTGGCATTCGAATGGTTATCCTTGTACTGGATTCCCTGATATTGTGGGATCATTCTTATCTAAGTAACCATCTCATTCTTTCCTATATATTGATGGAATTCTCATGGAAAAGGTTAAGCAAGATTCATTGGAGAATTGGTGAAAGAATTGTGTGAAGAACTTATCTTGAACAGGAGCTTGGAGACTCTAGCAAGTCTATCAAGAGGATTTGATCTTCTTCATACAAGGATTGAGCTAGTGTGTGTGTTGGAGCCAAGAGCCATCGAAAGGAATCTTGCGACATCAAGGCGATCAGGTTGTAATCTTTACTTTCAATTAATATGATAAAGTGGCATGTCCCTTTCCCATAAATATATTCTCACTTTATTGTGTAATTCCTTGATCATACATATAAGTTGATAGTTGAATGTATTTTGCTATCTTCACTTTGGTTGGTTTGTGTTGTCTTGGTCTTGACCTCACGAGAGCACCGGAGTGAAGCGGGAGAAACAGAGACCCTAGGAAGCAATACTAAGGTATGTTACTTGTTCCTTCCTATTAGCTAATTCAATGGTCAAAACTTAGGGAAAGATTCATGTCTTGTCCTGTTTTGTTCTAGATCCAGGTGGATCTAGGGAGATCTGTGTTGGTTGTGGAGCCTGATTATCTTCCTGATTTAGAGGTCTTTTACTTTTAGCCATTTTTATACCCCATGAAGTATTTACACCCCAGAAGTATGTACACTCTTCCACGCGGGGGAGTGCAGAGGGGGGGTACCCCCTCTGCGAGGTCTGGGGGGGCTATCCCCCCGGTTGGGGGGTCTGGGGGCAAGCGGGCCCCCAACGGGGGTTCGGGAGCAAAGCCCCCGAAGAAAAAATTGCCTTGTAAAAGTATATTGTAATTTCATTATAAATCTGGACCGTTCATTATAAGGTTGCAGATCTAACAATATAGATTATGTTAGGCTTTTTTTCCCTAGAAGGAAACCCTCTTTTATGAGGGAAATGTATTGCGGCTATGTAGGTTGGCAAGTACTGTATTCTGAGAGAGGAGACTGTGAGAGAAAGAAGAGGAAGTTACAACGGGTTTTGTTGTAGGTTGTATCCCTTCATTTTGATGGATAATAATAAAGCAAGGACCTGGCAATTTCTCTGGTGGACGTAGCCCACACTGGGTGAACCACGTAAATCTGTGTCTCTCTTGTATTGTGTATCTTCTATGTTTTATTTCCACATTTGTTTTATTTTATTTCTCTGCGGTCCTGTTTTTCTAACAATCTGTTAGTGTCTGCACCTACCGATTAGTCTGATAACAAAGTTGGCGACTCCACTGGGGATATAACCTATTTTCTTTGTGGTTTTTGGTATTTTTTCTTGGCCATTTTCTCTTTCCTTACCTTTCTCCATTCATATCAATCTCTGAATCTTCAAGATACCCTGATAGACCCTCTAGGTCCAGAGGCATCTTCAAAATTTGTGTCTTTTTCCAAAAAATTGACTAGTTTCAGACATTCTCGCACTGCACTCCACAGTGGCCTGCGAGAATATACTGAGTTCGCACCCTTCCTTTAGGTTCAGTGTGAGGTTCTTGCACTCTGCTGAAAGCCCACCTGTGATAATCACTCATTCTCACATTGTGTAATACTCTCAACCTGTGAACCCATTTTTTCAAAGTTTTGGATTTGAGTTTTTGCATCTTGAATTTCCCAGATCAGTTTAGATGCCTAAAAAGAGTTTCTTGGACCATTGATTGATGTTCTTCTTGTCTTTGTTTTTGTGCACAAACAGTCTTAGGATTTCAAAGGCTCTTCCTGTCATTTTCGTTTCCTGACTTTCGTTTCTTGAATTTTCTTTGCGAAAGATGTACTCTCTGATTTTGGAATCTGAGTGTGCTTGATTGATTAAGGACCGATGATCGGTTGAAATTTTAGCTTCTTTGTCTTTATCATTTGCTTATTCTTTGAAAATCACTTTTCTTATGCAATTGACAAGACTAGTTTGGTTTGCTTGTTATTTTTATTTCCATTGAAAGAGTGGTTTGGGTTTTTTATCTATTGCTTGTTCATTGGTTTTTTATTTTCTGCACTCTCACCGTCAGGGTGTAGGTCCTTTTTGAAAAGTGAACAAACATTTTTTTTTTTTAGAAAACATTGAAAATCAATTGTTGAAGTTATTGAAAAAGAACAATAGAGAATTGTTATTCTTGCATGATTTGTTGCACTTGTATTTTAAAGGAAATTGTGTCTTGTAGTTCAAGTTTCATCCGGAAAGCTTCTCTTTTCCTCCTGTACATAGGATTCATTGAACGAAAATTGATATATTTCATTCTTATCCATGCATGGTTGGGTCAGAGTCTTATACAACATAAGTTTCATCTCCATTTCCTTTGTGTAACAACAACTCTTAATAACACTGCACAATTGTAAAATTTACCTAGTAACTCTTTTCTAGGGCTCTATTACACCAACATTTAGCTAGGCTAGCGCTTTGGAGTAGAAAGAGAGATACACTCTCCAAAGCACAAAACAAACAATAGCATATTGTGTTAAGGAGTGTTAAATTCCATTTGGAACATCTTGTCCTGAGAAGCCCTTCTCACACAAGGGTCAAACACGAGGTCGCATTGATATTGGCAGAGTTACTCACCCTGCTTTGCTGATATCGGTGTAGAGATTGCACGTATTACGGGGATCACTCGAAGGTATACCTACAATGATGAGTGGAAGCCTTTTGAGTTGATTTTGGGCTAGATACCCTACCCTTGCATGTGGATCAGACTGTCGACTGCCCCCCCAGGATTTATTGTTGTTGATGGTAACCTTAGTGGCCTATCTTTCTAGGTTCTTACACGAGGTGACTGTGAAGGGGAAATTCTTCACGGTACATGGAATTGACGTTGACCAAACTCACTCGAGCTCCTTGGAGGGTATACCCACGATTATGTGTGGGATCTTGCACGAGGGTGTAATTTCGTTAAGTAGGTCGTAAGCGTAACGTTTCCACCCTAGCCCAACCCCTTCTCATCTCATTGTTGCGACGTTGGATTTCATCACCAACTAGTGACCTAGGAATTAGAAGGTCTTGTTTGCTTGGTGTTTCTTCCTAGATTTTGTTTACTAGCGCGTGTTGTTTTTACCAAAGTTGACCATACGATTTTCTTCGTTAAGTTTGTCACTCGTTTATAATAGCTCCTCCACGTCGTTCACGTAGAATGCAGGGTTTATCTCTAGAGCATCTGGAAGGTTCTCAACCCTTTCCTACCAGTACACCTGAGGGCTCTCCTCGACAAAGTGAAGTCCCAGTCATCACCACGCCACAAGTGGAACGAATGGACTCTCTTGAACATTTCTGAATCACCAATACTCGAGAGGACTTTCGACTTCACCCTGATTCTGAGCGACCGTTTATGCGACTGAATTCTTCTGGAGACTTAGTTGTTACATCTTCTGGATCACCAGTTGGACCCTTTCCAAGCATTGAAGGCCAAGATCTTTTTTGGTCTACAGGTGTTTTCCGACGAGACATTTTTGGTCCAGGTTCACCTGTGATTTCCGAAATCAACGCACCTGTGATTTCTGAAATCTCTAGTCTAGAGACAGTACCATTTACTACCACCTATCACTTTATTGTCCCTACTGAAATGGCCCATCTCACATATACTACGAGTGTTCCAACTAGGTTTCCTGCGGTTAGTCTTTCTCCCATCAATACACCACGGACGCCCAACGTCACTCTGACACTACCACCTGGATACCATGCATTGAATGATTCCATCCCCACTCCTACGCAAACCCCATTCGGCTCTCCTAGTGGTCCTTCTTCTGGGCACTCTCTTCCCAGTTTTATTCCGACACTCCCTCAATTTATTTTTGGAGGCCCTTCCTCATCCTCCCCTGGCAGTCTTAATCCTAGTGGCACCATTCCGTCATTCACTCCCAATTACCAGATTCCAGTTGGTGGACAATTTCACCAAGGTGGTATGACTCAACCCCCTCTCAGCGGGCAAATTCCTTTTGGAACACAAATCCCAATTGGAACACAACCCCCAATTGGAACACAACCCCCAATTGGAACATTTCCCCCAATTGGAACACCACCTTTGATGGGAGGATCGACCCCACCTTATGGGCAAAACATACCTCCCTCCTTGGCCCAGTATTGGAATTAGTTGATACAACATCCTCCTTAGTCGACTGGGGGGTAGCAGTTTCCAGCTGCGTCCGTAATATCCCCTAGTATGGGCCAACCATATCCAGGTTCATTCAATCCCATTTGGGGGGCGAATGCTCAAACTCAAGTCCCTGTTCCAGGGTACAATCCTATGAGCTACTATCCTCTTCAACCACTACTGAATCTTCCTGGGTCTTCACATTATATGCAGATTGCTTGTGGTCCTACTGGTTTTCCAACAGGGTTTCCTCACCAAAGCCACCAGTACCCACAGGTAAATCGACAGTTACCTTTCATAGCCACTTTGGATCTTCTGGATTTGTCAAGGATTTTAAATGATCCAATTCCTCACTCTCCCCAATGGCCTGCTATACCATCCAAGCTACCATCGGACATTCCTAAATTCGACGACAAAATGGGAGAGGACCCAAACAATCACGTTATGACTTTTCACCTATGGTGTTCATCCAACTCGTTGATGGATGAATCTATTCGTTTACGTCTTTTTCAACGAACTCTCACAGGTTCCGCTGCGAAGTGGTATATAGAATTGCCACGAGGTTTCTTCTCTGACTTCAACACCCTAGCTATGGCTTTCCTCACACACTATCAGTTACTGATTCATTATGACACAAGGATCGAGATTTTGACTTCTTTCAAACAGAACAAGGCCACTCATATATGTGATCACATCCATGAGTGGCGACGGAGACAACGTCTCATTAAAATCGAACTCCCTGATTAGTTGTTGGCAGAATGGTTCACAAAACCATTTGTGAATGAAATCGGTTGTGACATATCCATGGGTGGAGTAGTCATGGAAGAACAGGCCATAAGTTGTTCTCAATACCTTGACCTCATTTATTCACAAATGGGAACCCTTTACGATTTACTACCTGACTTACCTCGGCCTTCCACTTCAACTACTCTAGCTTCTTCGCATGCAGCTGACAGTGTGATTGGCACTTTCCAGGCCCAACCAAATTCTGTCTCAAGCACAAACCCCAAACCTGCTTCTTCTAATGTTCAAAATGCTTCGTCTCCTGCCCCTCCCATCGGCAAGACTTCTGAGGTAAATGCAGTTCAATCTACCCCAGGTGGTAAAACCAAATCTAAAAAATGGAGAAGTAAGAATAAGGAGGACAAAAATACTTCTAAGGCAGAGCGAACCAAACCTACACCTGTTGAATATCGGGATAAGAACAAACCTCGATACCCTTTCCTTATCTGTGGTGATGATCACTACATGAAGGATTGTCCACGACACGCCGACGTCACTAAGTTCCTTCAAGGAGCTCCAAAATCACCTGCACCGGCCGTTTTGTCCCAACCCTTCCCATCTCAACAATAGGCTCAGTTGGTCATTCATGACCAACCCTCATCTTCTACTACATCATATGTTTTGATGTGTACTAGCGATTCAAAGCAGAGCGACGTTGCACTCACTACTCGAGCCAAATATTATTCTTCCTCTAAAGATAAGGTTGATGATTTACCTCCTTCCTCGGTCCAACCCTCTCCCGTGACTCCACCTACCAACGGTCCTCCTCATCTCGAACGACCGAGCCTCAACACAGTTCTACGACCCCCACCAAAGGGCATCGTTCGGAAATCAACTTTCAATCCTCATGCTCGTGCGGCCCAGAACTACAACATTGTTAAAGATGTAGCCCAAGCACCTTCTGCAATGTCAACCCTCGAAGTCCTTCAAAGTTGTCACACACAACGGAAGGCAATGCTGAAAGCTATCAGTGCAATCGACCCGACGGATACGAATTTAATAATCTTTGACTTGGAATATCACCTTCCATGGTTACCCGCTCAACTCGCATTCCAGATCCAAGTGATTGTCTCTGAAAAAAACATTTGTCGAATCGTTATCGATGAGGGTGCCTCGACATGTGATATGTCTCTTTCTTGTTGGAAAGCCATTAGCTCTCCCCCTTTGAATGAATCCCAGAACACTCTTAATGCCTTCAATGGCTCTGGTTTTAAGCCCTACGGTGTCCTTCCTTCATTGCCCATCATTTTAGAAGGAAAAACAGTCCAAGTCGAAGTGGAAGTCTTTGATGCTCCCCTTAATTACAATCCTTTGCTTGGCCGCAGCTAGATCAATCCCATGCGCACAGTTGTGTCAACCCTTTTTTGTGTGGTACGTTCCCCACATCAAGGAAAGGTCGTCACTGTCGACCAACTAGCCTTCTTTAATTCTGATACTCGTACTGGCAACATACCATTCATCGCTAAAACCCCACTGGGTTATGAGAACATCGGTGTCGGCCTTCTTAAAGACTCTTCGTTAATGGGTACTTTCCCCATTCCACCACCCGATGTTCCACGCCTATCTATTGCTTCAATCAACATGGTCTCCACTTCGATTCCTGAACTTCCTGCGTCTCACGACCCCTGGATAGTACCTGAACCTGGAGATCATCTTTGTTATGGTGACACAATGCCATTAAGTCTGGTTGAATCCACCTATCATTCCATTCAATCAGAAACCCCTTCTTCCCCCTCTCTTGGTGAGTTGTCTCCCGATCCTTTTCGTGTCATTATTCCTACAGATGATATGATCATGTCTGTCATGGAGGACACCCCTTGGGACGATGGGCATCATCGTTCCATCCTCTTTCTAGAGCAACATACCATTGAAAACTATCAACGGATCTCGACCCCGTCGACCATTGTTGTCATTTCCACCATTCCCGAGTCTGCACACAATGTGTTTTCTGAAGGGAACTTAAGAAATATCTCACCCACTATCCCCCTTGACATATCTGTCAAACCTGGGATTGTCGAAAATGTCCATATTGGAGCTTCGTGTGCTTCTGATGAAGTCGTCACCTACACGTCCCTTTTCAAAGAGTTATGTGGCATCTTCGCATGGAGCTACGAAGAAATGTCGGGTATCGACCCTGAGATCGTGATACATGAGATAAAGATGTACCCCGACACTAAACCCTTTAGGCAACGCCTTCGTCCAGTTCACCCACATAAAGCGGTGGATATCAAACTCGAAGTCAAGAAACTTCTTAAAGCCGGCTTTATTTATCTGGTGGCTCTCACAGACTGGGTTTCCAATCTTGTCTTGATTGACAAGAAACAAGCTACTTGTATTTTTATTGTATCATACTTCGTGTGTGTTACTGTAGCTTGTTTTTTACGTTATCTGGTCTCTGCCCTTATGTGACATTGTTTTTTATTTCCATATGTCGGAGTCTTTGCTACCCTATATTGGCTTCGTTGATGGCGCTAGTCGTAGTACTCAGAACCTTGGTTCCACTACATGGGCAATTTACGCCCCTACAAATGAACTTGTCTCATTACGAGGTGTGTGTCTCGACCATGCGACCAACAACATTGCAGAGTATAGCGCCATTATTGAATTGTTGATTGATGTTATCTCACTTGGGATCCGTCATTTGGTTGTGTGACTTGATTCGCAGCTTGTAGTGCTACAGTTAAGTAATGTCTATACTATTCGAAGTCCTACTTTGTTACGGGTGTATTTGCGAATTCGCCTCTTGGAACGTTATTTTGATTATATTGAATATCAACATATTCCTAGATGTCTAAATACATTAAAATATGCATTGGCTAACTATGTATTAGACAGACATTTGGATCATTTATAAATCAATCACATCAATTTTCATAACACATGATAAACCAGTAGAAGTCGTCTGTATATATAACGATCAAAAGAGTTTTTTTACAAAAAAAAAAATCCGAAGACCAAAATGTCAAAATCTGAAGATCATAGCTTCTACAAAGTGACGTCATGGATGACATTCACGGTAACACACGACTGCTCGGGCAACTCTACAGAGCAGTCGACTCATGGACTCTGACACTCCTACTGTATGACGTTGATCGCGTCGTGGAACCTCTCCAAGAGGCATGTCTGGAATATTTGCTATCAAACCCTCTAGGTTTTGTTCCATTGCTTGATAATCCCTGACTTCCCATTGTGGCACTGGCGCTACCTCTCCTCGCCGCTGAATGGGAGAAGTACCAGGAGGTCGGTAAGGGCCCACATCTATGTCATCAACAACGGATTTTGTATTTAGTCTTTGGACGAACATATAAAAAACATTTGAATATGATAAAGTTAACAAAAGCATTTAAAAAGAAAAAATGTGTGTACTTCTTACCAAGTTCCCCCCACTGAGCATCCTCCAGCAGGACTAAGTCTGGATCTCCTTGGAAATCCAACCCGGCATAAGCATAATCTTCAACCATCAACATCTGTGGTTGCATCCAATCGAAGAAGGTATCATCATACTTGATTATTGGTCCAGCTACGTGTCAGGCCATGAGCTAACACCATCTCAGCATTCTTGGATCCTTGGGAGCCGGTAAATTCCACTCCATCTGCAGCCTTAGTAATGGAACCCTCTCGAGAAATAAGGACACTAACAAAGATCCGTACCCGAATTTCTTCAGGTCGTCTTGTCTGCATTTGGTCAACTACTTTTTCATACTACGAAGCACAGCATCTGCCCAGTTAAAGACCCGAGGTTCAGTACACTCTATGGCATACTGGAAGTAACTCTGTAGCACCATGTGAGGAGCGGAGATCCTAGCCATCTGAGCAATGGTGAACAGGATAGTACGGAGGGTCAAATCCCATACTCCCCAAATAACTACTTTCCCTTTCTTCCTCTCTGCCTCGGGAACACAGCGTAAATGGCAGTACTCACTCATGGGTAGCCCACCACCTCTACTACCATTCGTCCTCACGTGGTACCCTCGTCATGACAGTCCAGTCAAGAAGTAAATGTCCTCAATATATAAGGACAGTGTGTGGACCCCTACATGAAATACCTTATGATCGAGATCCCACATATGCACAAGGTACTCTAATAACCTGACTTGGGCCCTCATGCCTGGGATACGAAAGTACTTCAGAAGGCCACAGTTTGTCAAAGAAGCAATAATGAGTGGATGATTTCCGGCAATGGAATTGTCTTCTTCGTGCTCCCTTTCACGCCATTCAAGAACCATTTTGATGGCCAAACACCTGCATAAGAAGCACAAGAAGAGGATTAGTAACTCTATTCATGAATTGGTTCTCTTTCATTGAGAAAAACTCTAAAAAAAAATCGTGCTTTGCGGTTCTCGTAGGTGCCTTTTAGGTACAATGCCAGAACCTCACAGGCTGTTGTGGGCTCACCTACGAGAATGACCCATTCTCGCAGGTCCCATGTAGCCCACCTACGAGAATGGCTGAGCACAAGTAGGGCTCACAAAAAAAACTCAAAAAATGAGTTTTAACCAATGAAAATGAAAAATAAGACCATGAAAGGGTAGAGGACAAAGAGCCTACCTCACTTTCGTTGATGGCTCGATGAATGGACGCTCGTATCTCCCACAATCTGACGCCAAACTTCAAGGGTAAAAGAGGGGTTTTTGGGCTCAAATAGTGGAAAAGTGAAAATGATATGGTAAAAAGAGTTTTACTCCTTTATATTTACTTTTACCATGTTATTTGGTTTTTTATAATTATTTATCTATTAAACCCTAATCCCTAATGCCCTTTTGACTGTAACTTTTTGCAGGCGTAATGACTTCGATGTTCATATACAGGGATGTGGACGTATTTTTTCTTTGTCATCGCATGTTTTGATTGTTTTTTATGGTTTTTGTATAAAACCTCGAGCGTGGTCTTTGTCCGTTCTCATGCTCGAAAATACATGAGAATGCGATCGAGCATACCTTTATCACTTTTTCGGGCTCAACAAGGTTATAGGAAAAAGGAACCCCCTTGGAGTCCTCTTTAAGCTCTTTTCAGACTCTCTAAACATGTAAAGATAGCCGAGCGACCTTGCTATTTTCACGCTCGATAAAGTATTTGAAGAAAGCGTCTAGTGGGAAATAATTTATCTCTTTTTCGGTCTCATTAGACTACTTTATGAAAAAGGAACTGAGAGAGTTCTCTTTCAAGTGTTTTTCCAGACTCTATAATCATGAAAAACCTTCAATTTTTCTATCTTTGGACTCATTAAACAAACATCGACAGACCCGTAATGGGACCAAACCACTCCTTCTTAGGGTTCGTTAAACATACTTTGAAGGACTTATCCGAACAATAAGCTTATATCAATAAGCATATGTTATCCTCCTCAAGCTTGCGTAAAAATAAAGAGGTACTTGCCAGAAATGGTGGGGGAAAATTTGGGAAAGGGATATGTTATCATCTTCGTATTGATTAGCAATAAGTGTCACTCTTGAACATGACACCCCCTATTCATTATATTTGAAGCCGGTTTGGGAAATCCATTTGTCTCTCATTCGATTTGCTACAAGGTCATTCCTTGTGTCGTCTTTGAGTCAATGTTGCCAAATCATTGGTCGTGTCATTCATATGTTCAAGAGAAATCCATCTAAAACCTCTATTGAGTCGGCCATATGTAGTTGTCCATTCTCTCTGTGTCAGCCTTCCCTATGTCCAATCCAATTTACATCATACTCTGTTTCACCTTCAAAATCTTACTCATTTTGTGTCATTAACGGGGGATACATCAAGGCCCTCCTATGACGAGTTTTTTTCCGTCGACTTCAACTCATTATCCGGAATCAAGACTTAGAAATTCATTGGTACCTTGGAACTTGCATGCCTCAATGGCAGGTTTCCTCACTTTCGATAGTGGGTTTACATCATTGACCCCTGATCGAAAGATTCCGTCGGATGTTCGACTTCAACTCACTCATTCACACTCGATGGATTGTACTAGAGTACCTTGGGAGTCATTGACATCAATGGTGATTTCCCTTGCACTTGTCAACGGCTTCATCAATGACCGGTAATCAAGTGGTTTCTGCCATGTTCGACTTCAACACATATAATCACATGGTTAGATTCGTACCTTTGGGCGATGAGATTGAAGACCCTAGATATCATCTCTTTGTCCAGGTTGTGATGGAGTATGTATAATTTGTGACACATAGATCCACTTTGTATGTCTTGTGGCTATGTCATCTTAATTTGAATTTTCTCGCATATATCCACAGTGTATTCCCGGTGGCTATGCTATATTTTGATGGCATGGATCCACAATGTATGATTGGTGGCCATGACCTATGGGAATGCCTACCTCAGAATTGGTACATATGATATTCTACAGATGCTTGGTTGTTCACAGGTTTCCAATTAGGTGTGCTCCTGGTTTCCAACACACACATGTAGCTTACAAAGTCTTTCGTCTATCACTGATTCTGGCCTCATACTTTGGGGGTCATTCTATTACCCATGATTTTGGTCATCATGATGATGTATTGATGTTGGTGTACTCAGGCTTCTCATAGGAACTTTCTCCTGAGAAAAGTGATATTCATCTCTTCCTAGAAAACTCACTTTTGAAGAGAGTTCGCAGGTTGCTAGTATCCCAGGGTGTGAGAATGACCCATTCTCACAGGCTGCCTTAAGCTAGGGTGTGAACTTCTCACACTGTGTTACATAGCTAGGGTGGGAACTTCTCTAAAGCTTGGAAAAAGATGGATTCTCGATGGTTCTAGAAGGGAATCTTCTAGAAGAATGGGTTGGCATTCGAATGGTTATCCTTGTACTGGATTCCCTGATATTGTGGGATCATTCTTATCTAAGTAACCATCTCATTCTTTCCTATATATTGATGGAATTCTCATGGAAAATGTTAAGCAAGATTCATTGGAGAATTGGTGAAAGAATTGTGTGAAGGACTTAGCTTGAATAGGAGCTTGGAGACTCTAGCAAGTCTATCAAGAGGATTTGATCTTCTTCATACAAGGATTGAGAAAGTGTGTGTGTTGGAGCCAAGAGCCATCGAAAGGAATCTTGCGAAATCAAGGCGATCGGGTTGTAATATTTACTTTCAATTAATATGATACAGTGGCATGTCCCTTTCCCATAAAGATATTCTCACTTTATTGTGTAATTCGTTGATCATACACATAAGTTGACAGTTGAATGTATTTTTCTATCTTCACTTTGGTTGGTTTGTGTTGTCTTGGTCTTGACCTCACGAGAGAACTAGAGCGAAGCGGGAGCAACAGAGACCCTAGGAAGTGATACTAAGGTATGTTACTTGTTCCTTCCTATTAGCTAATTCAATGGTCAAAACTTAGGGAAAGAGTCATGTCCTGTCCTGTTTTGTTCTAGATCCAGGTGGATCTAGGGAGATCTGTTAGTGTCCACACCTACTGATTAGTCCGATAACAATGAGAAGAAAACATAGTGTAAAGTAATGTTAGGAAAAGATAGGGAAGGGAAAAGAATCTTTCAACGGTCATTGAAAAATCAAGGACTAATAGTCGCTCCTTCTGGGGATAATGTTTCATCGTGAAACTTTAATGATCCAAGTGGATATTGGTGGCCACCCACCTATTCCAACTGTCTCCTCTTTACAGTTTTAGTTCAACACGTTCTTTTGTACTTATTTGTAATTGTGGGTTCTAAACTTTTGTGGCTATCTGAATACCTACACATCTTCCAGGAGGAAACTAGTGGCCTCCCACCTAATCCAAATGACTTATTTTGGATTTTTTCATGTCAACACATCTTTTTGTACTTCCAAGGCCGTTTTGGGGCCCTAAATAATGTTTTTTTGGCTTGCTACATTCAAATTACTAATGAAATTAGATTTTGATAGTGTAATCTATACTTATCGAAAATATCTTTTCAACGGGCTATCACACGCCTAAAATGAAGGTAGTATGCAAAAGTTACGACCCCAGGAAGTTGAGGTACCAACTTACCCATAAGGGCCCACATGACTTTTGGCATTTCACCTCCTAGGGTTAGGTCTTTGGATATCTATGGTTTTGGCATTCATGAGTAATATTAAAAATGCCTCTAGAGCCTCATTGTAATCATTCTTCTCATATAGATTTGCATAGTAGCCACATCTCCTCTCAAAGATAGCTACCACCATTCGAGCAAGTTGTTTTAGTTCTACAGTTTTACGGCTTCATCCTATTTCATTTATTCAATAGAAGATATTGTTCACTGGATATCTGTATTTTTCTCCATATCTCTGTGTTTATTGTATTCAGTCTGTTAATCAGTTCATTCCACTCCTAAATCTGGATCAGTGGTATCAGAGCAGTCTACTCTTAATTTATTTTTCTTCGTGGATGTCCCCGACAATATCTGGGTACAAGAAGTTGGGACTTGAACCAATCGAGCCTTTGCAATATCTTTCACATTGAGCTCGAAAACAACCCATGGAGGATAAAAATAAAGATGATGAAGCAGGAGATCCATTTAAAAAAACTCTGAAGGAATCCCTTGCGTGACAAAAGAATAAAATGATGGATAGCTTCACAAAGATCATTCGGTGGTTTCCCATAAGAGAAGCATCTTCATCAAGCGGTCATGCAACCCCCTTCAAGGTATAGGTAAATTTTGATATTCCGTTATTTGAAGGACTGATAGATGTGGATGTTGTAGATAAATGGTTGAATCTAATCGAAATGTATTTTTTGGTCCAGATTTTTTTTGATAGGGAAAAGATTACTTTTGCACTCCTCAAGGTCGTCCCCCATGTTAAGGACTAGTGGGATACTTACTCTGAGCAAAGGGCCATAAATGAATCTACAATATTTGTAGTTTCCCCTACACGAGATTCCTTCCAGGATGCCATTAAAGAAAAATAATATCACGTTGGAAGCTACAAGGACTAGTACACCAGATGGAACACCCTGCATCGGGAAAGGGACTAGGAAGTACCAGATTTCACCAATATTTTCCATACCCTGTGCACCAAATTGGATATCAAAGACTCTGAGAAACATCTGGTGCTCAAATACCATAGTTTTTTGCATAGATATATTCTAATAGAAATGGAGTTTCTGGACATCACATCATTAGGCATGGCTTATAGATATGTTGTCAAGATCGAGAAAAAATTTAAGAAGAAGAGGTGAGAGTTTGGATATACAAACTCCTCATAGCCGAAGCAGGGAAAAGGAAGCCCCAACCCACACAACAAGGGACATAGAAAATATGTCCACTCTCAGGACAACCAGTTCAAGCTGCAACATAATAAGGATGATGAGAAGATGAAGAAGGACACGAGAAAATGGTGTGAATACCTTAAAATCCCTTGGCACAACACCGAATAATGCCACTCCAAGCAGTGACTCATGGTTGAGCTGAAGGATTCTGATTCAGAGGCCAATTCTGACTCTGAATCAAATCCAGAAGGAGGGAAGTAGATTATCGATGTTGAACCCAGTGCCACTATCGCTACCACCAAATTCCTATCGATCGAGCCATAAGAAATAGAGGAAGTGGAATGTCTCTTTCACTCAAAGATGTGGGTAAAGGGGGCTCAGCATCATTTCATTATAGATAGCGACAGTAAGAAGAACCTAATATTAGCAGAGGTCATCAAGTGCTTAGACCTATTGACAACATTGCACCTGCAACCCTACACCATCAACTGGCTTCACCAAGGAAGAGATCTACTTGTCAGCCAACAGTGGCATCTACCCTACAACATCAAGCCTTTCAAAGACGAGGTATTGTGTGACATTTCTCTAATTGAATTTTGTGATGTTTTTCTAGGACAAACATATTTTTGGAAGCGTCATGTTGTGTATGAGTCTAGACCCCACAGTGTTATTATTACTTTGGGTAGACAATTGTACATGATACCAGAGGTAGCACCGCCTACTGTTGTTTCTTTAATTTCTTATAAGAAATGCACTAAGTGTTAATATTATGGTAGCTGTAGGAGGTATTTACCTCTACATGTGAACCTGACGAGAATAGAAGACTCCGGGAAGCAAGAGAAACCCTAATGAATTGGATAATAACCCTAGAAGACTTGTCATCTCAAGAATATAATTTATATTAGGATATTAGCCTCCAAGAGAAGAAGTCGGCCAGAATTAATAATAATATATTGAACAGACACCTACCCAGAAGGAGAAATCGGCCCCAGTAAAATGGCAGGATTAATATAAATACAGGGCGCCAGTTTCTCATTTGTCACATCTAAGGACTGCAGTTTTCCCAGTTGGTGCGCACTGCAGTTGCAGCTGGTGCGCATGTTTGGAGGAGGGTTGCAGGTGCAGCTGCAGCAGCAGCAAGTTTCAGTATTTGGCTTGGATATCTCTTGGCTAGGGTTTGGACTATCTGATCAGCTTTCTGTGATGCATTATCCTTTGGGAGAGATGTGTTGCTCTTTGTTTGGCTATCTAGCCTAGGGTTTGCTTCCGGAGGAATTCTCAGGTCAAGGTTAAGGTGCTCGGAGGGAGGCTTCGGCCTGTGGTTGGGAGACG
>JZKD02S1745161.1:475859-498837 GCA_000966675.3 Picea glauca | reverse complement strand
AAGAAATAAAGGAGGCACTGGACCAAATGAATCCTGACAAAGCCCCAGGCCTAGATGGCTTCACAACAAGATTCTACCAACAAAGCTGGGATATAATAAAATCAGATCTAACGAAGTTGATCCAAAAATCTCAAACTTGCAGCAAACTAGGAGGTGGAATGAATTTCGGCCTTCCTGGTGCTGATTCTGAAAGAAAAAGGAGCAATCAACTTCAATAGATTTCGGCTAATCTCCTTTTGCAATACAAGCTATAAAATCCTCACAAAAATAATAGCCAACAGAATCAAAACAATTCTTCATATAATCATACCTGAAAACCAAGGAGGATTCATCAAAGGCAGACACATAGTTGATATCATCATCCTAGTGTAAGAGGCCTCGCACTCAAGCATCTGGAGGAAAGACAAAGGTATGATAATAAAACGTGATCTCGCTAATGCTTTTGATAGAGTAAGACATAATTTTTTATTTAAAGTCATGGAAAATTTTGGGTTTGCCCTGGGTTTTGTAAACTGGATCAAAGCGTGTATCGGGTCACCTTGGATAGCCCCTCTTGTGAATGGGAGGGTAACTAAGTTCTTTCAAGCTTTCAGAGGACTCTGACAAGGTTGCCCCCTCTCTCCCCTCCTCTATGAAATTCAAGCCTTAGTATTGAGCTTCCAACTAGAGCACGACCAGAATCACAACAATCTCCATGGTTTGAGAATAGCACAAGGGGTAAAGGACATAAATCATGCTCAGTTTGTGGATGACACTCTGCTAATGGGAGGTGCGAGCTTACAAACAACAAGGAAATTCAAGAATGAATTAACGGCTTACACATAAATCTCAGGAAGTGTAATAAGCCCTACTAAAAGCAAGATCTATGGTTGGAATATAACATCAAATGAAATGATGGAGATCGCCAGGGTACTTGGAATGGAAGGCTATACCAAATGGGATGCCTTTAAATACCTGGCAGTCCCAATCTTCAACTCCACCCCAAGAACCTCACACTAGAATTTGATGATTGGAAAGATAAAGAACAAGATAACTTCCCGGGGAACGAGCTGGTTAAATCTGGCAGGTAAAGTGGTCCTAATCAAGGCCGTCCTTGCCAACATTCCAATCTATCAAATCTCTTTACTTCTGGCCCCTGCCTCCATAATACAAAAAATTGAAGCAATGTTCAGAAGGTTCCTATGGGAAGGTGGGAAACTGTCAGGGAGAAAACTACATCTAATAAGCTGGGAAAAATCTCTAAACCAATCCTAGAAGGCAGTCTCAACTTAAAAAATGCACATGTTCAAAATCTGGCGCTAGGGGCAAAGATGCTTTGGAACCTAACCACCGGGAAGCCAACGTGGAGTAAAAAAGTGCTATGGAAAAAGTACTTTAGGGGTCCAAGGGAAAGATGTGTAGAGCGCCCAATTCTGGAGAAAAGAGGCTCCCCAATCTTCTCGCTTTGTCAGAAGACTATGCCCCATTTCAAACCTCATCTCACTTGGGTCCCAGTCAATGGGAAAAAAATCAATATTTGGCAGGAATCAATCATGGGAGATCCTCCCCTTGGGTTGAGACATGATCTGGAGAAACTCAAAGAATGGATGGTCACTCAAAATTTAAACACTCTTTGGGACATCTCAATTTGGGGGAACGATGAGCACAAGATGTGGCTAAGGTGGGGAATTGCTAACAACCACCCTGATTTAGAAGAGGACTGGAATGCCCTGAAGCTCTGCCTCCAAGGGAAATCCCCACTCAAAAAAAGGGGAAAAGACAAATGAGGTCGGGGAATGAGTTCAGGGACATACACCACTGCAGCAGGGTATCAGCTCACAAACGCCCACCCCAATGTCCCTCCAAACCCAACAATTTGGAAAGCAATTTTGACCTCCAAGTCCATCCCAAAGATTGACATGTTTATTTGGACTCTGGCTCACAAAAGCATTCTAATGGGAGAAAACCTAAGAAGAAGGGGGTGGGAAGGCCCCCATAGATGCCCTCGTTGTCTTCAAGTAGAAGAAACCACAGACCCTCTTCTACTAAACTGTTCCTACTCCAAAGAAGTCTGGCAGTTGGCTCTGGGACTGCAAAGTGCCATCATCATACCCCAAGATACGAGCAACCTTCTCCAAACTTCGGATTCCTTCTGCCCTTTCCAAACTGAGAAAAAAGGCCAAATCTCCACTCTGTGGAGAGTCCTCCCCAAATTCATCCTCTGGAAAATATGGCTGGAGCGAAACAATAGACTTTTCAGGGAACTCAAAAGAAGTCCAACCCAAGTTGCAACCAAGATATAGGCCTATTTTGGAGAAAGTGCTCCCTACTTCTACCAAACAAAGAATTCTAGAGTGCTAGAGTTGGAAGAGGAACAATGATTGGCTCGGTTTAAAACTCAAGACCAGGGGGGAAAAAAGGACAACAACTCTAGCCAATAAGCCTGGGAAATATGAAAGGAAAAACAAGATTTTGAAGATTGGAAGACAAAGGAAAATAAACATATTTTGTCCTTTGACAAGGCCTCCAAAGGGAACCCAGGCTTGGTAGGTGGAGGAGGGATTCTAGAAAGCCCCACCGGATCAATGAAGCTAAGCTTCGTCTGGGGGCTCGGAACTGAAACTAACAATAGAGCATAAGCCCTAGCCCTCTAGAAGGGGCTCATTCGAGAAACTAGTCATCGCGTTCAAGATCTGGTAATAATTGGGGACTCCCGGATAGTAATCAAAGCCTTAATCCACCAAAGCAAACTCAAAATTCAAAACTCAATAACCTCCTGGAGAAAATCCAACTCCTCCTTGGGAATTTCCAGTCTTATAAGCTTTGCCACGTCTTACGAAACCTAAACGAGCAAGCAGACACTGAGGCCAATAAAGGAGTCCTCTTGACTGCTGGAACCATGCAACTTAATGGATCAATGTCCATAGTGGATCTGCCATGACTCTAGGGAGAAATCCCATAAAAAAGTAAAGTCATGAGTTGGAAAGGGAAAGGCAGCATGAAAGAAGGATTTGAGCAAATCTAAAGTGCAACATGACAAAGGCGCTATAGGACAGTGCAAGTGGACAGAAGGTACAACCCAGTGCATCATTCGGTTGTTGATTTTCTTTGGGGAGGAGACAGAGCAGCAGGTTGCCCATCCCCTTCAGATCATGCGAATCGTTTAGAAGATTGGATTTGGGAGGAGACTGAGCTTAAATCGGGGAGAGGAACTCAACCCTCCATACCAACCTCACGTAGAGACATCCAAGAAGGAATTTGGCCCAGCTACGAGAGGATTGATCGTAGCAGCAGGTCGCAAGGAGAAGAGAAGAAGTCGTCGAAGATGGCTTCTAGCTCGGGAAGCAAGCCAAGCACAGAAGAAAGGATGAATGCCATGGACGTCACTCTGGAAAATTTAAAGAAAATGTTGAACTACTAGTTGGACTTTCTTCAAAATCTGGACATAGACACGGGAAGAAGATTAGAGACGCTGGAAGGGGACATTACCACCACAAAATTTGAGATCACTGAGGAGCTCGGAAAACTCCATAAAGAACTCAAGGACCCTAAGAAAGAATTCGAGACTAGAATCACCCAGTTGGAGGAAAAAATGGCTCAGCTAAACAATGAATGGAAGCAAGATCCAAAGAAATAAATCAACAACCCAAGTCACAAAAGGGAGTTCTGCAATTTCTCAGCAAGGATGGCATTTTGTATAGAAGCATCTGCTGTAAATAAATTTGTAAAACTTCCCACCATTGGAAGGTTAGTATAGCCTCCAAGACTGTATTTGACTAGTAGAGTGTGGCTCACCATAGTTTTAACAGAACTAGTGGCTTTGCCACTGCCTTTCTTAATTAAAATCCATTAATCGTTCTTGTCAAAAAAACATAATGAGTTTGTTTATTCCCCAATGCACACATTTTCTTGGGATGTTGTGCACATTATCAAAGTGAAACATTTTCTTGAAATGTCATGCACATTATCAAAGTGAAGGTGAATTAATATTCTCTCAAGTTCTATGCAACTTAAGATTTCTATTTCAAAGTTCACATTGTGATGTTTTTGAATGTAAACAAAAATGTTTCATGATATGTTAACAACTCTTTTTTTCCAAATGAAGCTAGGGTCTCCAACTTGGAAGCTATACTTAGATATATGTTGATCATGATTCACTTTATACTTTAGTTGTGACTTTTGAAGTTTGTTTCTCTTGTCCTCTTTTATGAATTTTCTAAATCTCTCCTTGTACCCACTACAAGTCTTTACCATACAGGTTCTTTGAAGTATTTGTTGCAACTTGGTCTTGATACTAAATTCATCTATAATTTTCCATGGACTCAACTCATAAATTGGAGTGAGTGGCGAATCACTGTTTGCAATTTGTCGTAACACTTATGTTTTCTTGTGTGTTTCATTATGATTTCCATGTAACAATATATTAATTAGCAAATTAATTAGTGAATTAAACAACTACTAAGAGGTTTTTACCATCATTTCATGGTATATTGATAAGAATCTTAACATTGCAGTACATTTATGCATAAAACACAATGATAAATAATTCTTCTTGTGTATTGCATGTGGAGGGTAGAGATCATCCATAGGGAATTAGGAGACTCCTTGATAATAAAATGCTCATTAATACTAATGTAAATGTTATTGCTCAATCATGGAATAGATAGATAGATAAATCCATCTCGCTCTTGGGTGTTGAGGAGATGAATGCATGAGGGCACATCTATCCAAAAAAGAAAAATTAGTACATCGTCTTATGATAGTTTCTTCATACTCCCCTTCATGGAAGTCATTATTGCACAATAATTCCTTGTAATGATCATTAATATTCAAAAGTATGTGATTGTAAATCATGGTGTTTCTTTCATGATGTATTTTGTGTGTTTCTTGAACTTTAAAATATTGTAATGATCATTAATATTCGATAGTATGTGATTGTCAATCATGGTGTTGCTTTCATGATATATTTTGTGTGTTTCTTTAGTGTAAATTATTTGTACAAGAAAGATATGTTATAGGCAACTCTAATTATTGTGAATAATCTCAACCATACAAGAAATTGAAGAATATAATAAAACAAAATCCACATAATAACTACACATAATCTTTTAAACTAGTGAAAAATCCTCTTGGGTAAAATACTCTAGTAAATGCACTAAATATAATACATCTAAAAAATATAAAGGTTTTCATTTAACATATACTATGTTTACTAGTTTAGAGATAAAAAATGGCTCTCTAATACAATGATTACTTTGAGATACAAAATGGTTGTTTACTAGTCTAGAGGTACAAAATGGTTGTCTAATACAATGATTACTTTGAGATACAAAATGGTTGTCTAATACAATGATTACTTTGAGATACAAAATGGTTGTCTAATACAATGATTACTTTGATATATAAAACGGTTGCCAATAACATGTTTTAGGGATACAAAATGATTTTCCATAAAATGACTRTTTTGTCTCATTTGTTTTCTTCCAAAATTCTTGCAAAATGGTTTTTCACAYAATGGCTACTTTGTCTCTCTTTATTTTCTTCCAAGATTCTTGCAAAATGATTTTCCATACTCTGACTATTTTGTCTYTCTTTGTTTTCTTCCAAGATTATTGTTTTCAACTTTTATGTTTTAGATATTTGATGGTTTTCTACCCAAGAAGTCATTAGCTAATTGTTTATTCATTGGTTCTTAGGTGGTTTTGCGATTCTTTATGGACGAGTCATTCCCATTTTAGAGGTTTTTGGTACTACAAAACACAATTCAAATAGGTAGGAATTATTATTGATGACTCAAATAATGTGATATTTTTAATGTTCACTATAACATAATTGTTTGTGTATATTAGTAGGTCAATCTTGAAAGAATTTTTTATTGGATCTTGTTATGTGTTAAATTCTTAAAATAACATAATAAACCATAGTACATACATTGTACACAAGATGTGAATGTTAATCACAACTTCCAAAGGGATAATAAATATGAGATACATAATAACTTGCTATAGAATAAGAGAACCTCATCCAAATAACCCCAATACATTCATAAATCTAAATCATATGTGTATCTCTCACTAATGACTATAATGACCTCTATATATACCTAGTTTACTCATTGCACATGTGGGCCCTTTATTAGGCCAAATTCTACTACATATATGTTTAGTCCATTACAAATAAATTTAACCCCATATATGCCCCACTTAGGGTCATATCATAGTACCCTATTTTGAAAATATTTGTCCTCAAATCTTTCTAGGAGGGTTAGAAGCATTGAAGACCAAGCATAAAGGAAAGATCATGCCACTTTCTCTAAAAATAAGACTATAATATAAGTGTCCAAAATCAAGGAAAACCATCCAAGTTGGAACCATATTGACCCCCCCGCCACCATTACCAACAAAGTTGGCAAGAAAGAAAATAAGATTAATACCAACATTACTAAGGAATGATATTCATGGAACACAGTATAGCATGATTTGAAAACAAATTGGTAGAGACCAACAACTACAATAAGTTGAAGAATATATATATATATATAGAGAGAGAGAGAGAGAGAGAGAGAGAGAGGGAGAGAGAGAGAGAGAGAGAGAGAGAGAGAGAGAGAGAGAGAGAGAGAGAGAGAGAGAGAGAGAGGTCAATATAACCATTATGGGCCACAAACCTATGCTTTGGATATGTTGGGGTACACAATTGCAAGACTGAAGGTCTACATTCATGTGGGTTGTGTACGCAATATTTGCCTACATTATCAAAATTTGTTCCATGGGTGAAAGAATGGTGAAATTTCTCTTAGATCTTATTTCTATGGAGATATTAATCAATTAAGAGGTTCATTCCCACTCTCATCTACTATTAGTCATAGGTATGGTGGTTGGTTTTCATAGACTTTTCCAGATCTGGTAAACAATGATAGTTTTTATGTTGAGAAACATAATTTTTGCATCTTCTTCATTGAAGATTTGTGTTGGGACAAACACATTGTTGGAAATCCTTCTTGATGCTAGCTATATTGAGTGGATTCCCTTGGAGATTCATATATTTGATAAAGAATGTATGCTAAACTATAAATTTTAGGTTGTGAAGTCTATTTATGAATTTCTTGGAGCATATTTGATGGTGGAGTGGAAAGCACCTCTCAATCGTTGCTAATTCTAGTTGGTGGCCATTCCATATTTCTTGTGTCATAGAGTAGAGTAAATATTCCATGTCTTTGGAGACATTGCATATAGATTGTTGAACTTCATGAGTATCTCCAAGAATCTTAACTAAGTTTTTTCTTAAATGAGTACTTCACAGTGGTAGTTTTTCTCTATCCACATTGAGGCTATTTAGAGAGTGCATAGGGTGCTAGGCCTTATAATTACATAGGTGCAATCATGTGTATCCATCAATCCATTGTTTAGAAGGATTTACCTAAATAGTTGTGTGAAGCATTACTGGATAAGGTGTTTAGGTACTACCTCTTAGTTCATTTCATTGTTAAAGGGTTGATGATCTGGAATGGATCTTTATATAATTTGTCATCTATATTAGTACTTTTTGGGGTGGAAAATTTTGAGGAATTGACTTGTAAGGCCCATTTTAGTGGAAGGTCCTAGTTTGGAGATTTGGGGTCTAGAACCTTCTAGATCCATTTTGAGGAATCAAATGGAAATTTTTGGGGTCAAAACTTTGTGACAATAGCTCCCAACCCCTTCATTCTTTTATACACATCAAGGCCTTTCCAGTGGTGCAAAAAGCACCTCAATAAAAGCTTGTATGTGGAAGTTTTTCCTGCCAGAAGTTGACTTACCTTGTTGACAACCATGGTCCGAGTGGATTCCACGTCAACCCCCATTACTCACACATTTGGGACTAAGAACATGCAGAATTTCAAGAATATTCTAAAAGGTCCAAAACATTATCACTAATTGAGAGTTAGGATGAAAAAATCCTAAACCTAGATCGATATTGGGCTTTTCTAAATACTGAGTTGCTAAGAAGAGAAGGGGTTCCATTCTTTTGTATTGCACTTTCTCCTTAATTGAGAAGAGAATCGAATGAGTGGGATTTGAGAGCATAACAAAGGAATGAAAAAGAGTCTATAGTATCCATTAAGGCCATAAAGTCATAGGAAACTTCATAGTGAGTGCCCCTTTCTTTGTATTTTCATTTTCATAACCAAAGAAAAGAGAGCAAAGCATAGGCCTCACCTTCTAGCTAGGTTTTCTCTCATATCGGGTTTCCTGAGAGACTTATTCTATTCAATTGTGTGGGTGGTGTGTATATTTTTCTGTTCTTTCATTTTTGTATTCAATTATCTTCATAAAATCTAAGAAATAAGCTTCTACTATTTAATCTGGGATTTAAAGAAATAAATTTCATAATCTAATATTTTAGAATATTATAAGATTTTTTGTGACGAACTATTCAAATGGAATATCCACAATAGTTTGCAGATCATATTGGTATCAGAGCCAAGTTTCTTTGGGGTATTCGTGGAAATTTATAGGATCTAGGAATTGGTTTACAAAGTAAGTCAAAGAATCTTAGCCATGATGGATGAGTTTGTTCCTAACAATCCTCAAAATGTGGTGAAGAGAGATTTTCAAGGCTGGAAGAGAAAGTTGTTGATATCTCTTGCAACATGGCCCTCCTCATGGCGAATCTAGCAAACAAGTTCAAACCTTTCGAATAGGTTGGTGGCTCTAATTCAAAATATGGATCTGATGGGAAACTGGGTGATAGTGAAGACTTAGAAAAGGAGTCAAGAAAAGATCATGAGAAAGAGAAACCAAGTTCTAGTGTCATCATTGCTTCACAACCTCTATTCAAAATGGAAGCAAAAGTGGATATCAAATCCTATCAAGGAGAGATTAATGTCATTAATTTGAATTATTGGTTGCAACAATTAGAAGTGTATTTGTGTCCATGATATAGATGAAGAGTAGAAAATTTCATTTTCCCCACTAAAACTAGAAGGCCATGCACTAACCTAGTGGGAAAGCCACAAAGAGACACTTAGGTTGGAGTAAAATTGACCAATAAATAAGTGGGAGGATTTTAAAACCCTCATCAAGTCACAGTTATACCCTATTGGATATGTAGAGGACCATTGGATCCATTGGCATCACTTCAGGTAGAAGCAACAAAAAAGTGTGGAATAGTACACCACCGAATTCAAAAATATGGTGATCATGTTGGATATCTCTCCCAAGAAGCCAAATGTACTCCTCAAGTATCTAGGGTGTCTGCATAGTCATTTGTGAAATTTAGTGATGCTATTCAAACCTAGGACTGTTGATGAGGCATGCATGCAAGAACAATAGATGGAGAACATAGGCCATAAGAAAGGAAAACCAAATGGTTCTAAACAGAAAAATCATGAAGAAGCTTCCAAGGAGAGGACGAAAAGGTGGAAAAGGAAATACAAGAATACAACAACCATTGCACATTAGTGCAAGGATCCAAACAACCAATACAACCATTGCAATATTGATGATCACACAAAAGAAAAATGTTGGAATCTACATCTAGAGTTGAAACCAAAGAATTGCAAGAAGGATGCCAAGAATAAGAACCCACTAGGCAAGGATTTGGTAACTAGGTATAGAGTAGCTCAGATGTTTATGAGAATATTTCCTGCACTTCAGTGTAGAATGAGGTGACTCTGAGTAACCTTCATTATATGAAAGAGAAGATGACAAAAATATTCCATATTAAGATCTAGGTCAAAAGGACCAAGGTAGATGCTCTATTCGATTCTGGTTCATGGACCAATCTCATAGCAGGTGATTTAGTGAACAAGCTTGGGTTGGAGTTTCATGATAATCCAATCCCATATCCATTGGGATGGGTGAATGAGAATACATAAATTAGAGTCACTAAATAGTGTAAGATCAAGTTTGATATAAGTGCAGATTTTATTGATGAAGTGGAGTTAGATGTAGTACTCCTTGATGTGTGTGGTGTAGTGTTTGGAAGCCCTTACATGTATATAAGTGATGCAATCTTCATGTGGAGAGAAAACCAAGACCACCTAATCAAGGATGGGAATTCATACATTATTAGTGCACACAAAGGCGAGTCAAATATCTCTCTAGTAAGTGCTAACCAAGCCAAAATATTGATCAGTTCCAGTAAGAAGTATGTATTTATTTTCTTAAGAGAGACTCAACCAGTAGGGGAATTAGTAAGAGTAGAGGAATCCCTAGAGGGATGTACAAAAGAGAAGAAACAATAGTTGAAGGAGTTGTTGCAGACATATAGGTGAGTTTTCCAGGAGCCTAAAGGGATGCCACTTAAGAGGGAAGTGGAACATGAGATACATTTGTTTCCTAACTCTCCATTATCAAATATCGGGTTGTATATATAGTTTATTTTGGAAGTAGATGAAGTGAGGAAATAGTTGAAACAACTACTAGAGAAGAGATTTATTCGACTAAGCACCTCACCTAGTGGATAGCCTATCATCATAGCACCCAATAATGATGGGACTTGTCGATTGTGTATCAACTATAAATCTTTGAACAAGAACACACTCAAGAATCAATACCATTTTCCCAATATTGATGATTTGTTAGATTAGTTGCAACAAGCTAATTACTTTACCAATTTAGATATCAAACTGGGATACCACCAAGTATGTGTTAAAGAATAAGACATCTGGAATATTTCCTTCAATACAAGACAAGGTTTGTATGAATAGTTTGCCATGGATTTTGGTTTATGTAATGTGCCAACTACATTTATGAATTTGATGAATGATGTATTACATCCCTATTTATATTAATTTGTAATAGTGTACTTGTAGGACATATTGGTTTATAACTCTACCTAGCAGGAGCACATATCTCATCTTATGTAGCTGTTAAAGACTCTAAAAAGAATCAGTGGTTGGAAAAACTCAAGAAATGTGATTTTTATCAGTAGTCGTTGGGGTATTTGGGGTATGTGATCGGTGGAAGGGAACTTAATATAGATCCCACAAAGATAGAGGCCATCATGAAGTTGTCTATTCCTACTAATGTCACTGAAGTTAGGAGTTTTGTTGGGGAAACATAGTACTATGCAAGTTCATAGCATCCTTTTCAACATTAGCTATGTCACTCCATGCCATAATAATTAGTGGTAGGAGTTCTCGGTGGGGAAGGATTTAACATAAATATTTCAATGAGCTAAAATGGAATATCAATCAAGCACCAGTTCTAGCATTGCCTAGCTTCCAAAATCCTCTCAAAGTGGAGATAGATGCAAGTAGGTATGCTATGGGAGAAATTTTGCTGCAAGGAGGTAAACAAATATGCTATAATTATGATATGTTTCATGGAGAAGTCCTGAACTACCCTACATATGATAAGGAACTCTATGCCCTGGTTCAAGCTATTAAGAAGTGGAAGCATTGTTTGGTGGGAAAGAAAACCATTATTCACACTGATCACCAACTATTGTAGTATTTGTAAGCTTCAACAAGAAAAACATTACAAGTGGATGGGGTTTTTGAAATATTTCATCTAGTCATCAAGTATAAGAAGGGTAGCATTAATAAGTTAGGAAACATGATTTTAAGGACACCCTAATCCGAGATTACAACTTTGGGAACTATTATGCATATGGATCCTTTTACCCATGATGCATACAAAGAGGCATGCACAAAAGATGAGGACTTTAGAGAGGTGTTTCAGTAGCTATATGGTCAAATTAGTGTAAAAGAAGGTGATGGTAAGGCTGACTATCATCTCCAGAATGGGTTACTCTAAAAGATACACAATATTTATGTTCCTAAAGGTGAAATATTACATCTTATCATAGAGGCTCACACTTCCAAGGTTGCAAAACATTTTGGTGTTGGTAAGACAATTGATAACTTCCAAAGGTATGTGTATTGGCCTAGAATGAAAGAAGATGTAGCTTAGTATATTAGAGGATGCATGCCTTTTTGTACTAGGAACCTTAGTAATAGTAAGCAAGGTATAGACCATCCCTTACTTGTACCCACTCGACCTTGGGAAATACTTTCCATGGATTTTATATGTGATTTTCCAACAACCAAGAAGGGACTTGACTACCTTTTAGTAGTAGTTGACAAGTTCAACAAGATGTAGATTCTTATGTCTTGTAAAAAGACCACGAAAGGAAAATAAGAAAAAATCGTGTTCTTTGAACATGTCTAGATACACTTTGGGATACCAAGGAGAATCATATTAGATAGGGATACTAGATTTCTTACTTCTTTTTAGACTACACTTTAGGAGAATATGGACACAAAGTTGAAGAGATCTACCACATTCAATTTGTAGACAAATGGGTAGACACAAGTAGTCAACATGATGTTGGTACAATTTTTGAGGGGTTACAATCAGAAGCATCTAAAGACCTGAGATGAAAATATGATCTACATTCAACAGTCTTATAACAAAGCAATCCACACTTCTACCAGTAAGTCCTATTTTAAAACTTGCTTTGGATATTTTCCATGTTCACCCTTGGATGTTGTTTATAGACAACAAGGAGTGAGGGAAGACAGCATGGGAGACACATTAAAAATAGAAATTATTGTTGAAAATATTAGGGAAATCCATTTTCAAGTGCATGAGACATTGAAGAAGTAATAGGAAAGGTACAAGGCCCAACATGATTAGAACATAATAGAAAAATCATTCAAAGCGGGAGACAAAGTTTAGTTACAACTAAATAAGGAAAGACTACAAGGTCTTGGTAAGAATATCAAGGCTCTACGATATGGACCTTTTGAGGTATTGGAGAAGGTGGGTGATAATGCCTACAAACTTAGTATACCCCCATACTTGTGCATTTACCTAGTAGTGAATGTGGAAAATCTAAGACTATGAGCCTTCCTGGTTGAATCAAGAAAGTGAGGAATAGGTCCTACCTACAATACATGACTTATAACTAAAAGCTCAAGCAGAGTTGGCAAAAGAAAAAATATTGCAAAAAGTTCCATAAATACTAGATAGGGGTACCATGACCTTTGGAAGATTGTGTTGAAAGGACAACTTCCATGTAAGTAAAATTGGTACTCTAGGGAGAAGGTAGAGGAAATGTTTTCTCACCTCATTCAATAAAATATTTTGTGTACCAAAATCCTCCCTAAATGTGGAGGTATGATATGAAATGCATAATTATATAATTTTTCATCTATCTTAGTACTTTTTGGGTGGAAACATTAGAGGATTTGGCTTGCAGGGCCCATTTTAGTGGCAAGTCCTTGTTTGGAGATTTGGGGTTCAAAACCTTCCAGAGCCATTTTGAGGCATCAAATGGATTTTTTTGGGGTCAAAATTTTTGAACATATTTTCTCCCCTCAACACTATTCTACACATTGAGTCCTTTACAACGGTGAAAACTTCACCTCAATTAGAGTTTGTATGCAGAAGTTATGCCTTCCTCAAGTTGACTTACCTTGTTGACCACCATGGTACAAGTGGATGCCACATCAACCCTGATTACTCACAAATGTGGGGCTAGACAAGTGTGGACTTTCAGGAATATTCTATAATGTCCAAAACCTTATCACTAAGTGAGGCTTGAGTATGCAAAAACCCTAACCCTAGATGAATATAAAGCTATGATAAATACCAAACCGCTAGGAAGAGAAGGGGTTCCATTATTTTGTATTTTACTTGTTCCATAATTGAGAAGAGAATCCAAGGAGTGAGATTTGAGAGCATAAAAAAGGTAGGAAGAAGAGTTTTTAGTATCCATTGAGGCCGCAAAGTCATGGTAAACTCGATAGTGAGTGCCCCTTTATTTGTGTTTTCATTTTCATAACCGAAGAAAAGATAGCATAGCATAGGCCTCACCTTCTAGTTGGTTTTTCTTCCATATCATGTTTCCCATGATACATCTTGTTTTCAATTATGTGGAAAATATGTATATTTTCCTATTCTTCCATTTCCATGTTTAATTATTTTCAAAAATTTGAGCAATACGCTAGTGATAATTAATCTAGGATCTAAGAAAATAAATTGCAAAATCTAAGATTTAAGAATATTATAAGATATGTTGTGAAAACTTGTTATAGTGGGATAGCCATGGTAGTTTACAGATTAGTTTCTTGGGTTGCTTCCCTAGGAGTCATGTTACCCTCCTTTGTGCCAAATGGAACTACATTGAATCCACTAGGGGGTAAGATTTGTGTCAATGTTAAAATATATGGATGGGGTTTTCCTCTCATGATTATACAAATGAAGCTTTTTTGGAATCATTATTCTACATAGGGGGTGACATGCATTTGGAATACTGGATATGTCCATTACTTAAGAATCACTTGTATGTTATGAAGGGGATACAATAGGAATATATTATGTGGGGTTCTACTTTGGCTTCAACCTCTTTGTTATGCCAACTATGCATGTTGTTTGAGATGGAATGCATTGGTATGAAGTATATAGAGGTAGTAAGGAACCACACAACTCATTCACATTGGAAAGATAAGCAAGGTGTTAAAAATGGTCATTTGGTGTGTATTTGAAAGATTTTTCATCAAATTTCTCTATAACAAGTACTATTATTTAATGGGCCATTTGCATCTAAGTAATATGCAAAACCCTACTATGTGGACATGGTTCTTTATGATTCGAGCTATGTAAACCTAGAGGATCTATTCCCATTTTCTTATATGTACACATACTTCTATGGATTAGCATGATAAACATCCATTTGGTCTTTTTTATCTTATATCTTCTGCAATTAGATCCTTTGCACCCTATTGNATTTTGTATTAAGAGCTTAAGACCCTTGGTTTGTTTCCTTCAAAATGGGTCATCTCACCATTTTTGTTACAACTTTTTCATTTGATGTTTCAGACAATGAAAATTTCAAGTAGCTAAGAAGACATATTGAATTACACTATGTAAAATTTCAAATTCGAGTTCAATATACGTTTCAAGTTACATACTATGGAAGTTAGGATTTTTTATTAGCCATGAAACTAGTCATAACCAAGTGTTATTGGTAAAAAGGTTGTATTTGAATCTAGTGAGTTAAACATTGAGTAAAAATATTTGCATTGGAAAGGGAATGAACCATAGTGTTTCATAAATTTCGTAAGTAGATATCAAAAATTGGATACATGGAAAACCATACAAGTTCACTCTCCTAATAGGGACAAAATCAACAAGTTTAGGGAAAGTTACCATAACTTTCTATTGACACTTCAGAATTTGGTTAAACTTATGGTATTATAGATAAGACATATCTAGATACTAAAGGAAAAAAATTCAGTTATAGGGGATACAATTTCATAGAGACATATGTTAGGATATTTAGACACTCATGAGCTGGTTAATATCAACTTGGTCTAATGCGTCATTAGGTAAAAGTGTGTTTCTTAGTTTGTTTCTTTAGTATGCATTAGTATGCATTTGTAGTTAGGTAATATGACTATCATGATATGTTTTCGACATAGAGTGATCCAACGACTCATATTATCCTCAATATTAATGGCTACATTGATCCATGTTTTAGCATCCGATTAGTCCATAGTATATATTTAAAGAGAATGGAGGGTCATTTTATGATGATTGATTGTGAGAAAATCTCTTGTAAATTTCTCTGTAATATTTTCTTTTGCATTAATAAATTACTCCAAGTGGCCACATTGGATTGGTTCATCGATGTTTCCCCACAAGAGTCTTAACACATAAAAAATTGGTGTGTTGATCTTTGATATGGTTGTGTGAGTGATTATTGAAGGTGTTTGTCCTCTATTGGAATACCTATGCTGTTGAATATGGTATTAGAACGCATTTGAAGACTCGATCCCATTGTAGATCGAGATCTTGAAATTGTGTTACTGCATCTATAGTTTCTACCATTTCCATATGTTTCTGGGTTGAGAGGACAATTGCATTGCATTCAAAGAGCTCATTCAGTTAGGAATTCTTTTCATTTTACTAAAAAAAAATTATGTTTTCCCAAGATATGACCATTTTAGTCAAATCTAGAGGTATAAAGCTTGAATACACCCTTTTAATTTTTTATAGAGATAATATTTTGGTTTTCTATTTTTTATTTATAGGTTGCTACTCTTTTCGATCTGTGTATGATGTTTTTTGTGTGCCTTGTGTGATCTCGGTAAATCAGAAATAGAGGGCAATTTTTCATTTTTTGGGTAAGCTAATCGAGATCTAACCCTTGTTGTTGTCGAGAAGCTGATTTTTTTTGTGTTAGAATTAGGGAAGTAAACCAGAAAATTATTGTCTTTTAAATTTTCAAATAGATAGAACAACAAGGGTCTAAAATAAATCAAACCTTAGAACATAAAATCAATACAATAGGATATCTGAACTATAGAGAGCTAGATAGTCCAATCTGAACTTAGGAAATCAAATCAGAGAGTGAACAACAATTAGATTTGAATCTTAAACAATTTTTTTGTGTGCACAACAATCAGATTTGAACTGACAGTGATTAGATTCAAACAAAAACTATTTCTGAGTAAGCAAGATATATAGATCTAAAGAATCATAGGATTTTTGAATTAGATCTAGACTGATCAAAACAAAAACAAAACTAAACACTAGTTCTGAGTTAGATCTAAATAATGATAGATAGATCTAAACTAATCATTAGCTGAATTAGATCTAGTCAATAACTCATTCCAAAATGATAAAAAACAAAATAGATCTAAACAAAAATGTTCTATGTTAGATCTAAACCAGGATATATTCCAGAATTAAAAACACATAGATCTAAACAATAACAATTTGATCTAAACCATAAAGTAGCTTACCTCTGATCAATGAAGAAGTTCATGCCTCACACAAGGGATGAAGTGCCACTGAGAATATGCTTAGAAAAAGCCAAGAATCATGGATCTACCTCAAGGGTTAGATCTCTTGCCTAGAGAATGAACATAATGATTGCCACCAAGGAGAAAACACACTTAAAACATCAGACATAAATTTCTGGAAACAAACCCTCATGCACACATAAATTTCCTGGAATCAAACCCTTATGCAGAAAAAGATAGAAAGGGGTACAACTGTCTTAAATAATCAGCTAGAGGGTCGTGGCTCTAGGAAAGGGCCAGATCTACACATGAGAAAGGTGATGAAAACCTCTTGGAGGAGGTCTATAGGCACCAGACATGTTGTAGAAGAGGACAACAACTTCAATCCTTAACACACAGGTAAGCACATCATAAAGCAACCCTTCAATAAAGATTTTGACAACTTAAGGAACCCTTGACTCATCCCCAAACAAAGAGCAGGCAAAAATAACCAGGAGGTTGAAAAATGGAGGGTTGAACTGTCACAAGAACTCAACTATTGTTGCAGAGGGGGTCACATCAAGAAAGGAGAGATCTGCCTCACCTTAGAAGAGAAATATAAGAGTGTGTGAAAGGTAGAGGGGAAGGTCCTTATTTATACTTTAGGCTAGGGTTAGGCTAGTGAAAAATAATAATTAAAATAACATAATTAATTAATATAAATATTAATTAAATATGTTATAATTACATTTAATTAATATTTTTCATATTAACCCGTAAAGAAAAAATACAAAACCCCAAATAAACACAAGCTCAAAAACCAAGGGTGTGGAGCTTTAGGTGGGGTTACTTGGTGGCAATGCCTGTCCCTATAATTCTCAAGGTGACCTTTTTAACTTTATCATCACTGCATATGGGATACATCCCTCATGTGTTCATGCCCGCCTTCAAAGAGGGTCACACACCAACAACTACCTGATTAAGGACCAGATTGCCCCATAACATATCTGGGGTCTTATCCACCAAGGTACAAAACCAAGGATGAACCCATGCCTTAGACATGGGTACCCTAGATCAAGTCCAGGGGCCCTAGACATATCTAGGGACTTAAATGCTTGGTCCCAGACCAAGAACCCTAGTCATATACCGGGGGCTCTCTCAAGGGTCTTTACTGCTTGGTTCTAGACCAAGAACCCTGGTTATTTACTGGGGGCCCTTACAAGGGTATTTTTCCATGGATCTGACTATTTGGTCCCATACCAAGAACCCCAAGAGTGCACTAGGGTCCCTATATCTCAGCTAGGGTCTTTGCCATCCTCCCAGAGAATGGCTCTTACAACTTCTTTAAATTCAACACTTCCTCTTAGTAAGAGAGGCATTCTCATCTACACCAAGCTTGTCACGGAAGTATACAAAATTTGTCAGGGACAATGGATTGGTAAAAATATATGATGTCTGTTCTACCATTGGAACATACCAAATGCTAAGAACGTTCTTTTGTACCATGTCCCAGACATAGTGATATCCCATCTCAATGTGTTTCGACCTGTCGTGAAATACTGGATTCTCGGTGAGCTTTATACAACTTTGATTGTCACAGTGAATGACCCTGGGTTCAAGCTCTGAACTGAACAAGTCTGAAAGTAGCTTCCTAAAACACATTTATTCTCTTCTAGAAGCACTTGCAACAATGTATTCTACTTCTGCAGTGATTTTGTCTGGACCAGGAAATCATTGTTGAACCCAAACTAAAGCAATATCCGGAAGTGCTCTTCCGATCCACTGTAATTCCCATCCAATCTGAATATGTAAATACATGAAGCATTACACCTCCACTGGAAGTGTATCTGAGACCATGAGCTATAGTTCCTTGAACACATCTCAGAATATGCTTCACAACAACTATATGTATATGCTTCGGTTCACACCTGAACTGGCTGAGAGAATTTACCGCATAAAAAATGTATGGTCTCGTATGTACGAGATACATCAAAGACCCAATGATATAATGATATAAGGTGGGGTCTTCTGGATTTGAACCTGTAACCCGATCTTGTAGTTTCTTTAGATTAGAGTTCATTGGAGTGGTCATGGACTTGCAGTCCATCATGCCAAATATGCGGAGCACATCAACTGCATATTTACTCTATGAGAGAAAGATCTCTCTTGGTTTCTGCCATACCTCCAAGCCCAAAAAATAGTGCATGAGCCCCAATTCTTTCATTTTGAATTCAGCTAAAATCTCCCTCTTAGTCTGAGCTATCAAGTTTTCCTCTCCAGTGAGGAACAAATCATCTACATATAAGACTAAGATAACTAGATGATTTTGTACAATATTTATATAAAGATTGGGATCTGCTATGCTCTTGGTGAATCCAAGACTTTGTAGAAGGTTGTCTATTCAACCATACCAAGTTCTTGGAGCTTTCTTCAACCCGTATAGGGCTTTCTTGAGTTTGCACACATGAGATATGTTATCATGTATCACGAAACCTTCAGGTTGTTTGATATATACTTCTTGCTCAACTTCGCAGTTAAGAAAAACAGTCTTACCATCCATTTAGTGAAGTTTCCAACCAAAACCTACTACAAGAGAGATGATGATCCCAATTGAAGTATATCTAACAACTAGAGCAAAAATCTTGTCATAGTCAATTCCTTCTTTTTGAGAGAAACCACGAGCCACGAATATTGCCTTGTATTTCTCAATACTGACATCTGTTGCATGCTTTATCTTATAAATCCATTTTGAAGTTACTACTGATTTTCCATGAGGTATAGGAACTACGGTCCATACATCATTCTTTAGAATAGAATCATATTCTTCATTCATAGCATCTTTCCACACTTGATGTTTGGAGTCTTCTACAAATGTGGACGGTTCTGAATCAGTCACAATATTCAAATTAGCTATGAGACCAGAGTACTTATCTGGTTTCTTGCTTTCTCTTAAGGTGCCCTTAAGAGCGGAAATCTTTTCTGCTTCTTTCATTATTTCCTGACACCAGGTTGGTTTTATTTTAATAGGAGGTATCTCCATTGGAAACTCAATAGTATCCCTTGAGGGATCCACCGGAAATTCTGAGGTTTCCTCCCTCTGCTCATATGGAAGAGGAGAATCTGGAGGATCAAGTGGTTGAGCTTCATGCTCCTCTGAGTCACATGGAAGTTCTCTGGCCTAACAAAAATCTGCCTCTTCATGAAAAGTCATATCTCTGCTTACTTCGATGAACTTTTGACCTGGGATATAAATCCTGTAAGCTTTTGAGGTTTCACTGTATCCCAAAAGCTTTCCTTTCTTTCTAGAGGGCTCTAGCTTAGTCCTCTTTTATTTTGGAATGTGAATATAGAATGGAATGCCAAAGATTCTCAAGTGATCAACTAAGGGTTTAATTCTGGTGAAAACTTCTTCAGGAGTTTTCGCTTCAAGGGATTTGTGTGGACATCTATTCTGAATGTAGACTGCAATACTGGAAGCCTCGGTCCAAAGAGATAAAGGTAAGTTTTGGTCATACATCATGGCCCCGACTGCTTCATAGATAGTTCTATTCTTTCTTTCAGCAACCCCATTCTGTTGGGGATTGTATGGCACAGTTAGCTCCCTCTTAATTCTAGAACCCGACAGAGTTCATTGTATTTAAAGGAGTCAAATTCTTTACCATTGTATATTCTGAAAACTTGGATGTGTCTGCCTGTTTGATTTTCAACAAGATTCTTAAAATCTTGAAATTTGTTGAAAGATTCATCTTTGGTCTTTAAGAAATAAATCCAAGTTTTACGAGAACAATCATCAATAAAAATGATATAATAAATACAACCATTCATAGATGGGGCAGTCATGGGCCCACAAAGATAAGAATTAATTAGATCTAAGATGCCATTTGATTTTCTATTACTGAGAGGATATGGTTTCTTTGTATTCTTACCAAGTGCACAACCTCTACAAACACTATCATTCTCAAAAGAAAATACTGACATACCTGTCACCATCTTTTGCAAACCTGGAAGTGTGTTGTAGTTGAGATGTCCAAGTCTTCTGTGCCAAATCTCCCTGGGATTTACCATCTCATGAGCGAGAGTTTGAATAACCTATCCTAAGATTTTATAAAGACCACTCTCACGAGTTCCAATAATCATAGCAACGCTTATATCTTCATTTGAGGACCACATGAGGGCCTTCCCTCTGATAAAAGCAATTGAGTAACCTTTGTTTTCTAACACTGCAATTGAGATTGGATTTTTCTTTAAACCAAGAACATAAAAAATTTCATCAATATGAAAGATATTACTTGATTGGAGTTGGAACGAAGCAGATCCATAACCTTTTATTTCATACGTACCATCATCACCCAATTCCACTTTTACATTGAATTTCTTGTCCTGGTAGTTTGCAAGATTTTGTTTGAAACTTGTCATGTGTTTAGAAGCACCGCTGTCTATCAATCAAATCTCCTCTGACTTGGTAATAGTGTCGAAAAGAGTTGAGATAAGATAATATTCTTTTTGTTGTTCTTGCTCTTTGGTGGAAACCCTATTTTGTCTTCTTTGAGGCTCCTCTTGAGGTTTAGCCTCTTCAATGGCAACTTAAGCTTGAAATCTTCCTCTTCTTTTCTACTAAGAGGGAGGATTCCTGCAATCTCTTACATAATTTCCTAGCTTATTGCAGTTAAAACATTTAAATTTAAATAAATGGGGTCTGAGATGAGATAACTTACCTTGAGGTTTCTTACCTTTTCCTTTAGATTGAGGGAACTTCTTCCATTTCTTGGTTTTCGCTAAAAGGGCATGATCTCTTAGAAGTGAAGACTCATTTCTACTTTTAAGTCTTCCTTCTTCTTCTAAGAAATCATGCCATAATCTGTCAAAGTTAGGCTAGACTTCTCTTCCATTTATAGATGTAAGAAAAACTCCCCATGACTTAGGAAGTCCATCAAAAGCAGTTTGCACAAGGTCATCATCTTCTACAGGAACTCTTATTGCAATAAGTTGATCTTTATTTTGAGCAATTTTGGAGAAGAAGGTAGCAACTGAATCATCTTTTCCCATTCTCAAAGTATGCAGATGTTTCTTCAATATTCTTTTCTGAGTTGGTGCCTTCTTTTCATAGAGGTTTGCCAAAGCATCAAAACATTCTTTGGCAGTCCTTAAATGACCAATGATGGGCATCATGCTGTCTTTAACAGAATAAAAAATGATTCTCTTACCCCTGGCTTGTTTCTTCCTGTATGCTTCCCTAGCCATGTTTGAAGTGGGTTCTTTAATTACCCTAGTAATCAACTCTTCTAGTTCATTGTCTTCAAGAATGTTTACTATTCTGGATTTCCAAGAATTGAAGTTGGAGGCCCCTATAAGTCTGTCTTCAACTTTAACTGATGTGGAAGCCATGTTGAGATTTGGATTAGTTTATCAAAGGAGATGTTGTTGATCTCTGCAAAACAACCCTAACAAAATGGATCTATGTAGGATTAAGTTTGTATCCTTGAGCACTCTTCACACCCTATGCTCTGAAACCATGTTAGAATTAGGGAAGTAAACCAAAAAATTTGTTAGGGTCCTAACCCGCACATAGGTAGATCAATATATTCAGATGTAAGAAAGGTCAATATTAATAAGGCCTTTCAATAAAATAGAATAAGGCGGATGTAAGAAGACCTAATAGAAGCTTCTGCTTCTATAAAGATCTTCCTCTAGATGCTTCTCTTGATAGACATATTTAGTATAAATAAGGGTCGAGGGTATAAAAACCCTAGCTTGGAGATTATTGTAATAGAGCGTTGCTTGACTGGAGGTTGCCCCCTCGAAGAGGCCTGTGAACATTGCTTTCTGAATCAAAGTGTTATTTCTGTTGTTATTCTTATATCATTTTTGTGTTATTGTGGAAATTATGCTGGTTATATTACTGTTATTCTGCCATTTCTAGCATTTTATTTCTGTTTTGCATACTTTTTATATCTGGTATATTACAAGTGGTATCAGAGCACTTTCCTTGGAAAAAATTGTGGGAATTTTTTTTCCAGGGTAGAGATGTATTCTGACGTCTTTAAGCCACAGAGATCTATCATTACGTGCATAAACCCGCGGTTGAGGGATTCATAGATGCAGGAAATAAAATTGGTTCTTAAGCGCACATCTGTTGGCCACCCTTGTAACCCCTGTTGGTACCCCTTCGAGTGTTAGTGCATCAGACAACACCTGTGTATGGATCAACCTAGATTTTCTGAAGCCCTCTTTAGATAAACTGATTGACCGCCTAACTGATTTAGTGCCACTGAGAACAACACT
>JZKD02S1745161.1:424512-437862 GCA_000966675.3 Picea glauca | reverse complement strand
TTTTTATAAGCTATTGCCCCTTATATTAAAAGTTTATCCCACATGCATCCATGTGAACCCCTGACCCCTTTCCCACCTATCTCTCCATATGGGTTTCTAGACTAATTTTGTTTAAATGCTCAGACCTTTGACACATGCCCACTCTGTACATAGGTACTTCCCAGTAGTTTCACACTCTGTTGCACAACTAAACTCACGCTGGCTTCCTACTTGTTTCAGTACATGACATACCCAATAAATGCAAAACCAAACATATGTTTTCTTCCGCTTGTCTCGCTATATGTTCCTTGACTTGTTTCATGTTCCTAACTCATTGGAACTTAGTGCCATATTTAAGTGTAACTTAATTGTGAATGAGCCCAACATACTTCAATTCTCAATGGTCTTTAATTGATCCTCAAGATGAGTTTTGAATGAATTTCATAGAATATATATTAAATGAGATAAGTAAATTACTATGTCAAAGAAAATGATGGAAATGGATGGAGGAAAATACCTTTGACCAATCCATTGGCCCCTCTTCTTTTGTTGTTTTTGGCATAGTCTTGAATGCTCCAAGATTCTCCTCGATTAAAAAAAACCTTCCTCAAACCATTTAGCATTGAATATAGATGACAATATGAAATTAGCAATCAATAATCAAATAAATTGACTTTTAGTTCACTTTATAATTCTTCACCATACATGAATGGGAAAATCAACAACGATTTAGGTCCCAATTCTTAGCAAGATAGTGCGCTCTTAGGGAAATGCTATAACATAAAGGTGTTAGAAAGGTAAGTACAATGCCCCTTCTACAACATTTGAACTCAATTTATTTCATTAAAAGTTGGTTAAGTTCATTGGTAACAAGAATTAGGGTTTCATATGTGAGAATTAGGAGTGTGCAATTGATGTGTATTTATAATTATTTTTCCTTTTGAGAATGTACCCATGCCTTTTCTTAAGTAAAAGCATGGGTACCTAGGTGTTGCTTGAAATAAAGGCATGCGTATGAACAAAAAATGTAAATAATCATATATTTGATGTGGAGCAATGGTAAACTAGAAGGTATTTTGGCCAAAAAGGCATTAGAGGTTAGTGATGACAAAATAATTCTATAACAAATGCCCCCTAATGTATGAGGTAAGAAGGAAAGCTAATGGTTGAAATACATTATAATAACAAAGAGGAATGAGATAAGTGATAATAGGAAGAGTTCAATGAACTCAAGATCTAAAAAGTACCTATAGACAAAACTAAAGTATCATATTACCCTCTTATGAAAGATGGACATAACCGTACTAAGGTGGAAAAACATCAACACACTTTCCCCTAGACTACAACAGGCACCAAATTAAGTACATTGTGAATCCATGAAGTATATATAATGCAAAATCATAACCATGAAAAGATACATAGTGTAGCCATGTCAAATATAGAAGATATCCATGAGCAAGTACAAAGTAGATCTAGTAATGCTATAACAGATGCCCCCTAATGTATGAGGTTAGAAGGAAAGTTGATGGTTGAAATACATTATAATAACAAAGAAGAATAATATATCAATAGGAAGAGATGCCCCCTAATTCCACTAATGAATCCAAGCCCTAAGGTACTATAAAAGTCTCTAAATCTCGTTTCAGAAAAAAAACGAATTGATATCAATAGGAAGATATCCACTAGCAAGAGGGCACTAAAGAATCCCTCATCAACCAACACAAGTAGGTATCAAGAACATGATTTGAAGGTCTTAGATAATAACTAGAAAGAACACACTACCATGTACATCTTTTGAATGTACTAGATGAAAATAGTGTATGAAGAAGACCCTCTAATCAGTGATCAATAATGAAAACCATTATTAAAGGAAAGAAATTCCATCAGTAGGGAAAATGGAATCCAAATTAGTACCTGACACAAATTCCACTATGTTAATAAATGTCTTGATATTGAACATAAGGGAAACCACTAAATCAATGAACAATGATGAATTTCATTTGTTGGGCACAAGGAAACTTACCAATGATAAAAGTAAGTCCCATGGTGCTATTGAATCTATCTCCCATAGCACTGTTGCAGTCTACAAGAGAAGACCCACTACTGAGAAGGAAATAATGAATCCTTCCACACTAGCACAAGTAAAAGCAGTGGTTATGATGATGAAACTAAGAACAACTTAACACTAGGGAAGGCTAACATGGGCAATTAAGAGATATGAAGAATGGCCAACATAGGATAAAAACATCCCTTGAACATAAGCACAACACCATGGAGACTTGGGTAGCAATTGATGCCAAAAATACCAATGATATAAATTAACAATGCCAGAGGCATTAAAGATTCTCCATAGTGATTGGAAGAGTAACCAATTAGAGGAGTGCAAAACTCGAAATCATGGTTCAATGCTTAAGGAAATACTAAGACCCAATTGTTCAAGGATGGACTCAAAATAGGTGCTTTGTTCTAGGGAAAGATGAGTGTTTCCACATATATAAAGATTATAGAGATCTTGATTCCCCCACCCCCCTCTTTTTTTTTTGAATATATAGTTTTTTGTGTCTTTTTCATATTAGAAGAGCTTGAAAAAAATAAAATAATGGCATAATAAAATGGAATAAATGAACATCACATGGCATGTAGCTATGTTCCAATGTGATGTAACACGCCTATGCAAAAATGGTGCTAGGTATAAAATGGACACTCATTAGAAATTCTCTTCCAAGGTAGGGTATGTTTGAAATGCATAAATAAGTAATGCAAAGGTTGTAAGCATAATGTGGAAAAATACAACAAGGTGTTAGGAAAAATAGTGCATGCAGTGATAAGCGCGCAACAAATGTGAAACAAACCAATTATAAATGTGGGATCCCCCATGGGAATGGTCAAAAGTAGAATAGAAAGATGCGTGAATTTCATAGTGCAATATCAAACTCCAAGGACTCATAGTATTACCATAAATTAACATAATGGGTGTTAGATGACAAAAAGGTATTATTACCCCCTCAGGGGTGACAAATTTAATAGGTACCCTCTCAAGCATGCCATATTGTTTATTGCATGAGATGTCATGCTCATGTTATTTATATCCAAACACGGTTTCTCTTGACATTCATCAAATATTTGATTGTGCTAGCTCCACTATAGTGTAGCTTACCCTCCTCCCTCACTCCTCAGATGACAAATTGCACTATGGATGGTATAGTATGGACTCAACATGTTTATTTTCCCATGTATTAATGTTCAATTAGATGTGATGCTATAACTTTCTAGTTATTCATGAAAGTGGTAAACACCTAACGATATATGATAGCACTTCACAACATTACATGGTTTTCTTATTTTTCTCGTTATACCTTGGGAAATATGTTTTCTTTTAGAAGTGTGTCATTTCTTGTGTCAGTATGTTCTACTAGGTACTTAGCCTAGATAGCATTATCCACATCCTAACCATATTAGTCATTTCCACCTTCCCCATATCATTCATTCCATCCATATAAAAATATTCTATCATGATCATATATGATTTCCCAAAGGTCAAAAGAAAAGTTCAAAATTTTAAAAGCCTAAATCAATAAATCCAAATAGGCTATAGGTGAAGAGCTAAAGTCAAAAGTCAAAAATAAAAGCTTGGGCAATGCCACCTCACTATGAGGCCAATGCCCTTAGTCCCTAGCTTTTCTATGAATATCTAAAGAAAAATGGACTTGTTCGATAAACTAAACACTTAAAGAAACCTGCATAAAGGGGTAGTAAGAAATAGTGTCGAGGACATGTAACTTAATCCTAAGCTCCCCCTCGAAGGATATTATATAGAAAATCCTAACTCATGAAGGCTAGATGATTGAACAAATAAATAAAAGACCTATGCATATCTAAGACTTTTAGGGTCATCACATGAAGTTCTTTCGCCTTCCCTTTCGTCATTATTACCCATTTTTGCCTATCTTTCACCTAGGTACTTAGGAAATATGGGTTGTATTAAAACTTGGCACATGTATAAGGGTTAATATTGTTCCCCTTGGTAAGACTTAGGAAAATATTAAAACTAACCCCTATTTGTTATGTTGTTTTAAGAGATGTCACCAAGTGCCACCACCTAATGGCTTGCTAAGAGGCTAGATCCATAACTTCAAGTGAGTATTGTGCATTGTGATACATGTACCATGCGTAAATATTCATGAAACTGCATTGGGATCCATGTTGTCGTATTGGAATACATGTCACTGCATTGGGATCCATGACAGTGCATTGAACCATGACAAGGATGACTTGTCACCACACATGGCACATGGACCACTCAACTTCATTCTCCTTTCTCAGTCTGATATTGCATCCACACTCATGCATTATTTATGTCTCCTTCGACCATGTTAACTCCCCATGCCTAGGGGTAACTAGAGGAGATCATGTCTTGAGGACCATAATGGAGAGCATGATCTACACCATGATGACGATGATCAACATGTCTACAGATGGAAACCCAACATCCCCCATGATTTTCCTCCCATCATAGATCAACCAAGGCTCATCACATTCAAGCAACCAAGGGTATAGGGCATGGCAAGTCAGTGTCACCATAAGGTATGGTTAGTCTTTTTTTCATGCAAGATGTTTTGTTTAATTTATTGGGCATGTGGACAAGGATCATTGGTTGAAGTTGGATAGTGGATAACTTACTTGAGAAATTGTCTTGGTTTCTTTGTTTCACCTTGGTGGTCGGATTCTGTGCCCTAGTCTTGTGTTGTCACCACCCAGGGAAAAGGGGTAATATTGGGGACCCTCCCAAGGGTAATGTTCCTCTCCTGACCATACTTAACAATTTCCATCATAAAGAATTTCATATATTCTAAACTTCAGGTATGGCCCATGCTCTCATGAGAAAGGGGTTGATGGCCCGAAGGTAGATTGAAGTTATTATAAAAGAACAAGAAACTTATGATAAAAATAAAGTGAACATAACAAATGAGGACCACCAAAATATGGTCCAACTTGAGCTCTACTCATTCAATGTTCTCCCTAGTCCCAAAAAAGTAATGCTAAAGCTTGGAAACCCACAAAGGGGGACCCTCAAAGAAAATTATAAATGAAATAAGGGATTGGAAAGATTCTCACGAAAGGGGTTTGGAAAAAGGTGGCACACAAGTATTGGGTAACTCAAGAGAAAGCACACCCTCAACAAAAGTGCTCATAGAGATGGATACCATAAGCCATGAAGGAAGCCTTAAACCATAACATCTTCACACTTACTCTTAATGGGTTTTTAATTTCCTTTGTCACTATCGGGACCCATCCCTCTATTTGGGTTATTTGTTTCTTTCCTATGTGGCACACCTAATATGGTTGGTTGAAGGCCCTCCCATACTTAAACTTGGTAACCGTCACAAGGTCTTGGGCTTGGGTGATACTTGAAGGGGATATTGGGGTGCATTGTTCACATGGCTTGTATCTTATGCATCAAATTACTTTGCATGATTTAAGGACTAACATGTCTTATGAACATTGGTTTACTTTGTCTTATATTCTGCTTTGTTTTGAATATCCTTGACATAGTTCTTTGAGGGACATCTTGGGTTGTACCCGGGATGTTGTGCCTTATTGTGGGACTTTGGCATGTGTGATGGAGATAAATAAGTCATCTAATGAATCAACACCCTCAGATAGTGGCTCTCACACCCTTGGAACCTTGGATGATGGACATATGGGATTGGTTTTGAGCAAGTTAGTCATTATGCCACATACATGGGATGAAATCCAACGGGCTAGGAAAAGCACCCTAGAGCTATTGTGCACAGAGGATGGAGGAATTTTCCTTTGGAGGCATCATGGCATCACTGGAGGATAAGATTTCACCCCTCTTGCATAAGGACGTGGCCTTTGGATTTCTACCCCTTGACGTCACCTTGGAGGCTAAGGTTTGATGGATGGTGTGGTTCTGGAGGTGGTTTGACTTGAGGAGACACATGGCATGGGACCTTTTCACATTGGAGCATGACACATGGCCTTTGGAGGACTTTGGAGACACTTGATATTGATCTATTTGAAGCATTAAGAAGGGATAAAATATTTCTAGAGCCCCAATGTGCTTGCACTCTAGCAATCCTTCTCTTTAAGGTTTAAACCTTAAGGCCCTAATGTGCTAGGACCTTAGAGTTTAAGCCCTACCTTTTAGTCTCTATTATTTCAATCTTCAAGAATTGTTGTATTTGCAGTTATAAAGACTCCATATCCCTCAAAGGCACTTATTTTATATCTCTCTTGTGGTGAAATTGATCAACAAACACTCTCTTTCAATTTTGTCAAGCTCTCTACTAACATTGCTAACACTAACACTTATTAATTCACTGGTAAACTTATTTTTGTTGCAAAAGTTACTGCAAGCCACTTGATAATACTTTAAATTACTGCATACATTGATCTAAAGGTGGTTTAACATATTTAGAAATTGCATTGAACAATTGGATATTAATCTAATGGATATATGCTAAGTTTTCCTTGTCAATTGTTGCATTTTTGAAGCACAATTGTTGTTCTTGTTATAATTTATTCGTTGTTATTGTACTATTGTTCATTGCTGCAAATTCATAAAATCCTTAGCAACTTTAATTGTCTAGTGTCTTCAAAAGATATTTCTTGTATGCTTGAACTTGGAAATCATTACATATTGCTATAAAGTGTTATTGTTTCGGGTAGGTACTCAAACAACTTAAAATCTCTTTTACCATAGTGACCTAGGACAATATTTATCTGATCAAGAGAGGGGATGGTAGGATTGGCTACTTTACTTACTACTTTGATTCCTTGAGGTCACTGGGGAAGCCTCCCCTATGTTGGATCTCCTCCATCGTTAAAACGAGGGAATTTCTTACTAAGGTGATAATGGTAGGATCTTCCATGGTTACACAATATTTGGAGGACTTGTGGTGGGATTTGCACAAATACAATCCTACGATAAAATTTTGGTGTCATTTCAAGGGAGGATTGAGTCATTATCCTCAAGGATATATACTTAGTAAACTTTCTCCTGAAGCCCTTATCACTCAATTTTACCTGGTGAACCCATTAAGGGTAATAACCTCACCTTCCTTTGATGATATAAGGGTGATCATCTGATGACTCCACAATGTTCAAGGAGATATACTAACCCTACTAATACTTACAAGAGAAGGGTTCCCTGCAACTCACCTATATTGAAATCCTTTTTTATTGGAAACCTTCCTTTTCCTACTGTTATAACTAGATTTGATCTAGTCATTAGCATGCACCATGATTGAGATTAATGGGTCAAAATTCAAGAGAAAGAGGTAGAGGGATAAATTATATAGCTCATGCATAAAAGAAGAAATTCATATGGTCAAGAGATAATAAATTTACAGTGAAAAATCAAGCCCCAAGGGCCTGTGACTTAGTTTCAATACTTGGGCATTTATCGAGAGCACGAAAGGTGCTTAACTCGTCCAAAATAATTTTAAGACCTTTCCCGAAGAGAGATACATCATATAAACGAGGCTTAAAGAGTGAGCACAAGAAAAGGTACGGGCCTGATCATTCGACAACTACAAGCGAGCTCGATCAATGATTGAGGGTGCATGTCCTATTGAAAAGGCATCTGAGAGTTAACACAACATTGGGGTGTGATAGTGGTTTTAAAGAGCTACATGTCAAGTAATAAATAGTGTCGCATGGTAAGATATGGAAAATAAAATCACTCACCTAGGGTCGTGACAATGGTATTCTGGTCTTTCTCGGTCACACATCCACCAACTCATTGCGTACCCAACCATTATATTAATGCCACCTGGATCTAGCATAGCAGTCCACATGGACACTGAGGAAGATAAGAGAGACATGACAAGTCAACGATGCGTATTTTGAGCCTATCAAAGATTACCACTTGTGAGAAGAAGGACCACCATAGTTTTCGATTTTCATATTGAACTCATCCATACATATGCTATAATTCCCCCTTCCAATTGATTATGATAGATAATGACTTAATAGCCTATATGACTCCCATAGGCTATAGTCAATAAGGAAAAGGGAGTAAAGGAGGTGTATTTGGTGTCACTAGGTTAAAAGAATGACAAATCCTAAAGTGATACTAAATAAAAATAAATAATTATATTTAAATGAAATTGGAGGGAAAATAAAGTGAGGGTTTGATTTGGTCAAAAAAGGGGAAATATCTAGAAGGCCTAGAGGAAGGATAAATAGAGGGGTAACCCTTCTCTTTGGCATTATGATTTGATCTCTCATTTTGGAGTGCTCTTGGAGCCATTTTTTTTTATGGTTTAGCAAAAATCTTCCACCACTACGACTTGGTTTCAATGGTGCAATTTCCACCCTAGATATACAAGGAGGAGGATCCATACAGGGTCTTCATTGGAGTCTCAGATTGGTTTATTTTATCCTGGGAGAATATCGCTGTACGCAAGGAGTTGACAGATCTTTCTGAAGGATAATGATTATCGAGTTTTTAGTGACCATGAGGGTTTCAGGGAAAACTTGACAGGGATAATCCTCGCGGGTTGAATACAGGGTGTCTCGCGAGGCCCCACATGTTATGCAACCTTGTCTCTTGAGGCCCCACGTGTTATGAAACCTAGTCCCGCGAGGCCCCACATGTTGTGTAGCCTCATCCAACAAGGATCTCTGTGAATTGGGTTTATAGGTCTGTTGAGGTACGAACGACCAGATAGAAGTGATGGGTGTTTCCTTGAGAAAATTGATACCGCACCAGTGAAGGCTAGACAATCCAAGGAAGACATATTTGGAGGCGATTTTGGGCATCATTACGAGGTGTCTTGTTGTTGTTGTTAGTAGATATTGCATCTACCTTGCAACCAATAGATCTGTGTGTTTAGGAGGGTTTTTCATCTTTTGTTACAACCAATAATGATCTTTGTATTTGCTGTGATTTGGATTTCCACACCATAATAAGATGCCATGGTTATCTTCTCTATTCTCTGTGTAATGGTTGAATACATCATGTTTGACAATATTCATAACCTTGAGATATAAACAAATTGTTCCAACAACGTTAATACAAAGTGTTTAACAAAACAATATAAAGAGAAACAATATTTTGGTATAACAAACATAATATTTCTATCCATCCTAGTTGGGGGAATTATAGTGGTATCAGAGTTGGTGATCCTGCTAGCCTATGATTGTATTGATTCCTAGGAAGAAAGGGTGTGGAGGACGTTTTTGAAGTTCAACATAAAGAGAAGTAGAAGCAAACCAAACAGAGTCAGAACCGAAAGGAAAAATGGATGATAAGACAAACATCATAAGAGACCCTGTGCTCATACTACTAAACCAGTTGAACAAGGGATAAGAGGAGGCCAACCAAAACTAGGTAGTAGTCGCTTAGAGACAAGATGAGATGATAAGGACCCAACAATAGACCCTTGTAGTACTCTTACAACTGGTAGGACAATAAAGGAAAACAATACCAAATGGAAGTCATGGAATAACTCATGCAGAGGGTAGCAATACCCATATTTTGGCACAAAGGTCCCTATAGACAGGGAGTAGGAGGACACCTAGACCATTGTTACCCCCATTCCTTGTGGATCAACCTACATAAGAATAGGTCTAGCTGGGCCCGGTTGACAAGGTCTCTAATTACCACAAAAGTACCACTCACTAGCAGAGGATATCCAGGCAGGAATGTCTTACAATGACTATTGCAACCTCGGGATGAGGAATAAACCCATGGGATTGTCGTACCAACATAATTATGATCTTATGAATAATATAGGGAATATTATGGTCCCATCCTTTGACGAATCTGCCAAGAGCACAATCACAACATAGGTGCACAAGTTGTATATTTATTTCCAACTTAACTTGATGACATAGGTAGAGGCAATCAAGTTTCCCACTCTACACTTGGACGGGGAAGCTCGTGGGTGGTTGTACCATGGGTTAGTAACACTGGGTAATTACAACATCACATCATATGAGGATTTCACGCAGATACTGGTGGATAGGTTCAATAGGAAGGATCATGAGATCCACTTTAGAGAGTTAGTGCAATTAAAGTAGGTAGGTACACCAGAGGAATACATCACAGAATTCCAAAGGATGGAAATAATTGTGACCAATTTTTTTGAGTAGGGGCTAGTGATGCTATTCATAGAGGGTATAGTTGAACACTTGATAGGTTGGGTGAAGGCCTTTAGGCCACCCACATTGTAGGATTCCATCATGAAGACTTAGAATATGGAAGATACAACAGCCAAGAAGGCACCAGTAAAACCATTTATTCCACAGAAGGGTTAGGCAATGAAGCTTCCCCAGAAGACATTGACAGGGAAGGACAAGTTGGATGATGAAACTCAAAGAGAACAAATGAGGAAGAAGCTTTACTATAGTTGCAAGGAATCATGGGAACTGGAGCATCAATGAATGGGAAAAGGTAAAGTCCATTATATTATGGTATTTTCCAATGAGGATGATGATGAGGATGATGAGGAAAGTGGACAAGACAGTGGTGAGCCATCACATGCTACATAGTAGGTACCATTACAAGATAACACCAAGGGAGTGACCATTGCCACAATTTCAAGAATCCCTAAATATTACACCTTCAGGGTCAGAGGCATTTTGTAGGTGTTGGGATATTTAATTGTTGTAATAAAATCCCACATAAATTGCCAACCAGGGTCATAAGATGATGAATTGCAGACACAGTATGTGTAGGTAACTGACAAAAGTATACTCTAGTTTGTCTTTCCAAGAGAAAGAGGACTAAGAAATCACTTGATCAAGCAAAAACTCAAAGCAACCTATCATTACTCTACACTGGAACTTAACAATCAACTAATGGATCAATCATGTAAATTCTATAAAAAGGAAATCTTCTCTTGATTGGTGAAAAACAAAACAACAACTCCCCAAGCAAATGTTTGTATCAATCAACTTTATGAATCCACTCAAGTCTCCATGTGATTATGTTACTGACCTATCATGAGACTACTTAGCTGGAGAATGTCCTCTATCAACCGACCCTATTCTTAACCTAAGAGGCTTTACCTCATAATAAGCATGACAGACTACAGGGTGCCACTGCATTCCTACCCATACACAATAACCAGTGTACAAGAGAATGAATCTGGAATAGTCTTGCCACAAAGTTTGACACTTTATCTGATGAAGCAACAAGGTAACTAAATTCTAAGAACACTTGTAACACTCAACAAGGAATTTAAACACACATCTTATACACTAATCAATAGTTACACTCGAATGCAAACACACAACACGCATTTAAACTAAGCTCTTAGCTCCTAAAATGTTATCTCTTGTTGCTACAGTACCTCTAGAGGTCATACCACACATAATAAGCAAGTAATTCAAATCCCCAAAGACAGAGTCTCATTAACAACCTACGCCCTCCATACCATAGAGTCTGAATATAGTAATTGATTAGTCTACAGATACAATCCATTCTTTCAACAGTAGAAGATATATTCAAATTTTATTAAATGTGACCAAGTCATCACAAAGCTTCTATATTTAACATTAATTTTTCTTATCTGAAAATAAGTGATGAAATATTTCCTTGTGAATAAATATGAATTATGGAATTCCTAGTGGGTTCATACATCTCATTTCAGATCATTATAATGTGTTCAATAAACCAACCTTTGTTAATTTAGAATCATTCCTATGCATATTGTATTATAACCCCAGGTTGGCACATACACAGTAGATTAATTCTAGATCCCAATTTATCCAGTGAACGAGGTGAATTCTTACTTATTCATCATTTATGGGAAGTATTTAAACGAGATATCCTTTGGTGAAATATATACATAAAATTGTTTATTAGCAATCTATGTGTTCTTATGAAAACTTCTCCATCGTACTAAGGGCAATCTGATTCATAACTTTAAGAGAAATCCCCAATGGGTACAAAACACACAAAAACTCAAGCAAACTTAGAATCTAAACTCCATACCAATCTGTTCAAGAATGTAGCTACTTCAAAGTTAAAAAACAAATACTATATAGATAACTCAACTTACCAGGGGAGGTGGGCCCATGCCTTCCTAAGTAGTGAGAAAAAAAACTTCAGTAACTCACCACGCTTATGAACAAGGATAAATCAAAACCTAATTACTATTACACATAAACCCTTACTTTACTCACAACACATTCATCAAAATATCAAGATAAGAAATGGATAACACAGTTTTTCATTAACTTTTGCAAAGAGTATGTACAACATAAAAAAATTACATAGAGCAAACCCCCTCATATATATCTAGTTCTAAGTATATCGGATTACATTGCTTTCCCTAGTTCTCAGGAACTCAGGACCAAAAATGACTTAACAAAACTAGAGCCACGATTTCCTCTATCTCAAGAAATCGTTACAACCATCTTAGATATTGTCCCATGCTGAGTTTGGACCCTGATCTGGTGCTACTCTTAGAATATTTGTTCGTGGGTCGATACCTGTGTAAATAGAAGACTGTTGGGCACAAGAGAAATGATCAACAACCATTACATTAACCATAAGAACTATACTCATGTTACTAACTCCATCATGGGTGCACGCAGCTAGGAGAAGCTACAACCTTAGGTACCAGAATGCCTGCATAGGTACTAGAAAGCCATGAATAGTGCGTGAACAACTGTTTCATTGAAAAGGTAAGTGTCTTTTATCATTGGTAAACAAATAGCTAAAAGATCCTAATTAATTTATCAAGAACTTCAGAAATTATCAAAATGAACAACTTTTACCTCATGTTTTAATTTGGATCTTTAGGCAAGCAAATAGGTAGTAATGGGAGGTAATAAGTTGTATTTCAATGCCTAGGTAGGGGGGTAAATGGCCAAAAGAGGTGTATGGTGAGTGAAACAATGGGATCTCAATAGTAGGGGCATAGGGTTACAACACTGATTGACAGTGGGGACACCCACAACTTCATTGATGCTACACTTGTCACCAATAAACAAATCCCTATAGAGGAATTTGAGGGAATCAATGTGGTAGTAGCATATGGGTACAACATGGCATGTACTAAAAGGATTAGGGGATTGGAAGTAACATTGGGAAACTATATGTTGACTGATGACTTTTATGTGGATGTGGATTTGGCAACATAGTTCTTGATCACCATGGAGAAGCCATCATAGGATCACCAACATTACCATGTAGATATCCATTCATTTCTTGGAAAACATGAAAGAGTGTTTGAACCATTTCCAACAAGGATACCACTTGAAAAAGGATTTGAGAATGCCATTGAGCTAGAAGAGAGGTCAAATCCTATGATCACCACACTCTACAGGCATCTGAAGAGTTTCAAGGATGAAATAGAGAAGGCCATAAAGGATTTGTTGGAGATGGGA
>JZKD02S1745161.1:354635-424502 GCA_000966675.3 Picea glauca | reverse complement strand
CATGCAGAGGGTAGCAATACCCATATTTTGGCACAAAGGTCCCTATAGACAGGGAGTAGGAGGACACCTAGACCATTGTTACCCCCATTCCTTGTGGATCAACCTACATAAGAATAGGTCTAGCTGGGCCCGGTTGACAAGGTCTCTAATTACCACAAAAGTACCACTCACTAGCAGAGGATATCCAGGCAGGAATGTCTTACAATGACTATTGCAACCTCGGGATGAGGAATAAACCCATGGGATTGTCGTACCAACATAATTATGATCTTATGAATAATATAGGGAATATTATGGTCCCATCCTTTGACGAATCTGCCAAGAGCACAATCACAACATAGGTGCACAAGTTGTATATTTATTTCCAACTTAACTTGATGACATAGGTAGAGGCAATCAAGTTTCCCACTCTACACTTGGACGGGGAAGCTCGTGGGTGGTTGTACCATGGGTTAGTAACACTGGGTAATTACAACATCACATCATATGAGGATTTCACGCAGATACTGGTGGATAGGTTCAATAGGAAGGATCATGAGATCCACTTTAGAGAGTTAGTGCAATTAAAGTAGGTAGGTACACCAGAGGAATACATCACAGAATTCCAAAGGATGGAAATAATTGTGACCAATTTTTTTGAGTAGGGGCTAGTGATGCTATTCATAGAGGGTATAGTTGAACACTTGATAGGTTGGGTGAAGGCCTTTAGGCCACCCACATTGTAGGATTCCATCATGAAGACTTAGAATATGGAAGATACAACAGCCAAGAAGGCACCAGTAAAACCATTTATTCCACAGAAGGGTTAGGCAATGAAGCTTCCCCAGAAGACATTGACAGGGAAGGACAAGTTGGATGATGAAACTCAAAGAGAACAAATGAGGAAGAAGCTTTACTATAGTTGCAAGGAATCATGGGAACTGGAGCATCAATGAATGGGAAAAGGTAAAGTCCATTATATTATGGTATTTTCCAATGAGGATGATGATGAGGATGATGAGGAAAGTGGACAAGACAGTGGTGAGCCATCACATGCTACATAGTAGGTACCATTACAAGATAACACCAAGGGAGTGACCATTGCCACAATTTCAAGAATCCCTAAATATTACACCTTCAGGGTCAGAGGCATTTTGTAGGTGTTGGGATATTTAATTGTTGTAATAAAATCCCACATAAATTGCCAACCAGGGTCATAAGATGATGAATTGCAGACACAGTATGTGTAGGTAACTGACAAAAGTATACTCTAGTTTGTCTTTCCAAGAGAAAGAGGACTAAGAAATCACTTGATCAAGCAAAAACTCAAAGCAACCTATCATTACTCTACACTGGAACTTAACAATCAACTAATGGATCAATCATGTAAATTCTATAAAAAGGAAATCTTCTCTTGATTGGTGAAAAACAAAACAACAACTCCCCAAGCAAATGTTTGTATCAATCAACTTTATGAATCCACTCAAGTCTCCATGTGATTATGTTACTGACCTATCATGAGACTACTTAGCTGGAGAATGTCCTCTATCAACCGACCCTATTCTTAACCTAAGAGGCTTTACCTCATAATAAGCATGACAGACTACAGGGTGCCACTGCATTCCTACCCATACACAATAACCAGTGTACAAGAGAATGAATCTGGAATAGTCTTGCCACAAAGTTTGACACTTTATCTGATGAAGCAACAAGGTAACTAAATTCTAAGAACACTTGTAACACTCAACAAGGAATTTAAACACACATCTTATACACTAATCAATAGTTACACTCGAATGCAAACACACAACACGCATTTAAACTAAGCTCTTAGCTCCTAAAATGTTATCTCTTGTTGCTACAGTACCTCTAGAGGTCATACCACACATAATAAGCAAGTAATTCAAATCCCCAAAGACAGAGTCTCATTAACAACCTACGCCCTCCATACCATAGAGTCTGAATATAGTAATTGATTAGTCTACAGATACAATCCATTCTTTCAACAGTAGAAGATATATTCAAATTTTATTAAATGTGACCAAGTCATCACAAAGCTTCTATATTTAACATTAATTTTTCTTATCTGAAAATAAGTGATGAAATATTTCCTTGTGAATAAATATGAATTATGGAATTCCTAGTGGGTTCATACATCTCATTTCAGATCATTATAATGTGTTCAATAAACCAACCTTTGTTAATTTAGAATCATTCCTATGCATATTGTATTATAACCCCAGGTTGGCACATACACAGTAGATTAATTCTAGATCCCAATTTATCCAGTGAACGAGGTGAATTCTTACTTATTCATCATTTATGGGAAGTATTTAAACGAGATATCCTTTGGTGAAATATATACATAAAATTGTTTATTAGCAATCTATGTGTTCTTATGAAAACTTCTCCATCGTACTAAGGGCAATCTGATTCATAACTTTAAGAGAAATCCCCAATGGGTACAAAACACACAAAAACTCAAGCAAACTTAGAATCTAAACTCCATACCAATCTGTTCAAGAATGTAGCTACTTCAAAGTTAAAAAACAAATACTATATAGATAACTCAACTTACCAGGGGAGGTGGGCCCATGCCTTCCTAAGTAGTGAGAAAAAAAACTTCAGTAACTCACCACGCTTATGAACAAGGATAAATCAAAACCTAATTACTATTACACATAAACCCTTACTTTACTCACAACACATTCATCAAAATATCAAGATAAGAAATGGATAACACAGTTTTTCATTAACTTTTGCAAAGAGTATGTACAACATAAAAAAATTACATAGAGCAAACCCCCTCATATATATCTAGTTCTAAGTATATCGGATTACATTGCTTTCCCTAGTTCTCAGGAACTCAGGACCAAAAATGACTTAACAAAACTAGAGCCACGATTTCCTCTATCTCAAGAAATCGTTACAACCATCTTAGATATTGTCCCATGCTGAGTTTGGACCCTGATCTGGTGCTACTCTTAGAATATTTGTTCGTGGGTCGATACCTGTGTAAATAGAAGACTGTTGGGCACAAGAGAAATGATCAACAACCATTACATTAACCATAAGAACTATACTCATGTTACTAACTCCATCATGGGTGCACGCAGCTAGGAGAAGCTACAACCTTAGGTACCAGAATGCCTGCATAGGTACTAGAAAGCCATGAATAGTGCGTGAACAACTGTTTCATTGAAAAGGTAAGTGTCTTTTATCATTGGTAAACAAATAGCTAAAAGATCCTAATTAATTTATCAAGAACTTCAGAAATTATCAAAATGAACAACTTTTACCTCATGTTTTAATTTGGATCTTTAGGCAAGCAAATAGGTAGTAATGGGAGGTAATAAGTTGTATTTCAATGCCTAGGTAGGGGGGTAAATGGCCAAAAGAGGTGTATGGTGAGTGAAACAATGGGATCTCAATAGTAGGGGCATAGGGTTACAACACTGATTGACAGTGGGGACACCCACAACTTCATTGATGCTACACTTGTCACCAATAAACAAATCCCTATAGAGGAATTTGAGGGAATCAATGTGGTAGTAGCATATGGGTACAACATGGCATGTACTAAAAGGATTAGGGGATTGGAAGTAACATTGGGAAACTATATGTTGACTGATGACTTTTATGTGGATGTGGATTTGGCAACATAGTTCTTGATCACCATGGAGAAGCCATCATAGGATCACCAACATTACCATGTAGATATCCATTCATTTCTTGGAAAACATGAAAGAGTGTTTGAACCATTTCCAACAAGGATACCACTTGAAAAAGGATTTGAGAATGCCATTGAGCTAGAAGAGAGGTCAAATCCTATGATCACCACACTCTACAGGCATCTGAAGAGTTTCAAGGATGAAATAGAGAAGGCCATAAAGGATTTGTTGGAGATGGGACACATCAGGCCTAGTTCTAGTCCCTTCTCTTCTTCAATTGTAATCATGAAGAAGAAAGATGACACTATGAGGATGTGCATAGAATATAGGGAATTGGATAAGAAGACCATCAAAAAACAATACCCAATACCCAGGATTGATGCATTAATAGACGAGTTGCATGGGGCAGTGTACTTCTCAAAGGTTGATATGTGATCACGATACCACTAGATTCATGTTAGAGAGGAGGATATGCATAAGACAACATCCAGGTGTCACTATGACTTCCTAGTTTATGCCCTTCGAGTTGACTAACAAACTAGCTACCATTCAATCGTGCATGAACCATATATTCAACAAACAGTTGAGGAAATTCCTACTGGTGTTCTTTGGCAATATTTTGATCTACAGTAGGATGTGGGAGGAACATATGAAGCATGTGGATGAGATTCTCACCAGTATGGAGGAGCAATTGTTTTTTTCGAAGGAGGAAAAATGTGAGTTTGGGTTGACAAAGATCCTCTATTTGGGGCACATGATTGGTGTTGAGGGAGTAAAAGTGCATCAGGAGAAGATACAAACAATCTTGGATTGTCCCACCCCTATATCACTCAAATATCTGTGAGGATTCTCAGGGATATGCAGCTATCATAGGCACTTTGTGAAAACATTTTCACAATTGGCTGCACCATTTATAGACCTCACCAAGAAGGGGGAATTCTAATGGTTCGAGGATGCACATGTAGCATTCAACAAAATTAAGAGGTTGATGAGAACTTTCCCAATATTATCACTCCCATATTTCACGCAGCCTTTTGTTCTGGAGTGTGACACATCCAGTGAGGGGATAAGATCAGTATTGACTATAGAATCAATACTTGTTAAATTTTGAGAGAAAAAATCTAAGAGAGCCAGAGAATCTCTATTCGATCTATGATAAATATATGTTGGAGGACACTTTCTTGTTAGGACTGACCATAAGAACTTGAGATATTTCTTGGAGCAACGGGATCTGAACGAGAGGCAACATAAATGGGTAACTAAGGTGCAGGAATATGATTTTGACATTGAGTATGTAAAGAGGAAGGATAACATAGTTGTTAATTCCTTATGTAGGAGACTTGCATCCTTCTCCATGATAGAGATCTCAATAGACTGGAAGTCCATTCTTTTGGTGGAATACTCCAAGAATACCTTTTCTTGTGAGATGATGGAGGGAAGTATTTAGGATGAAAGGTACAGGGTAGTGGATGACCTTATATATTAGAAAGACATGATTTATCTTGTCCCTAAGTCCAAACTCAAGTATAATATTTTTAGGTCAGTAAATGATGCACCATTGGCAAGGCACCAAGGTTATCTGAAGACATACAAGAAAGTGAGGGAGATATTATCCTAGAAGGGTCTCAAGGAGGTTGTACTTCACCATGTGAGGGGGTGCATGACTTTCCAGGAGAACAAGTTAGAATTTACACATCCTGTGGGACTGCTTTGACCATTTTCGATTCCAGAGCAGAAGTGGAATAACATTTCCATGGACTTCATTACAGGGTTGCCAAAGGTACAGTGCATGGACTGTATCTACGTGGTCATGGAAAAATTAACTAAATATGCACACTTGTTTTCCATTCCTTTAGAGTATAACACATTTTAGGTAGCATATATATTCTTTAGGGAGGTGTTCAAACTACATGGTCCCCTGAGGAACATAGTTAATGACCAGGATAGCAGGTTTCTCAACATGTTTTGGTAGGAGTTGTTCAAGTTACCTGGGACAAAGTTGACACCTAGTAATAGCTACCACCCCTAGACATACGAGTAGACCAAGATAGTAAACAAATGAATTGAGGGGTACCTGAGGAACTATGTGTTAGGACAACAACGGGAATGGATAAAGTGGTTGCATATCGAGAAGAATTTTTGCAATACCACTCATCACATGTCCATAGGGATGAGCCCATTCAGGGCATTGTATGGCTATGATGCCCCATCCTTTGTGGATCTGGAGTTTGGGGAGAGAACAACTCCCAAGGCCAAATATTGGTTGCAGGAAAGCCATGACATCTTGAGAGTCTCGAAGGAGAATTTGCAGGATGTTCAGAATCAATAGAAGATGTATGCAGATAGGCATTGGGTGGAACACAACTTTGAGTTTGGGGATCTAGTCTTTCTTAAGTTGCAGCCTTACAAACAATCGTCGTTGAAGAAGAGTGGTGAAGAGAAGTTGAAGAATCGATTTTATGGACCCTACAAAGTGATCATGATAGTTGGGGACGTAGCATATGAGATGGAGCTACTAGAGGGTAGCAAGATCCACAATACCTTCCATGTATCTTACCTCAAGAAGGCATTCGGAAAACAAGTCACCACATTGAAATATCTTCCTCCACTAGATGAGGAAGGGCAATTGCTTCTATCTCTCGAAAGGATTTTTTATGTCAGGGAGTGGAGGTTGAGAAGCATATTCATTCGAGATTACTTGGTCATATGGAGAGGATTACCTGCATAAGATGCTACTTGGGAAGGAGAGAAAATCTTACAACACCCTGATCTGGAGTTGCTTGAGGACAAGAAATCTTAGGAAGGGAGAACTGTAATGTCCCCTTCCAATTGATTATGATGGAGGATGACTTGATAACCCATACGACTCCTGTAGGATATAGTCAACAAGAACAAGGAAGTTAAGGAGGTTTATTTGGTGTCACTAGGTTAAAAGAATGAAAAATCCTAAAGTGACATTAAATAAAAATAAATAGTTATATTTAAATTAAATTGGAGGGAAAATAAAGTAAGGGTTTGATTTGGTCAAAAAGGGGAAAGATCTAGAAGGCCCAAAGGAAGGATAAATAAAGAGGTAACTATTCTCTTTGGAATTACAATTTGATCTCTCATTTTGGAGTGCTCTTGGACCCATTGTTTCGTTAGGGTTTAGAAAAATCCTTCCACCATTGCAGTTTGGTTTTGGTGGTGCAATATCCACCCTAGCTAAATAAGGAGGAGGATCCATACAAGGTCTTCATTGGAGTCTCATATTGGTTTGTTTCAGCCTGGGAGAATATCGACATATGTAGGGAGTTGACGGATATTTCCAGAGGAGATTGATCATCGAGTTTGTAGTGACCAAGAGTGTTTCAGGGAAAACTTGATAGGGGTCAACCACACTAGTTGAATACAGGGTGTCCCGCAAGGCCCAACGTGTTGTGTAGCCTCGTCCCATGAGGCCCTGCATGCTGCACAACCTCATTTAGTGAGGATATATGTGAATTGGGGTTATAGGTCTTTTGAGGTATGGATGGTCAGATCGTGATGGTAGGTGTTTCCTGGAGTAGATTGATATTGCACCAGTGAAGGCTAGACAGTCTAGGGAATACATATTCAGAGGATATTTTGGGCATGCATCATTACCAAGTTTATTGTTTTTGTTGTTAGTAGATATTGCATTTGCTTTGCAACCAAAAGATCTGTGTGCTTTGGAGGGTTTAGTAGTTGTTGTTACAACCAATAAGGATATTTGTATTTGATGTGATTTAGATTTCCACACCATAATAAGATTACATGGTTATCTTCTCTATTCTCTGTGTAATGGTTTCATATATCATGTTTGAAAATATTCATAACCTTGAGATATAGAAAAACTATTCTAGCAACTTTAATACAAAGTGTTTGAAAAAATCACATAAAGAGAAACAATGTTTTGGGACTATCCATCATTATTGGGGACATTACTTATGTCGAGTCTCGAAGGACAATTTAGCTCCTACATGGACCAATCCCAAGTTTTCACATGTTCACAGATCCATGCTAATGTTAGCATGAAGTCACCTGAATTTTGTGCATTTTCCAAATTTAAAAAAATCTCTTAACCATAGGGAAAAGGACACGTTATTCAAAAAGGGCATGAGGGATAATGTTTCAGGTGAGTAGGAGGATTCCCTGACAACTTGCCAAATTAGTTGGAAAATATGTGACATATAGCAGGATATCTAGCATCATGCTTTCCATCCTTCACCCATCATCATACCCATGCCTATAGCCTGACGCATGCCAATAATGTTCATCTCGACATGTGCATTCACACGAGCCCGAGATTTGGATAAATCCTATAAAGCGTAGAAAATTGTTTCCTCTCATTAGATACCTTCTCAAATATGTGTCACGCTCTTATAAGAGAAATATGTAGATATCATGATCCACCAATATGCGAGTGATATTGGTTCTAAAGGTGAGTTACTCGGATGCCAGGTGTTTCAAATGATGACCCACATGCGTTAAATCCTTTCTCATGAGTGGATTATGAACCATCTTGGATAAATTTGTTGGGACGATGTTTTATTTGTTTCATTATGAAAGCAATGTCCTTATCTGGTATCATTAGTGTGATCTTGAAGGAAAAAGGGCATTCGGGAGTCCACCCTAAAGTGTATTTTCCAATCCCATTAGTGCATTGGAGAAGCTTGAAGCAAATGATACAATGAGTTGGTCCATTGTACCTAATGTTACTAAGCGATGTAATCTATAAGAAAACATTTAGCATATCATCTTAGAAATTGAGGTAAAAGGTTCGTGATGCAATGATGGGAATCAATTGAGCCGTCTAGAAGGATTCAAGCCAAGGCTCAATTGGGCGAGGAGAAAACACCCATCAATAGTATCATCAAGCTTCATATGGCAGCAGAAATTGGTTTCTTCCTAGTAAAATATGGTAAAATCAATTGGAAACATGGGAACAATTAGAAAACTAGATGTGTTATCAAGATTGTGAGAAGGTGAAATAAATTTTGAAGAAGCAGTATTGGTCCAAGCAAGTGGTTTTCTCTTAAGAAAGAGCATCTATAAATCATCAAAGGGAGCTCATTTTTTGGGTCAACTACTTTGGGGAATTTAAGAGTATTTTATATCCAAGTTGTTTGATCAAAGATCCCCTCATGCACAGACCAATTTTCAAGTCTGCAAGCTACAAGATATTCATCCCCTGCATTATTCTTTAGTCTGTGCTCTTGTAAGAGAAAAAAGTTTTACGACATGTACAGTGTTACTGCGTGTTTTTTAGCTTCTGATACTGAAGTGATTTCCTCTGAATGTATGACCACTTCATGGCATTTTTTCACGTATTTAATGATGTGCATAGGGTACCCCCATGGATTTAAGTATATGCAAATGTTTACTGTTTTATGCATGGTTTAATGATCTGGTATAGCTGTTAGAACTATTGAATTCTTAATTTCTCAACATGTTATTCTGTCTAAAGGCCCTGTGAGATTCACCTTAAAGTTGTCTCACATGTCTATTTTGTATTTCTTCTAAATAATTTTCTCATTCTCAAACTTAAATCAAACCATTTGAAGCACTCATGGACACATGTCTCTTCACATTGAATGTCTTGGTATTGGTTTTGGTATTGTTTGAGGGTTGAGAGTTTTATGAGAGAGAGAAAAACTCACCCAAAATTTTACATAATTTTTGTTGTTAATCAACATGGATTTAAGACTCACTCTGGGTCTTATCCCCTAGGTTGCCTCGAAAGAGTTCCATTTATAGCCTGGAACATCTCAAGGAATAACACTTACAATGGCTCAAAAGCAATGGGCATCCAATATCTTCAAGCCCTTGGATATGTACACTATCTCGAGATACCCTCGACAAATGCCTCCAAAGTATGAGAAATGGATGCCCAAGTTTCCTGGTAATGATGTGACCACTACTGAAGAACATATGCATAACTTTTGGGCCTTCTTTCAACTTAATCCTGTGAGTGAAGACGCCTAAGATTTGGTAATGAAAATTTTCTCAGCCACTCTTACTAATGATGCTAGGAGGTGGTACAATGGTCTCTGTAATAAGAGTATCAAGACTATGGATTAAATTGAGCAGACCTTTATTAAAACATGGAGTAACAAAGAAGATCCAAATTTTTTTTTGACACAAATTAGCCTGATCAAGAAATCAAAGAATGAAACTGTGAAAGAATTTGATACCAAGTTTGAGAATTTTCTTCAACAAATACCTATCACTCATCATCCTAGAAAATATTACCTTCTTTTCCTATATATCAAGGCTTTCCTAGGAGACTTTGTGTACCTACTCAAAGAAAAATGTCCAAAGACCATTCAAGAAGCCTAAGATATGGCTGGAAGAATTGAGGATGATCTTTCATCATGCAAGGTAGAACCTTTCTATGCCTTGAGAGCCAAGGTCGATACCAAACCAAAGATAGTACAAAATGTTGAGCCCATTCAAGATACTATCACTCCATGGGAATGAATTGAAGAGTATATAAATGATATTTCCAAGAACCAAACCTTGATGATGAACACAATCACTAATTTGGAAAGGGCACAACAACAAGCCCCAAAACCTCCCTTTAGGGGGAAGCCTCAAAATCCTAGCCAAGCTTGGAGTGTTAGGCATTCAAATGAGCAAAGGGTTCCAAACACTCTCTATCCCTCAAATGTTATAAGTCAAGAAGAGAATCCTTGGTGTTTTCCTTGTGGAGACTCACATTGAGAATATGAATGCCCAAGGAGTAATAGGGAACCCTATCAAATGAATACCTTTGATAACATCCATTCTTTATAGTATCTCCTAAAGTGTGCCTCAATATCACACCTGAACAACTTGAGGAAGGTAAAAGGGAAGTAGCTAGGAGGGCTAGGATGGAAATCATAAACAACTTGGATGAGAATTCAAGGGAGAGATTTAGGAAAAGGGAATTACAAGTGTACATAAGACAAATAAATTCAACACAAGATCCACCTGGTGACCTTAATCCTCCTCAACAGGGACCTCCTCCTCCACCACTAACAAATCCTTCTCTTAGTTCCACTTTTCTAAAAACTAATGATATTGACTTGAATATTGACATATAGGGTGTCTTGTCAAAAATAAATGTACATGTACCTATGAAAGAGATCACTAAGATTCCTTTGATGAAGAGTAAATTTGATAACTTTTTCAAGGTACAAGGTGAACCTATGGACCCTTCTATAATGTTACAAATAAATAATTTTAGACCATAATATGATGAACACATGCCTTTCTTCATCTCATTACAAGTGAAAAAAAAACTCCTAAATGATTGTATGCTTGACTGAGGAGAGGGTGAAAGTATCATGTCCTTGAAAGTGATGATGCAATTGATTTTGAAAACCACAATGCCTTATAGAAATGTCTGTGGGACTAAATCTAGGGCCATCCCCATCCAAGGTGTAATAGAGAATGCAAAGGTATGCCTTGATTGATATCCCGAGATGGTTTTCTTAATTGACATTGTGGTCATAGATGTCCCTAATGTATGGGAAATGCTCTTATCTAGAACGTTTGTTGCAACATTGGGTGGTACTTTACAGATGGATTTGACCTATGCTACTATACATGTGGATGATAATACTTATTCTCACCTACCCAACTTAACCATGAAAAATAATCATATTGAAGAAATTGACATTGACCTAGAAACTAAGGAGATCCTTGAACTAGTCAAGGAGTCCCTCCCAATTTTTTCTCCAAAGGACGTTTCTTTCGCCCAAGAAGAATATTTCAATGCTATTGAATGGCCTAAAATGGAAGGCTACCAAAAAAAAATAGACAAGTACAAAGATAAGGAAATTAGCTTTGTCAGAATATTGAAGAAAGAAGATAAAGAGTTATTGATTAGACCAAGCCAGGATGATGTTCTTACAATAGAATCCCACCCCCCTCCCTTGAGATAATATACCAAGGTAATACAAGAAGCAATTAACCTTAAAGGAGCAGATTACAAACAAGGATATTTGGTTCTAGAGTGGGATACAAGGAAGGGCCATCTTGATGCACAAAATGAGCTTGATAAATTTTGGATGGGTCCCTACAAGATTGTGAGGAAGTATGTGAATGATTCCTACTATATATCCACATTATAGGGGAGGAGGCATCCACTACTAGTTAGTGGATCCATTATCAATCCCCATCACAAGGAAGAGACTTGAATTCTTGACCTAGCATAGCTTAGGTAGGTAGGTTAGGGTAGAAATTTGAATTTTTGCATTGCATTATATATATGTTGCATCTTGCATATCATAGTAGTATAGTTGCATTTTATTGCATTATCATATATAAATGTTGCATTCTCATTTGAATACACGTTAGGAAATTGCATTTTCACATTTTATCATTTAAAAAAAATAAATTCTTTATCATGTCATAGATAAGGAAAAAATTATTTCCAGTATGGTTTTGGATGATCACTCATAGTCGATGGATAACATCCATCGATAGATACTTCTAAAGGGTTTTTTTCGTTGAATTGGGCATAGGATTGCAAGCCTTGGAAAACCAAAGATGTTGAGGTTCTCATGCACTCTACGGTAAGCACATGTCCCCATGTTGGAGCCAACTGTTACCCCCCATGCCTAGGGGTAACTGGAGGATATCATGTCTAGAGTCCTACAATGGGGAGCATGATCTACACCATGACGATGATGATCAACATGTCCATAAATGGAAACCCAACAACCCCCATGATTTTTCTCCCAGCATAGATCAACCAAAGCTCATCACATTCAAGAAACCCAAGGTACGGGGCATGGTAATCCAATGTCACCATGAGGTATGGTTAGTACGTTTTTCATGCAAGGTGTTGTGTTTAATTTATTGGGCATGTGGACAAGCATCATTGGTTGAAGTTGGATAGTGGATCACTTGCTTGAGAAATTGTCTTGGTTTCATTGTTTCACCTTGGTGGTAAGATTATGTGCCCGAGTCTTGTGTTTTCATGGTTATTGCACAAAGTGTCATTGGGACAAATCCAACCAAAAGAAACAAATGTGAGACACAAATGGGAGTAATAACCATTGTCACCTTAACAATTAATCCCCTTGTTTTAGTGATGGATGATTCCACCACAAGGGAGGCTTCTCGGGTGATCTTGTGGAGATTGAGGTAGCAATACAAGGGTTTAGAAAGGGTCCCTCCTTTGGTCACTAGATTAGAGTGCTTATGGTTTTAAGAGTGATGAATTTGGTGAAGGAAAGAGATAATTTGATCAACAACCTGCAAAACCAACGTTAGAAACACTATCCCAAGACCAAAGATTATGAAAGTAAACCCCCAAGCACTAAAGAAAACAACAAGAAACCTTTCTATCCCAAACTTTGCAGTAGAATGTAAATTATATCAGCAAGAATACAATGTTAAAAACTGCGATAAATCACCATCAAAATCAACATTAAATGATGGTAAAGGAAATCTTGTAAACAATAGACAATATTCCAATGATTAAACCACAATTTTGACGGTTAAATATGATGTAACGTATGTGTTATCATCAAGTTTATAACATCCCTAGATGGCTGTAGCAAACATTTTCTACAGAATCAAGTTTCCACCACATAAATTAGAAGATAAATGTGCCAATTTATAGCCCTTAACAAGTAGATTAATTTGCAATGCTCATACACAATTTTTTGCGGTGAAAATAACAAGTAAACAAGAGAATGAAAGAGGGTTTGTTGAATCCCTAATGGCTGTATCTAATTAGTTATAATAGAAGCATGAGATACTCCAAAAAATCAAATTTGTTTAGTATGAAAAGATAGCTTAGAGTTTAAGCAATTTATCCAAGAATTTAGAGATCACAAGAGAGCAATTTTCATGTTTCTCAATGCAAAATTTTACTTTCTCCAATGTAAATAGTGCCTTGTCTATTGGGTAATGGAGTCATAACATCAAAGAGAAGTTAAATGCATAAAATTGAGGACTTGAACCTTGGCCTTACACCCTTATAATTCAAGTTGTACCTCTAAAATTAGTCACCTAGCTTATTAGTTGATGGGAAAATAGGTTTTTAGAACCTAGGGGGATAGACCATCCTAACCCCTAATTTTAAACCCTATCCAATAGAGGATTCAAGGGGATAGACACTTCTAATCCTTAAATCAATCTTTGAATGATCTCCTTTCATAAAGAAAAATGACTTGAAATAGGGGATAGACAATCCTAACCCTCCCAGGGTCTCTTCAAGAAAGAATAATCCAAGCAAGCTCCAACAAAATAACCTTAAAATCAGAAAACATGCATTAAATATAATCCAATAAGTATTCTATGTCACAAACCATCCTCCACAAGTGAAATAATCCATCTCGAAGCAAACCACATGACTAATTCTTCCCAAAAAGACAAGTTGCATAGCAAGAGAGAGAGAGTTGAGATTATGAGAGAGAGAGATAGTAATGTCTCGATGATAAATTTTGAAAAAGGAAGTGAGGCTTTCCTCTATTTATAGAATGAAATCCAAGCTCACTTTACCCAATTTACAATTAAATCCACTAATTTATGCTTAAATTCATGTTTTTACATTGATTTTTACACAAATAAATTGATTTGTTTCCCATATATGCTAAAAAATGACCTAAAATAATAAAATAAGCCTTCAACATCTTCTTCAAGGGTGGTTGTTGGGTGAAAATTTCTCCAAAGGCTAGGACACCAACTTCTTGAGGTACCACATCATCCCACTTGTCCACAAAAGTGTGGGGTACATGTCCAACAACTCCACCAAGTGCAAACCGTAAGTCAAGTTAATCCCTTTAGGCTTGACATCATGCTCCAAGGGTGAAACATTCTAACATGGTGGGGTGATGTCATGATAGTCTCATTATCCAATGCCTCTTTCATGGGAAATGACATTGTTAGGTGTGCAATTTTCATCATCAATACCTACCGAGGGTGGGGCACAACATCCATCCTATGGGGTTTCATTCCCCCATGGAGAATATCCAAAGTGCCTTAGCATATCCATGAGTGATGCCACCAAGAAAGATCATGCAAAGACAAACAAGATACTCCCTCCAAGGGTCTACAATTCATATGAATCATGACAAGTAAATCAATTTTAATACAAGAGACACCCAAACAAGTACATTGTATCCCCTCCTTCAAATTAAACACATGATAAAAGACTTTATGCAATTTACTAAATTTAAATATGGGAGGGTTATCAAAAGGCCCTATTGGGTAGGCCAATTCCCCAAGTAGAGGAGTGTTTCCCAGGTGAACCCCAGGCCATGTGATAAATGTGAGGTGGATGAGGGAGAAATTTTTGGGCATGGATTCATTGACATGCAAGGGTCTCATATGGTCTCGTTTCCATGGGTTCCTTTGTAGAGGCTGTACTACATCCTTGAGTTACCTTTCATTTGGGTCACAACCTTTTTCCAACACCAAAATTTCCTTTTTTTTTTCTTTAGATAGTTTGCAAGTCCCCTTTATAAGGTTTCTTGATTTTGGTGCATTAAATGTATTTATTTTCAAGTGGGATACTTATAAGTCTTTTTCAGATAGGTGAGGTGTTCATTCACACTCAAGACTTGGAGAAAGTGCCTCGAAAGGTAGAGCTCAAGATTTTGGACTATGGATTTTGTGTCCCTTGTATCCCTCCCATTACATTTTGATCATGGCTTCTTTTTCCCTTTATTTATTTATTGATGTTGGTTGCAACAACCTCTGGTCCTTTATCCCCTTATTCCCATAAGAGAATGAGGTATAATCCCTTTTTGGGGTACATGTAACCCCAAAATCCAAAAGGTGAGGATAAAGAGAGGATTGAAGATGAAAAGTGGTAAATATGGTTAGGAGTGGCACGATGACCCATCAAGAAAGACCCCCAGTAGCACCCCTTTACCCGGGGATGGAAAACTTACTAAGAAAACCTAGGATAACTACCAAGGTGAAAAGTGGTAAAAATCATAACTTTTGAGAAAACATCTCATAATTATAAAGAAACCTTTGAAACTTATCTAAATGCCCCAAGTATTAAAACAACACTCACCATGAAACTTGACTAGTTATGTCATGAAGAAAGACATGTCACCCCCTGTGGATCAAGTTAGTGTGGTGGAATTTTCTCTACTATTGATAATGATAGTGAAGTGTGGTGAAGAAGAGGGGATTTGTGGGTTGTTCTATCCATGTATCTCTCAATACTCCATGTCTTTGACCTGCGGGCCTCGAGACATTATCTCCTTAGTTACCCCATGGATGAACGGGGTAACATATGGCTCCTACATGGGGACATATTCTCTATGTAGAGCACATGAGAACCTCAACATATCCTAGTATGACCCATTTCTACACACACTCAAAAAAATGTTAAAATAGGAAGGGTGGTGTAACTCAACCCCTATTCATAAGGAAAAAATGATAACTATAAATCTAGAGAAAAACTTGACTTTTTATTTATTTTTTATTCCAACATATCAATATGAGTATGCAAATCATATGAATGTAACATAGTAGTGTGAAAAGATTAAAAACAAAACACTATGTAAATAAAAAATATGTATGAAAATCCAAGCAAATGCAACTAAGCCACCATGACATGCACATGAAACTATGATACAAATGCAAATTCAAAAATGAAAATGACTGACCTACTTACCCGGGGGTTGAAGCCCATAGAAGTCAATTCCTGTCAGAGAAATAGGGCTTGAGGAGAGATCCATTGACTAGTAATGGAATCCTCCTACCCTTAGTAGTGGAAAGGTAAAAAAAATTAACTCCATATCTCTCCTTGATTTGATAAGGACCAAGCCACAAAATATCAAACTTCTAATGCATTCTAGGTTTCTCCCTTCTCTTGTCCCACATTAGGACAACGTATCCTTCTTCAAAATCTCTCTGTCTTGACTTACGATCAAACATTTCCTTGATCTTGTCTTTATTTTTTTCCATTTGATCGAAAGAAATTCTTCTGGACTCGTCCATTTCAACAAGTTAATCAATCCTACCTTGCAATGATTCTTCATTAGTAGTAAAATGTTGTGCTAACTGTAAGGATGGGATATAGAGGTAGACACATAATTTTTCTTCCATCCCATACACTAATTCAAAGGTGTTTTCCTGGTGTAAGTTTTGGTGGTCGTGCAATATTCCCACATGGCATATTTAATCTTACTATCTCAATGCTTCTTGTTATCCGCAACAATTTTCTTCACAATATTCATGGTATTTTTGTTTCTAGACTCTGCAAGTCCATTTACTTGGGGATAGTAGTTTGAAGAGTGTGATAACACAATCTCACACTTGAAACAAAATTTGTTTAATGTTATAGAACTGAAAGATTTGGAATTATCTGTAGTGATATTGGCAGGAACACCAAATCTTGTGATTATTCTTTCCTCAAGGAAGTCCATCATCACTTCCTATGCCTCCACCCACCAGGTGAAATAATCTTTGGCATTTAAAACCCACTAGTACCCATTACTAGAATTGTTCTTGAACTCACCAATAGAATATAAACCTCATTGCTGGTGCTAGTCCTTGATTTTTCAATGACTGTTGAAAGATTCTTTTTCATGCCCTATATTTTCCCAGCATTACTTTACACTCTGTTTTCTTCTTCTACATTTTTAAAAGTGTGCTTGAATTATCCTTTTTGAGTGTTTTATAACATGCATTAGTGAGATTAAGATTAGAATTTGACATTTAGAATATTTCCATCAAATCATAAGTCCTTTCCCTCATTTTAAATTTGAATTTTTTCCAAAGGGAAAAGGCGATATTCTTATAGCGCTAGGAGTAATCATTATTTTATATGCGTCAACTTCACAAGATCATGTCAAATAATGCTCGAGATATTTTCCTAGAAGCCAACATCATTTATGATTAAGATCAGGTCATGTATGCAGTTTTGATACTCATTTGAAGAGATTGGGTTGTAACCATCCATTCTAATATCAAATCTTAGGTTTGTTGGTTTAATATTATGATTGCTAACAGATGATACTTGAGCCCTTGATCATATTTGTGTGTTATTTTATACGATCTTTGCAGGTGGTTAATATCTTCTACAACATTCCTATCTTTAAAGGTTATAAATTATTGCTTATAGAAACCCTAACCATCTTCTGAACTTCAATGATTGTAATCTATATCATGGCACCTAAGAAGAGCGGGGAAATTACTTGATTACAACCAGAGGGTACAAAATTACTCGAGGTTTACCAAAAAATTTCACAAAATTTCAGAGATGCAGGGTGGTTTAACTTCTATTCAACACTCTAGAGTTATCATGAACAAATTTCTTTGATGTTTGCATAGAACTTCGATGGGTTTTCAATAGTGGTGGGTAAAGTCCTGATACATGTAACATAACACTCAATCAAGACTACATGTAGGTTATCTGTGTATGGAGAGAGATGGTGGAAGAAGGAAGAGATGCCTATGGAATTTGTAAAATAGTTTGTGCTTCCAAAACGCCAATACCATAACTAGAGTCAAGGTATCCCACATAGATGTATGAAAAAAGAGTAGCAAACTGCTTTAATGGTTATTCGTAGGTACATTACATGTGAAGGGCCTTTTTACCTTGTCCATATTTATCACATTAGGTTGCTGATGCATTTGAATGGTGATATCCCTTTGTGTTTTCATTTATTTTTATTAAAACGCCTGTCAAAAATATCTAAAAGGATACAATCTCACCCTGCAACTCCTATTAAAAGTATTTTTTACCAAAGACTGATCAAAACCCTAGTCATGTATGCTTTGGGAGAAGTCCAACACCCCTAGGACTGGTTAATTGAATCTCTTGAACTTGAAGAACATAAACCTAAGGATAAAACTTATCCTAAATATAAATCTAAAAAAGAAAGGAAAGTTTCTAAGACCCTCATTGTTACGGTGAAAGAGAGTTCCCCTATAGCCAGAGTAACTCAATCCAACAAAAGAAATATGTTGTTAGAACAGGAAACAAAGGATTCAAATAAAGTTGGCCCTATAGCCAAGATCACCAGAACACAGAGAAATAAACAAAAAACACAGGTAGAAGTGGATTTCCAACCTTAGGACGAGTTTCTTATTCCAAAAGAGGAGCCTAAATAATGCAAAGAAATCCATATTAGAGGATCAAAAAATTTGAAGCTTAGATAGACCATGTAGAAACAAGAGGAACCTGTTGCAGATGATAAAGATAAGAAATTAAGCAAGGCAAGGAGAAATAAACTAGTGGTGAATTATCCTAGCAGATCTAAAACCATGGAAACAAATAAATTGAGATTAAATTCAAATTCCCTATTCAATCCTTCTGTTAAGAAAGAAAATGTGATTTTCATTGATGATGACACAGTGGAAAGTACATAGGAGGAAAAGGGACAATCACCTGTAAATTATTCATACAAGTGGAAAAAGGTTAAAGTAGAACCTAAAGAGGAACGTTATGATGAGGATACTATGGAAAGACAAAGAAAATATGAAAAGGGTAAACAAGTAGCATAGTATTCAATGAGAAATGTGACCAGAGCAACCAAAAAGCTAAGTTTAAAATCTAAAACTTTACCCAAATCCTCGCTGAAAAGGGCCATTCGACAGATCTAGAAGATAATTCGGTGGATGATGAGATCAAATCAGAATCCAATTATCTTCTAGAGACATAAGAGCTACAATATTTTCAAGAAATGAAAATGTAAAAAATTGTTGAAGCTAAAGAGATTGTCGGTGGTTCATCTTCAAAAGATCATACGAATGAATTCAAAATAAAAAAAGCCCAAGTTTTATGTTGATCTGAATTGACCTTCTCTAGTTGAAGAACATCCATAATTCAGAATGGAAATGAGAGATGAAAAATACAGGGTGAGACAATTGCAAACCATGAGCATGCAGTTGAAGCAAGAGAAGTGTATGATAGAACAATGGAATGCTAAGCAAGAGGAAAAGTTGCAAAATCTCAAAAATAAGAAGAAAGATCAATAAGCCCTGATTAAAGAGGTAAGGGAGGAAACCATCAAATTGTATTGGAATAATGTAGTTTTGAAAACTAAGCTGAAATAAAGGAATACCAAAGGTTCTACCACTATCATATAGTGAAGGTTTTCCTACAATTTTTGACTTTTTGATAAATAGAACAATACCTATGCTAAGATTTTGAAAATGCTATTATAAGCTACAAAGTGACAAGGTATTTCTGATAGGTAAAGTTTTTTCTCATCACAAACATGAGTTTCTATTCTTTAGGTGGACCAACTCAATGTCAGATTCACTCCTCATTTTGTGAGATCTGAATGTCTCATAAAAACATAAACTAGTCTATATTTGAGATTGATTATCTAAGGACTAGTTTATAGAGATTTTGGTTATCTATATGAGGATATATCTCCTAAATGTTAGCCAGAAGATAGGATCTTATCTAAATTGTAATCTAAAAAGTAGGATCTCCAGAAACTAATTGTGGTGTTTAAAATGAGATCTAATTGATAGAATTAGGGGTTGATTTGGTTGGGAACCATTAACCATTTTTGAGCATATATTGTAAGACAAAGAACTATTTCATTTTGATACTAAATGGAAAAGGCCATCTAATGGTTATATTTATATTCTTGTCTATATTTCTATATTCTCTTACTTGAATGCATGCTAATCTATTGCTAAGCATATGATGTATCTTGGTTGTGAGTAAGCCAGTGAAGACTTTACTGTTTTCTTGTTCATGATCAGATTTGTTTTCAAGTACTTTTCTCTTATTTCTTAAATAACATTTGGGATCAAGAGTTTCATATGTAAGTAGACAATTTTAAATCTTACATACTTCTTTATCTTTCATATTACTTTTCCCATCTGATTATTTGATTAACTACTATTTACTATGTTTGTGAGATGTGATTTTCTCTTACTTATTTGAGATTGATACTTTGCATTTGTTCTTGACACAACATTCAAATCATTACAAAAAATAATTATAAATATTATTCATAAAACCATTGCAATAACTTGATGATGCCTTAAATTTCCCTCTCAAATTCAAGTGAAACTTTAGGGACTAACATCTTTTGGTGTTGTTGCCAGGGACAGAGACACAGAGTATTTTTCCCTAGGAGAATGACAAAGACCATATCTAAATCTTGATGGTGGAATAATTTAGACATTCTTGTGTGCTTGTATATTTTTCATCTAGAGACTCCTCTGTAGTAGTTCTGGCTCCTAAAAAGGAAGGTAAAGGACTTAAAACTCCTCTAACCTTATCATCATCTATAAAGATACAAGTGACCAGGAAAATCCCATATCCTAAATCTGTTCCAACAGTGTATGATCCTAAAAATTTATTAAGAAAATCCAAAAGTACTCAAGGACAAACCTCTTCTTCAAAGGATAAATATTCTTTTACAAGTACTCAAGGACAACCTCCTAAACATGTTGTTCAATCTTCAGTTGTAGAAGTTGTACTTGAGATTGAAACAAAACCTATTGTTCAACCTTTAGTTGTATCCTTTCCTTCAACTATTTTTGAATTGAACTTAGAACAATGGAAATTAGTTTATGAGATTATTGAAGAAGAATAAACAAAAACCTTATCTATAGCTGGAGATTTGAGGAATTTTACCAAAGATACTAAAAGTAAACTTGATACACTTTTATCTTCATCACCCCAGTCTAGTCCTTCTGAAGAAGTTAAACCACATTTTTGTTCCTTTGAAAATCCTTTGTTTCTGGAACCTTCTTCGCATCCTAATTCAGAAAGGAAACCTTTTATTTCATCAGTTGAAGATAAAAAATTATATCAATTCAACCAAGTTCTTCTATTGAAGGGGTTATTTCCCTTTCTACATCTCAAATTTTGTCTATTCCTAAAGTTAAAACACCAGTTGTGACAAATATGGCTATAAATAGGATGGATGCAATTGTTGCAGCCATATATGCACCATTGATTTTACCATGAATCTTGAAGATTAAAATCCTTCCATAACCATTGGACCACACATTGAGGATAGATCTGATGCCTCTCCTCCTTTTTACATATCCCTGAATATTCATGAAAAAATATTGCATAACTATTTAATGGATTCAAGAGCATCGCACAATGTCATGCCCAAGGTAGTAATGGATGAGCTAGGGTTGGATATCAATAAGCCTTATCTAGACCTGTATTCTTTTGACTCCAGAAAGGTTAAATGTTTAGGAGTCATTAAAGACATGGTTGCCACTTTATCTCAGTTACCTATGAAAAGTGTGGTTTTGGATGTGATTGTGGATGATATACCTCCTAAGTTTGGGATTCTATTATCAAGATCATGGGCTAAGAAAATAGGGGATACACTAAAAATGGATCTCAGTTATGCCACCATACCTGTATTTGGTGGACAACATTGAAGACTGTACAGGGAAGTGAGTTTGTCTTACCTAGTTAGTGATCATGAAAACCCTAGTAATCATCCCATATATGTAGTTGAAGATGAAATTGGTTCTTCCATTTTTCACATCAGCGATAAAACAATTGAAGCATCAGTGAGGAAGGTTACACCTGCAGAAGAGAAAAATACAAAAAATTCAGTATGGAAGATGTACTTTGATGGTTCATGTTCCAAAAAAGGTTTTGGGGATGGAATTGTTTTCATCTCTCCTTCTAAAGAAGTCATTCCTTTGTCATACAAGTTGGAATTTGACACAACAAACAACATTAGTGAATATGAGGATCTTCTATTGGGATTGAAGTCTGCTAAGGATATGGGCATTGATAAAATTTTAGTTTTTGGCGATTCAAAGCTAGTCATTCATCAACTCAAGAATATCTACCAGTCCAAACAACAAAGGTTAAAGAAATACATAAATGAAGTGTGGGATTTTGTTGAGAATTTATTCCCGACTTTCAATATCACTTTTATATAATGAAGTTTGAATCAATAGGTGGATTCTCTAGCTCTGGAAGATAGAAATTTCAAAACCCCAATACTTCCAATTTTAAGATTTGAAGTTGATGTAAGACACATACCTTCTATACCAGACAATATAAAAAATTGGCAGGTGTTTAAAGATGATCAAGATATTAAAATATTTTTAGAGACCATTGATGAATTTTATGCCATTTCCATAGATCAAGAAAATTAAAATGATGATGTATAATTTCATTCTGCTGATATTCTTCAAAACATCATTGTTGGCCATAAAATTATTGAGTTGAAAACAAATCATTTTCCAAAGGTCCTATTTCCCCTTGAAAAATTATTTGATCATAATGATGTATCTAAGAATTTTGTTATTCAAACATAGGAGGCTGAAGTGGTAGATTGTGATATCAGTTCTGATTCAAATCCAAATATGGTGAAGTTATCCAAGAAATTACTAGAAAAACAGAGGAAGAGGTGTGTAAGTTTGATGAAAAATTTTGTTGATTTTTTTTCTTGGTCTTATGAAGACCTTAAGGTGTTTGATACAAATATTATGTAGCATAAGATTCCTTTGAAGCCTCGATCCAAACCTTTTAAGAAGAAAACAAGACAATTCAATCCATTGTTACTACCCATAATTGAAAAAGAGATGAACAAATTGATGAATGCAAACATTATAGTGCCACTGAGATACTCAGAATGGGTGGAAAATTTAGTACCTGTCACAAAAAGTAATGGAGATATAAGGCTATGTGTATAATTTAGAAATATGAACAGGTGTTCTCTGAAAGAAAATTATCCATTACCTAAAATGAATCATATTTTATAGAGTGGTAGGGGATCAAATGATTTCCATGCTTGATGGATCTTCACGTTATAATCAGATATCAATGATGGAAGAAGATAAAAGGAAGACAACTTTTACTACTCCCTGGGGAACTTTCATATATGAAAAAATTCCTTTTGAACTCATGAATGCAGGAGAAACATTTCAGAGAGCCATGGAAATTGCATTCATTGGTGAGAAAGAAAAAATTATGGTTATTTATCTTGATGACATTACTATGTTCTCAACCTCTGATGATGAGCACTTATAGCATATGAAGCAGGCATTTGGAAAATTCAGAAGGTATGACATATCATTAAACCCTAAAAAGTATCATTTTTCCATGGAGGAAGGTAAACTCTTAGGACATATTGTTTCACCAGAAAGAATCAAGATAGATCTTGAAAGGGTAAAGGCCATCCAGAAGATAGACATTCCAAGGAATAAGAAGTCTATCCAATCCTTCGTAGGTAAAATCAACTTTTTAACGAATATTTATACCCCATTTTGCAGAAATCATCAAGAATATTACTGATATGTTGAAGAAATATGTAGAAATCAAGTGGATACCCGAAGCAAAGGAATCATTTGAAAAGATTAAGAAGTATTTAATTAAGGATCCTTTCCTCATAAATCCTAATTACTCTAAGGAGTTTAGGATTTTTTCATTTGCATTTGAAGATACCATTGTTGGTGTTCTCTTGCAAAGAAATGATGAAGGGTATGAACAACCTATCTCTTTCTTCAATAAAACTTTAAAGGATTTAGAATTAAAGTATGGTATCATGGATAAATAGGTCTACGCTCTGGTGAAAGCATTGGAGTCTTTTAGAGTCTATGTCCTGCATTATGATATTATTGAATATGTTCCAAGTAGTGTTGTTAGGGAAATTCTAGTTCAACCAGATAGTGAAGGAAAAAGGGGAAGATGGATAACCAAGATTCTGGAATATAACATGGTCATAAGCCTACTAAATTGATCAAAGGACAAGGACTTGCTAAATTACTGACATAATCAAATTGTAAAGCTATCAGATTACATTACATCTCCAATAGATCAATAAATTCAATATTACAGATTGAAGAAATTGATTCACAGGTAAGCAACAAATATCTTTCCTCTTCCTGGTACAAGGATATTGTTCATTTTTTGCAAAGTATTCAATCTCCTCTTGATTTAGATAAATCCAAGTTCAGATCTCTTAAGCTTAAATTTGTAAAATACTGCATCGTTAATCAATTTTTGTTTTGGAGAGATCCTAATGGAATTCTGTTGAGATGTCTTTATGAAGAGGAAGCAAAACATATTTTGAATGACTTACACAAAGGAGTTTGTGGGGGCCATCATCATTGGATAGCCATAACTTTTAAAATATTGAGAGTAGGTTATTATTAGCATGTACTATTCTATGATGTGTTTGATGAATTTAGGGCATGTGAACCATGTCAAAAGTTTGCAGGAAAATAGAAACTTGTGTCTATGCCCCTGAAACCCATCATTGCCCATGGACGTTTTCAACAGTGGGGTTTGGATTTCATTGGAGAAATTCATCCTCCATCTTCTAGACAACACAAATGGATACTCACAACCACATATTACTTTACCAAATGGATTGAAGCAATCCCAAAATGAAATGCAACAGATAAGGTAATCATGAATTTTCTTGAAGGAACCATTTTCTCAAGATTTGGGTGTCCTAGAAAGTTAATTACTGATAATTCCCAGGATTTCAAGTCTAATTCAATGGTTGAGTTTTGTAATAAGTACAACATCAATTTGGTTCAATCCACTAATTACTATCCTTGAGGCAATGGATTAGTAGAATGCTCCAATAAGAGCCTTGTAAGGATCATTAAAAAATTGCTCACAGAGAATAAGAGATCATGGGATTCAAAATTGAAATTTTCCTTATGGGTTGATCAAATCAGTACTAATAAATCCATTGGAACTTCACCTTTTCAAATGGTTTATGGAACAAAGGTTGTATTTCCAACTCAACTCGGATTACTTGTTATGAAATTTCTGCAAGAAAAGTTAGAAGAGCCCAATGATATTCAAAGAAGGATTTTCCAGATCATAGAAGTTCAACAAAATAGAGAAAAGTTGCATAAGGAAGCTGTCATTTATCAAAACAAGGTTAAGGCAACTTTTGATAAGAAGACTAAAAAATATATTTTTCAAGAAGGAGATCTTGTGTTGAGGTGGGATGCTAGAAGACAGGAAAAGTCTAAACATGGTAAGTTTGACAATTTATGGTATGGTCCTTTTAGAATAATTAAGGTCATGAATAATAATACTTTCCTCTTACACAATTTAGATGATAGTGAAATATTGGGAGGCCCAGTGAATGGGTGGTTTCTAAAACCCTACTTCTTATAAAACAACCAGATATTTTCAATTTGTATAGTATGGTTTGATTATTTGATTGTTTTAAATAAGACATCATAATCCAAATGGAAAGACTATTTTGCAATTTTGTGGTTTTCATTTTGGATTACAAATAAAGGGATGGTAGATTAGGGAAATTAATTACATTGAACTTTTTATGATGACCAGGGAGATAAAGGCATTGGTTAGCAGGTTTTTAAATGATTTATATTTAGGAGAGGAACGAGATAATTAAAAGATTGAATACAATAAACATAGAGATATGGAGAACTATAGTGAACAATATCTTATATTGAATAAATGAAATAGGTTGAAACTCTGAAACTTCAGAACTAAAACAACTTGCTTGAATGGTGGTAGCCATCTCTGAGAAGAGATGTGGATGCTACATGCATATTTATGAGCATAATGATTACAATGAGGCTCCATAGGCCCTTTTAATATTACTCATGAATTCCAAAACCTTAGACATCCAAAAACCTAACCCTAGGAGGTGAAACACCAAAAGTCATGTGGGCCCCTATGGGTAAGTTGGTACCTCAACTTCACGGGGTTGTAAATTTTGCATACAACCTCTGTTTTAGGCGAGTGATAGCATGTTGGAAAGGTATTTTCGAGAAATACACATTACGCTCTCAAACACTGGCTTTATCTACAATTTGACTGTGGCAAGCCAAAAAAACATTGTTCAAGGCTGCAAAATGGACCTAGAAGTATAGAAAGATGTGCTGACAGGAAAACATCCAAAAGAAGCCAGTTGGATTAGGTGGGAGGCCACCAGTCTCCTCCTAGGAGATGTGTAGGGCTTCATATAGCCACAAAAGTGTAAAACCCACAATTACAAATAAGTACATAAGAAAGGTGTTGAACTAAAAACTGTCAAGAGGAGCTAGTTGGAATAGTTGGGTGGCCATCAATATCCACCTTGGGATGCAATGGTATCCATTGTGTTAAGCTCCCCCACCAAGTGAGGAAAATTATGCTGAATTTGGCCTGGGTTGATCCACTTTCCTTGATGGAGGAGCTTCCCTATCTTGATAATCCAATAAAATTGGATCCTCTGTTGGCGAGTGCCCTTGACCTGTGTGTCCACTATCTTATCAGTGGATGCATGTTCCATGTAGTCAGGGTTGAGCTCTATTGGTGTTAGATTTTCTGTGATATCTGAGGTGTCCAATAATGGTGGAAAATATGGCCAAAGGAGGTCCATATTGAAAATTGTGTGCAAGCCAAGAAAGGGTGGAGTGTTGAGCTCAAAATCATTACTACCCACAACTTTGGTGATAGTGTAAGGTCCATAGAGAAGTGGGTAGAGCTTTCGTTGGGGCCCTGTAAGAAGATATTTTTGTAAATGTAACCAGATGTTGTCTCCAACCTGAAAATGGTGCGGTACCCTATGTTGATCATGGTTCTTCTTGTACTTAGCATTGGCTTTCTAAAAAATCTCATGGAACTTTTGGTGAATGTGCTAAATCCACTCAATGAAACTGGTGGGTTTGTCGGTCTCAGACTGAACATGGGAAGAGTCTATCTGTGTGGTTGCAAGAGGTAGTGTGACATCAATGGGACCCAAGGGTTGGAATCGCTGCCCCACCTAAAATGGGCTATGGCCGATGAAGCTATGGAGAGCCCTGTTGTAACTATGTTGAACATAGGGGAGACTCTCATCCCATGTAAGCCAATGATTAGAGTTGTACATGCAGAGGATGTGCACAATCATCTGATTGAAGACCTTTGTTTGGCCATCTATTTGGGAGTAGAAAGAAGTGGATTTAGTGAGATTGGTGTCCAAATGTGACCAGAGAAATAACCAAAATTTGTTGAGGAACCTACTGTCCTGGTCAAAGATGATGGTTTGTGGTATCCCAAAATGGACCCACACTCGTTCGAAGAATATCTTGGCATTATCTATCGCTGTGATGTTCTTCTTGTAGGCTGTGAGGATGGCCATCTTCGAAAACCGATCAATGACCACAAATACACAATCATTTCCTTTCTTGGTGGACGAAAGGATAGACATTTAATCCATAAAGATGGATTCCCAATGCTTCTCAGGATTAGGAAGAGGGCTGTATAATCCTTGCTTCTTGATGGTTGTCTTGGAAATCACACAAACAGTGAAAGATACGATATATGTGTTGACGTCCTATCGAATTTTTGGCCAATTAAAATATTTTTGTATAATGACCACATTTTTATCCATGCCAAAATGTTCTGCCATCTCACTGTAGTAGGATTCCAAAATAATCTTTTCACACTCACTTGCAGGAACAAAAAGATGGGTTAGATGGCATAACAGTCTGTCCTGAATGCCAAAATTAGTGACATTCGCGCTTGTACCCAAGAGATTATAGGTGGTGGTGAATTATGGATCTTGTTGATAAATTTGGAGCCACTCAGATGCGTTATTTATATAGGAATGGAGCACATTGGTGAGTGCAGCCACAGAAGGGTGATTGAGGTAGTCGATGACACAATTTTTCCTCCCTGCCTTATACTTGATGTTGATATGGAAATGTTGTAGGTAGGTGGACCACTTATGATGGTATTCGTTCTACCCTATGTCTATATGAACTGCAAAGGTTTGTGATCAATGTGGATGATCGTCTCCTTTCCTCGAATGTAATGTTTCCATTAATGACAGGCTTGTACAATGAAATACATTCCTTGTCATAGGTGGGGTATTTTTGGATAGTTTCTGAGAGTGTCTCACTATGGTATGCCACCAAATGACTGTGTTGAGTGAGAATTGTGCCTACAACATAGTCATATGCATTAGTCTCAATATCGAGTGATTGTTGCAGATCGGGTAATGAGAGTACTGGAGATGAGAACACTCTATGCTTCCGATTAGAAAATGATCATTGTTATTCCTTCCCCCACATGAACATTTCCCTATCACCGACCTTGGTCACTTGTCTGAGGGCCCATGCAATATGGAAGAATCCCAAAACAAACCATCGATAAAAGTTGGCTAGTCCTAAGAAGATTTGAAGCTCGGTTAGTGTGGTCGAGGCTGGCTAGTCATGGATGACTTGGATCTTAGCTGGATCAACATGTAACCCATGATCATCAAAAATGTATCCCAATTATTGGACCCTGTTCATTCCAAAAGAGCATTTTTCCAAGTTGGCATATAGCTTGTGTTGCCGCAGAATGCTCAAATCCCGTTGAATATGTCACATATGATCCTCCCAAGTTCCGTTGAAGATGAGGATGTCATCCAAATATACCACCACAAAAGAGTTGGTGAAGGGTATCAATACATCATCCATCAACCTCATGAAAGTGGCTGGTGCATTTTTTAAGACAAAGGGCATGACCAACCATTCAAAGATACCTTATTTAGATTTGAACTTTGTCTTCCATACATCAGTTGGTTCGATGGGAACCTAGTGGTAGCTAGACTTTAGGTCAATCTTGCTGAATAAATTCCCCCCCTTGAGTTGGTCAAGAAGGTCATCAATTACTAGAATTGGTTATCGATTCCTGACTGTGATTTTGTTTAATTCTTTTAATCAATGCATATTCACCAGGTCCCTTCCTTCTTGTGCACTAGTACAATCGGGCTTTCACAATGGGAGGAGCTGGGTCAGATGTGCCCTTTTTGAATAATCTCTTGGATATGACACTTGATTTCATCATTTTCCATTAGCGAGCGATGATAGACTGGTCCATTAGGCAGAGGTGCATTGAGGGTTAGGTCAATTGGATGCTTGACTTGGCAGTGCATCGGTACCCCAGTGGGTGAGGATAATATGTATCTATACTCTTCCATGATCCTGTCCACTTGCTTCTGCTGCAACGAGAGGCTCCACGTAGAGGCCACAGATGTGGTAGTGACCTTATTCTTAATATGAGCATGAATCACAAAGAAGACAAACTTCTCATTATGTGAAATGACCTTAGTGCATTTCTTGTAAGAGATTAAAGAAACAACAGTAGGTGGTGTTACCTCTGGTATCCTGTACAATTGTCTACCCAAAGTAATAATAACACTATGGGGTTTAGACTCATACACAACATGACGCTTCCAAAAATATGTTTGTCCTAAAAAAAAATCACAAACTTCAATTAGAGAAATGTTACACAATACCTCGTCTTTGAAAGGCTTGATGTTGTAGGGTAGATGCCACTGTTGGCTGACAAGTAGATCTCTTCCTTGGTGAAGCCAGTTGATGGTGTAGGGCTACAGGTGCGGTGCTGTCGATAGGTCCAAGAACTTGATGACCTCTGCTAATATTAGGTTCTTCTTATTGTCGCTATCTATAATGAAATGATTGGGAGCCCCCTTTACCCACATCTCTGAGTGAAAGAGACATTCCCCTTCCTCTATTTCTTTTGGCTTGATTGAAAGGACTTTGGTGGTGGCGATAATGGCACTAGGTTCAACATCGATAATCTAATTCCCTCCTTCTGGATTTGATTTAGAGTCAGAATTGGCCTCTGAATTAGAATCCTTCAGCTCAACCATGAGTGACTGCTTGGAGTGACATTCTTCGGTGTTGTGCCAAGGGATTTTATGGTATTCACATCATTTCCCCTTGTCCTTCTTCATCTTCTCATTGTCCTTATTGTCTTGTAGCTTGAACTGGTTGTCCTGAGAATGGACATATTTTCTCTGTCCCTTGTTTTGTCGGTTGGGGCTTCCTTTTCCCTGCTTCGGCTATGAGGAGTTTGTATATCCAAACTCTCACCTCTTCTTCTTAAAAATTTTCTCGATCTTGACAACATATCTATAATCTGTGCCTAATGATGTGATGTCCAGAATCTCCATTTCTATTAGAATATATCTATGAAAACAACTATGGTATTTTAGCACCAGATGTTACTCAGAGTCTTTGATATCCAATTTAGTGCATAGGGTATGGAAAATATTGGTGAAATCTGGTACTTCCTGGTCGCTTTCCCAATGCAAGGTGTTCCATCTGGTGTACTGGTCCTCATAGCTTCGAACATGATAGTATTGTTCTTTAATGGCATCCTGGAAGGAATCTCGTGTAGGGGAAACTACAAATATTGTAGATTCCTCTATGGCCCTTTGCTCAGAGTAAGTATCCCACTAGTCCTTAACATGGGGGACAACCTTGAGGAGTGCAAAAGTAATCTTTTCCCTATCAGAAAAAATATGGACCGAAAAATACCCTTCGAGTAGATTCAAATATTTATCTACAACATTGACATCTATCAGTCCTTCAAATAACGGAATATCAAAATTTACCTATACCTTGAAGGGGGTTGCATGACCTCTTGATGAAGATGCTTCTCCTATGGGCAACCACCGAAGGATTTGTGTGAAGTTTTCCAATATTTCATTCCTTTGTCGCGCAAGGGATTCCTTGAGAAAATTTTTAAAAGGATCTCCTACTTCATCGTTTTTATATTCATCCCCCATGGGTTGTTGTCAAGCTCAACGTGAAAGATATTGCAAAGGATCGATTGGTTCGAGTCCCAACTTCTTGTACCCAGATATTGTCGGGGACATGCACGAAGAAAAATAAATTAAGAGAAAACTGCTTTGATACCACTGATCCAGATTTAGGAGTGGAATAAACTGATTAACAAACTGAATACAATAAACACAAAGATATGGAGAAAAACATAGATATCCGGTGAACAATATATTCTATTGAATAAATGAAATAGGATGAAACTGTAAAACTGTAGAACTGAAACAACTTGCTCCAATGGTGGTAGCTATCTCTGAGAGGAGATGTTGCTACTATGCAAATCTATATGAGAAGAATGATTACAATGAGGCTCTAGAGGCCTTTTTAATATTACTCATGAATGCCAAAACCATAGATATCCAAAGACCTAACCCTAGGAGGTGAAATGCCAAAAGTCATGTGGGCCCCTATGGGTAAGTTAGTACCTCAACTTCTCGGGGTCGTAACTTTTGCATACGACCTTCATTTTAGGCGTGTGATAGCCCATTGAAAAGATATTTTTGATAAGTACAGATTACATTGTCAAAATCTAACTTCGTCAGTAGTTTGACTATGGCAAGCCAAAAAAACATTATTTAGGGCCCTAAAAGAGCCTTGGAAGTACAAAAAGATGTGTTGACATGAAAAAATCCAAAATAAGTCATTTGGATTAGGTGGGAAGCCACCAATTTCCTCTTAGAAGATGTGTAGGTCTTCAGACAACCCCCAAAGTGTAGAACCCACAATTACAAATAAGTACAAAAGAACGTGTTGAACTAAAACTGAAAAGAGGAGATAGTTGGAATAGGTGGGTGGCCACCAATATCCACTTGGATCATTAAAGTTTCATGATGAAACATTATCCCCAGAAGGAGCGACTGTTAGTCCTTGATTTTTCAATGATCGTTGAAAGATTCTTTTCCCTTCCCTATCTTTTCCTAACATTACTTTACACTATGTTTTCTTCTCATGCAGTTTTAAAAGTGTGCTTGCATTATCCTTTTTGAGTGTTTTATAACATTCATTAGTGAGATTAAGATTATAATTTGTCATTTAGAATATTTCCATGAAATCATAAGTCCTTTAGCTCATTTTAAATTTGAAATTTTTCCAAAGGGAAAAGGCGCTACAAGAATAGCGCTATTATTGTAGAGCCATGAGTAACCATTATTTTATATGCTCCAACTTCACAAGATCATGTTAGAGAATGCCCAATATATTTTCCTAGAAGCCAACATCATTTATGATGAAGATTAGTGTTATAACCCTAATTTGCACCAGACATACTTACCTGGCATCAGGCCATCTCAGACTCCTTCTTTTCCAAAACACTACTGAACAACTCTTTTTAAAAAAACCTTTTATAATGGCCCACATGCCCTACTCCATTACTACATGTGTGTACACGCTAGCTGCCCCAATACAACCCACGTGTACCTACAAAAGAACGGAAAAATGAAATTTGTTGATGGAACACACAGCTTTGGTGAAGTTAACTAAAACTTTCGGCCATGCATGGCTGATCATTCGACCAAATACCTAGCTCCTTCTAGCCTATAAAAGAAGGGATAGGGGTCCCATTTGAAAGGAGGAAAATAATAGTAAAGAGACTATACCCAATTAAGCATTCCCCTTGTCCCAACCTTTAGCCATCCTTGTGCAAAGAGAAGTATAGAGCAAAGCAGTTGGAGGACAGTAAAAGAGGAGCTCAGGACCAGGTTCGTGGAGTAGTGGTCGGCTTCATCATTGTAAGTTGCTTTAGTGAAGTGAATAATAAAGAAGTACTTTTCCCATCCCACCATATGAGGTTTTCATTGTTTATTTCATAAATATTGATTAAATCTCTAACCCATTAATTTGTAGATCAAATGCATGTGGAGTTCCTTGTTTGTCTTTTGTGAATGCAGGTCATCCTTGGGAGGAGAGTTGCATTCAAAGAGAGACCAAGAGTAAAGAGGGATCGAACACAGACGTCGGAAATAAGGTATCTTCAATTGATCTTCTTAACTATGTATTTGCTTAAGAACAATGGGGATTAGGTCTGGGATGATGGTAAAAAGTAGAAATCTTTAGGTTTTTTATGCATGCATGATAAAACCCTAAGTGCTAGTCTATAGGGGGATTTTCCACTCACAACAGAATTGGCGACCATACTGGGGATCTCTAGGGTTTCTGGGAATATTTTTTCTTGGGTATTTTTAAAAACTGGTTTCATTCCTTGTTTTTAAAGTTTCTGCAAAAGTCTGAGCTAACAAATATTCTAGTCTTCCATACCAGTTATCTCTGTTTTTTTGCTTGACTGCATTTTTTTTTACAGGACCCACAGAGGTACATGCGGCCTGTATAAGGTCTGTAAGCATGTACTCACACCCTACCTTCACACAACCCACATGTACACACTAGCTAATGAAGTGTCAGTCGTGTGTATGATTTCAAAAAAATTCTTCTAGAGAGGCAGTCATCCTCTCCACTGTCAGAAGTAGTCCTTCTTAGTGGTTTTTTGGAACTCATTCTAGTATTTGTTGTTTATAGTTTATAGCTTAAGTTCCACCTCAGATTGGTTTGTTCTATAAAATTTTCTTTGAATTGTTTTCTTTTTTCTGTCAAAGTGAGTTTCTGAGTCTTCAAGAGATTCTGGTCCTCAATACCAAGAGTCTCTGCCAGTGCTCAATTGCTTGTCTTTTAATTTTTGAGAGTTTCAGAAGTACATGTGGCCTGCATAAGGTCTGCATGCATGTACACACGCTCCGACCTTACACAACTTGTGTGCACACGCTGGATGTTGAACTGTCAACAACATGCCTGTTGAGAATTGTGTTTTTTAAGGAGAGGTAGTTATCCTTTTCTTTGTCAAGTGTTTATCCCTCTCAGGTTTTTTTGGTCTCTGTCATAGCAGTCAATAACTTAGGTTTGATCACAACAATAGCTTCCTTTTTCATTAAGAAGTTTTCCTCAAAATTTTCCTTTTATAGGGTTTTTAGACAAGTGTGAGAGTCCTTTTTAATTTGCTTGTGTGTTATTTTTAGAGTGACTCTTTGCGATCTGTGCTTAGGACATAATTTTTCATGGTCTTTACTTGCTGATATTTTTCCTTTTTGCTTTGTGAGCATTCAAATAAAATAAAAAATCTTTTATTTCTTTATTTCATTAAATAGTTGTTGGTTTGCATTAGTAACCAGGAAAAGTCTTTTCTTTCATAAGTTCTTGACGATTTATTTAGACGATAAGTAGCTCGTAGTCAAGTGAAATCCCATTTTGAGTTTTTTGTTCAAAGATCTTAGAAAATTTTGTTTTGAAAAGTTGGTTAAAGAATTTAAAAGAGAAAATCTGAAGTTGTCAAGAAGTGTTTTGTTTCCATCTTTTTGTCTCTCAAAACATCACTAGTTTCACTTTTATAACCTTTGACTTAAGACAAGCCATAAAAATCAACGCTAAATCTAAAATTAATTAGACTTTTTATGTTTGTAGGGTCAACCAACTAGTTTAGGGTTAGGGCCTTGAGTTAGGTTGGAGAGAAAACTCTTCAAGGCCATTAAATCAAACATTGGAGTCTGAGCTAGGGAGTCTTAAAAGTCTAGTATAGTGAAATTTATCTATAACCCCCCTCTAACACAGGGGATAAACACGAGGTCATGTGCGGAAAGGTAGCAGAGATAACCCCTCCAAAGCCGGACCAATCGTAGTGGAGAATACATATAGAGGGCTTGTCTTGGGATTCTGTCGATTGCATTTGACACAGAGCTTCATGGGTCTCAAATCCATTCGAGGTCCTCAGTTGTCTTCTAGGACACTTGCTTTTGATACCCTTGATAGGTTTTGGGCTCGATACCCTGCTCATTGTGGTCTACCCGACTATCGACTATACTCGCCTGGTGACTGTTCGCGCACTGGCAACCTAGTTGCCTATCCTTTTTAGAGACATACACAGGTGACTATGGGGGTATACCGTGGTACCTAGGATAGACATTGGGCCACACTTTGTAGAGTATACCTAGAGGGTGCTTCTGCATTCGAGTTTCACTTGCACCGGTAAGTTGCTCTAGTGTTGGTTGTTGTAACTGTTCTTCAAACTAGTTTAGTGCTTGCTTGTTTTATATTGTAGGGACTCTTCTATAGTGTGTGTTGTTTTTGAACGAATATAAAACCCTAGTGTATCTTTGATCTTCTCACATAGTGGAGGATCACGAGCTCTGCAGGTCACGAAGGCTTCTTGGCCTACCACTAGTTACATTGGAGCCACCCCTACCACCGCTAAGGCGAAAGCTAGACCAACATGGGTCTTTTGAAGTGACTAGGTCACAGGAAACCAAACCTAACCAACTGATCCAGATGGATATCAGTGGCCACCCACCATTTCCAACTAGCTCAAAATATTTTTTTGACAATTTTGGCAATTTACTAATTTTAGCAGTTTTAAGTTCTGGGGCCATTTTGAGGGACTAAATGAAGGTTTTTTGAGATAAATATCCTCAATGATAGCCAAAGACATGATTGGTCCCCCAAAATGAATCTCCTTGATGATGCCTTTCCAATGGGCTATCACACGCCTAAAACGGAGATCATATGCAAAAGTTACGACCCCGGGAAGTTGATGTACCAACTTACCCAAATGGGGCCCACATGACTTTTGGTGCTTCATCTCCTAGGGTTAGGTTTTTGGATGTCTAGGGTTTTTGGCATTCTTGCTTATTGTAAAAAGGCCTTTAGAGCCTCATTGCAACCTTCTTCTTGCAAATGCATGTTTTTGTCACATCTCTTCTCAGAGATAAGCTGCCACCATTCCAACAAGCTTGTTTCTACTGCATTTTACAGTTTCAGCTTATTTCATTATTGAATAGAAAACCAGTTTTACTGTATCTCTGTTATTTTGTGTTAAGAACCTGTTAATAATATCTATTCATTTCGTTCTGCTCACAAAATCTAGATCAGTGTTATCAGAGCGGTCTGCTCCTTGTCATCTTAATGCATGTCCCCAACGAGGTCGGAGTATAAAGAGTTGGGTCTCGAGCTTGTTTCTGTGGAGGACAGAAGCTCTCACATGCCCAAGCGACCTCCCATGGAAGGAGAAAATAAAAATGATGGGACAGGAGATCCTTTCAAACTATTGATTGAGGAATCCCTCACGCAACAGAGGAATGAGATGATGGATAGTTTCGCGCAAATCCTTCGGCGGCTACCAACAGGCGACACATCTTCTTCGAACGGAGGTGCCGCCCCATTCAAGGTACAAATAAACTTCGATATTCCTATATTTGAAGGTCAAATAGATGCAGATGCTGTAGACAAGTGGTTGAATCGACTAGAAGGGTATTTTTCTATCCATAACTTTTCGAATAGAGAAAAGATTACTTTTGCACTCCTCAAAGCCATTCCCCATGTCAAAGATTGGTGGGAAACTTTCTGTGAGAAAAAGAAAACAGAGGAAACCTCATTATTTTCAATCATGACCACTTGGGAATCCTTCAGGGATGCTATTAAGGAACAATACTACCCTGTCGGAAGTGATGAGGACCTGTATACCAAATGGACCACACTGAGGCAAGAAAGAGACCAAGCAGTGCCAGATTTCACAAATATCTTCCATACCTTGCACACCAAGTTGGGTATCAAAGATTCAGAGTGACATATGGTGCTCAAGTATCATGGTTCTCTACATAGATACATCCAGACCGAAATGGAATTTCTGGACATCTCATCCTTGGGCGCGGCCTACCGATATGCTGTCAAAATCGAGCAGAAGCTCAAACAAAAGACGAGGCAATTTGGGCCTGGGAACCCCTCACAAAAAAAGCCAGGAAAGGGTGGCCCCAACCCACTGAACAAAGGATAGAGCAAAGATGGACAATATTAGGACAACCAGTCCAAGCCGCAAGCAAATAAGGACACCGAAAAGGCAAAGAAAGATATTGGGAAGTGGTGCGACTTCCATAAGAGCCCTTGGCATAACATTGCTAAATGACTCTCAAAGAAGTTGCTAGTGGCTGAAGTGAAAGCCTCTGAATCAGATGCAGATTCAGACTCTGAGCCAGAACTAGAAAGGGGAAGACAGATCATTGACATGGAACCCAGTGCCACCATTGCTACCACCAAGCTCCAACCTGGTGAACCAGACGAGCCAGAAGAAGGAGAGTGCCTCTTCCATTCACAGATGTGGGTAAAAGGCACCCCTCTACACCTCATCATTGATAGCAATAGCCAGAAGAAACTCATCTCAGCAGAGGTCATCAAGCAGTTGGCCTTGCCAACAACGTCACACCCACAACCCTACACCATTGGATGGCTCTGCCAAGGAATCAATATCGGTGTTAGCCAACAGTGCCGACTATCATACAACATCAAGTGCTTCAAAGACAAGGTATTGTGTGATGTTTCTCCTCTCAAAGTTTGTGATGTTCTTTTGGGCCAACCTTATTTATGGAAAATTCATGCTGTATATGAGTTTAGGCCTCGTAGTGTTATTATTACTTTGAACAGGAAATTGTGCAGGATACCCGAGGCAGTCCCACCTAGTGCTATTTCCTTGATCTCTTCTAAGCAATGAAGGAAGGTCATCTCTTAGATGGGGAATTTTGTCTTCTTCATGATTGGCTCTCAGAATAAGTGAAGGATCATAGCCACATCCAGGGTCTCTGTGAATGACCTCTCCACACAACAAAAGCAAGTAGACAAGGTCATGGAAGAATACTCAGATATCTTCTCCTCACCTACAGAGGTACCTCTGCACTGCCAGGTCAAGCACCCCATCGATCTGACCCTCAACGCACCATTTCCCAATGGGCCAGTCTATCATCTCTCTTTGTTAGAGAATGATGAGATCAAGTGATAGATCCAAGAACTGCTCCACAAGGGGCACATCCACCCTAGCTCATCACCTTGCAGGAGCCCAATCGTGCTGGTACAGAAGAAAGATAGAACCTGACAACTCTGTATTGATTACTAGGCTCTAAATAAAATCACAGTAAAAAATTGGTACCTAATTCCACGAATCGATGACCTCCTTGATCAACTCACAGGGGCCAAATACTTTAGTAAGATTAATCTGAAGTCTGGCTATCACCAGGTCCCGATAGAACAGACAGATGTATGGAGGACCGCCTTCAAGTAAAATGAAGGCCTTTTTGAATGGTTGGTCATGCCCTTTGGTTTGAAAAATGCTCTAGCCACTTTCATGAGAATGATGGATGATATCCTATGACCATTCACCAATACTTTTGTAGTGGTGTATTTGGATGACATTCTAATTTACAACAAGACTTGGGCCGAAAACTTGCAGCATATTCAATAGGTTCTACACACCCTGTGGCAACACAAGCTATATGCCAACTTGGAAAAATGCTCCTTCGGCATGCACATGATCCATTACTTGGGCTACATCGTTGATCAGCATGGTATACATGTAGATCTAGCCAAGATCCAAGTCATCCGTGACTGGCTAGCCCCAACAACACTCACTGAGCTTCGAAGCTTCTTGGGCCTTGCCAATTTCTATCGTAGGTTCGTGTTGGGTTTCTCCCATATTGCATGGGCCCTTAGACAAATAAACAGGAGTGGTGGTAAGGTGAAATTTGCGTGGGGCCAGTCCCAACAACAAATGTTCGATTATTTGAAGCAGCACTTGTGCTCATCCCCAGTACTTTCACTACTAGACCTGCAACATCCCTTTGAGATCGAGACAGATGCTTCAAACTATGGTGTGGGTGCCATTCTCACTCAGCACGGCCACCCCATGGCCTATCATATAAAGACACTGTCAGATACTGTCTGTAAGTACCCTACTTATGACAAAGAAATGTACTCCATTGGACAAGCATGCTACCAGTGGAGACATTACATTCTTGGGAAGGAGACATTCATCCACATTGATCATAAGCCACTACATTTCATGCAGACACATGGAAAATTGTAGAATGACCTCTATCAAAAGTGGTCCACATACTTGCAACAATTCTACCTCAACATCAAGTATAACACAGGAAGCACCAATCACATTGTTGATTGCCTCAATAGACTGCCAGTCGCAGCACTCACCATGGTGCTAGACTCTTTCAGCCATGAGACATATGGATGGCCCCAACTCTATGAGATAGACCCCGTATTTTCCACCACCTACCAAATGTTGGGTGAAAACGTAGTTGTCAATAATTTCCATCTTAAGGATGGGTTGTTGTGTCGTCTGGGCCATATCTATGTCCCATCAAGTGAGCGAGCGAAGCTGATCTAGGAAGCTCACTACAGTTGGGTGGCAGGACACTTTGGCATAAAAAAGATAGTGGTGATGCTACAAAAACATTTCTATAGGCCAAAACTTCGACAGGAGGTCAACAAGTATATCAGGTCATGCACTGCCTATGCTATTGCCAAACTGACCACTAAGAAACAGGGCCTGTACACCCCTCTTCCTACTCCTGAGAGGCCATGGGAATCCATCTCAATGGACTACATGTTGGACCTCCCGTCCACCAAGTGGGGAAATGACTGTGTTTTTGTGGTTGTTGATTGTTTTTCTAAGATGGAAATTCTGGCTGCCTGGAAGAAGAGCATCACAGTAGAGACCATTGCCAAGATCTTCTTTGAACGAGTCTGGGTACATTTTGGAATCCCACAAACCATTGTCTCAAATTAGGACAGTCAATTTCTCAACACATTCTAGTCGAGCCTATTAACACTCGGTAAATTTCCTAGAGGTTGACAGTAGAAGAAATCTACTAAGGTAACTTTATCCAACCACTTTTGAAGCTGGGATCTAGCCCTTCCAACTTCAGAGAGGGATCACTCTATTAGATTTAGCTATGTTTCAAATTTCAAATATTAGGCTAGGTAAAGAAATAGGCCGGTTTTCGTTGTCAAAGTGTTTTTTTGAATTGGTTGAGACAATCTACACATCCATTGGGCTATGGGGTCTATGTTTTAATAAAATATGAAATACAAACCAGAAACGTAAAGGGAAAAAATTTCACAGAGAAAGATAATATAATCACTGGATATTTTAGTAGCTTAAATGATGAACAACAGAAAAGATGAGAAAAATAATTTCAACAAAGAAGCAATTAAGAATTTCTTTATTGAAACACCAGAAGATAAAACACTAAACTCTTTTGAGTCAGAAACAGGGTATACGAGATAAATCCTGCAACATTCGTTACTCTTAAATATTAGATTTAGAAAATAGTATGATAACAAAGCAAGAATAACATTCGACTTAGAGAGAAAAACATCACCAGTGAGTACACGCAAGAATCCTGTAAAAGTGCCTCCTTTTTATTAATGGACGATCTCTTCAAAAAGATTACAGTCTGATAGCGTCAGGGTGTGAAGATCAACAACCCTCAATACTTCGAAAGGTGAAGTATTTATAACTCAAATTACAAAGATCCTATCATTAATGACCAGGACATGCTAAATCTATTTTTAGCCTAACTAACTTAACAAAATTCCTAAATCTAGGAACTGCTTGATGATGTGGTGTAACTGCACGCTGATTTCTGGGTGGGCCATTGATGAAGCTTCTGCATGACTTCATTTGACTGGACAACTGACTGGACCGGGACAACTCATCTACTAATCGATCAGAGAACAGAGCTCCTCCCATCTAAGATGACTGGGCACGTTGACTTTGAGCAGTCTTCGATACACTTTGTCCATTTCTGTGTACTTGGCAAATGTCAGCTTTGTGAGGAAGATGTATCGAATCTCGTGTTGGATACTGATGTCCCACTGGAGGGCATCTAGGAATTCCTTGCCAGTGATGCTCCCTTGAATGCCTGCAAACTTTGAACTGTCCTTAGCCACTTCAGCTAATCTCTTCTTGTAGTCTGGGAGTGTCATCAATTTATCATTGATTACTTTCAGACCAGGAAGACCTTTCCTCTAGAGAGCTTCAATCTTACTGAAGAATTTTTGTACCCTCAGGTCCATGGCCTGAACCTTTTCTTCCAACTAAAGCATTAATCCTCTCTTGGCCAAAACTCTTTTGACCTCAAGGATGGTCTTTGTTCTGTCTTCAATCTTCAGTTCTTCCAGCTCTTCCCTGGTCTTAGAATTGAGGAACTTGATGATCTCGTTTGCTTGTGTTGACATGTCTCCCAATTCTACTTTGATCTTCTCAATGGCTTGTTTGCTTTTCAGTACCAACTCATTCTGCTCAAACATGATTTGGATCATGGGCCATATCTTGTTTATTGACTTAGTGATGTCTATCCATACATTCTCTTTAACCTTAGCCAAAGTCTTCCCTGCCACTGTTTGCTTCCGGAGTTGCTGTAGCTCCTGCTTGAGATGCTCTATCACCTGCTTTTCCTTGGAGAGGCTGGTCTGGAAGGAAGTTTTGAGTTCCTAAAGGTTCTCAACTTCCTTTTTAATCCTGCTGATCTCTGTTTCCTGCAGGTTCATCTTTTCCATGGACTTAGCCAGGTCTGCTGTCTTCTCCTATGATGTCAATGAAGTCACGGATGGGACGTTAGTCACTGATGCTATGCTCACTCCTGAAATTGGAATAGCACTTAATGGAATGACTTCCATTGGATTCAGTTTCTTTTTCTCTTTTAACAACTTCTCCATCTCAGCTTCCATTTCTTTAAGCTGTGCATTCTGCTCCATGAGCAGCCTTAGCATCTCATCTTTCTCTCCTTCTTTCTCTGCTATCTCCTTTGCCTGCGAATCCTCTATGGGCAGGATTTTCAGTTGTTTTCTAAAGGAGGCTATGTCAACATTTTTCTTCTTTATCATTTCTTCCACTACTTTGACATTCGAAGGATCATAAACGATCTTGAGGACCAGTTCCTCCAAAGTCTTGATCCTATTGTCCTTGGCAAATGACGATATCTTCTCCAGCTTGAGTTGTGTTTGAACATTGTTCAGGGACACCTGCAATCTGGACACAGAAGTGGAAGCATGTGCCAGAGTGTAGAAAACCATTTCCCCTGTCTGCTTGTGCAGATCCATTTGATCGGCCGGATGCACATCCTTCATCTGGAATTCGAAGGTGGCCCTCTTGTAGTCAGTGATCACTTTTGGATCTGGCACCTGTGCCTGGAGGAATGCCATATGCATTCTGCCCTTCTCGGTGTCAAATGTTGATAGCAGCCTATGTTGCGTAGTCGATGTCTTCTTCCAGAATTGGGTGCAAGTACTGTTGGTCAGGGTTTGGTTCCTTTTCTTTATCAGCTCATATTTTTCAAAAATGCTCAGCTTGGGTCCTACCTTGCCTGGCTGAGTGTCCAATGGGGAGTCTATGGATTTCTTCAACAATGATGGGGTAATGACCTTATGGAGACTTGAACCAAAGGGTGGAATAACATACTTGGTCACTGTGGTAGACATGGCTTCTTTTTCCCCGGTCGGGCCAGGGACTGATGAAGTCTTAGGCCTCTTAGTATGTAGTTGGAATTCCTCGAAAGATACCTCAGTAATAGGTGGAGATAAATCCTGCCTCAACCTTTTCTCTTTTGGGACCTATGGTGTGGTCGTTGGTGACACAGTGGTCAAGGGACCCTGCTGTTCCACTTCGACCAATGTGTTAGGCTCCCACACTATCTAATTTGCAAATTTTTCCACCTCAGGCCTAGCTTCATGAACATATGGGATGTTCTTGTTCTTCACCCTCATCTCTGAGATGATCTCATATGGATCATAATGCCATGGGAAGCTCATGGAGAACTTCATCTCCCTCAACATCATGTTTGCCTCTTTCTCAGCGCCACAATTGTTGTAGATAAAGGAGCCAATCTGCCCCTTGATTCTTAGCTACTGCTTTTTCTTCAATGACACGAAGTGGATATCATCAGAATTTATAATCTTCCTTATATATTCTAGAGCAAAAATCTAGAAAGGCAGATACTTGGGCAACTTATATGGTGCCAACTCGCACCCGTATACTCTGATCTCGGTGTAATCTTGATACAGATACCAATACCCAGTCTTTGTGTTGTTCGAGAGATGCAGGATCCTCTAAACTTCATCATTTATCTGAGGCTCAGGCCTACCGCCTAACATACTTACCACAGGGTGGTAGAACTGGTCGATGAACTCCTTGAAACTGAAATCAATGGAGTTGTTCTTGAGCAAGGAGGTCCATGCTATGACTGCCTGAGGTCTACCATCTCCATCCATCTTTTGCATGGAAAAGCTGAATTTATCCGCCTGGAAGAAGATGAACAAGTATGCTAATATCGATGAGTATCTGAACATGCCTTCCGTGTTGAAATTCACAAACTGTTCGTGAATATTGTTTGCCAAAAATGTGATGAAGTCAAACTGGGTGGTGGGATTTTCATCAGTAGAGAAAATGGATAGAAAACCCAGAATGGGTTCATCTACCCACTAATCAGAATAGTATCCTAACAAAGCACAAAGGGATGAGATGACATAGTTTCCCTTAGTGGAGAACATGGAAGACGGATAAGGAGGATTTGTGGAGGGAAGTTGAGCGGATGGAGGAACGAAGAGCTCGAATATTTGATCTCTTTGGGGGAAGGTCATTTTCTGGTATAATTCTGTGAGAATTTCCAGGTTGAAGGGAGATGCAGAGTCAGCTCGGGGGATTTGCATCATCTGGTCTATGGATTCAGGTGTGATGAGAAATAGGATTTCTCCGGACAAGGAGATGATGGCTCTTTGTTCGGGAATATAGTGGGCTTGACACTTAAGAGCGAACTCGGGAAAATGGTGGATCTGGGGAAAGAGGTAGAGGGGTAAATTGGACTCCCAGAGTCTAATTTCATCACTCTGGTCCAGGAAAACTTCCCTGAGCCATGACTGGAGGTATGAGAAATCAAAATCGCATTTGGTATCTATGATTAATCAATCTTTGTCGACCAGTGGGATCTTGTCTAGGTCGATAGGAGGCGGGAGAAACAGATTCTCCTCTCCTTCTGCTTGTTTGGATTTTGGTGCCATTTCTGCAACAATACCTACAATAAAACACAACGTTAGTGGGGGTGACTGACTGTGGATGAGGACAATGGACTGTAACGTAGGAGTAAGTGGTAAATTTCTCTGGTGAGATGGATGAATGGCGACAGTAAGGGGGAATAATGGTAGTTTTAAGTAAAATGGGGGTCAGTTGGGCACGGGAGACAGGTCAGCTAGATAATGGATAGATTATCCAGTAATAAATGGCCAACGGATCACTTTAAGGGTGAGATGGCGGGTGACGATGGCTGAGGGATATGGATGGGTGACATGGAGGCTATCGATTGGAGGTAAAAGTAATAATAAGGGGCTTTCCATGAGCAAATAGGGGGGAAGGTCTGACAGCAGTTATGGGACATGACCAGTTCGGGAAAGGTGGAGGGTGACATCCAGTGGTGACAGAGGTTTGTCAGATAGCAGATGGTAACGGGACTCGGGGCAATAGATCGACGCCACGTATAACAAGGGACCCGCCAGAGGAAGAAAAAAATTCTGGACCCCCCCCTTAGTTAAAGGTAGATCAGTCGGGGGGGTCCGAAAAACAATTTGAGTCATTGATCTGAGCACTTGTCTCCTAGCCGTAGATCTTTGCGTGCCTTTTATCACTCATTCCGGACCCCCCTCCCCCTCCATTAAAGGCAGAACGGATGGGGGGGTCTGGAATCCAATATTGACCTTGATTTGAGAACTCAATCTTGAGCCGTCCAGATGAGTGTGAGTCTTATCATTGATTCCAGAACCCCCCCCTCAGTTAAAAGTAGAATGGTCGGGGGGTTCCGAAATGCTCTGTCCACCGTAGATCTGGGCACCACGTTTGGGACGATTGATAGGTGCAAGGGGCTTAAGTGGGGAGCAGAAAACACATGTGCCGAGGAAAAACTTAGGATAAATTATTTTTATGGGTTTTTCCAAGGTTTTCCAAGTAGACACCACCAAGGGGTTAGGCAAACGATCTTTTTAAGCATCTGAAAACATGGTGCAACACTTACATCAAACTGGTTCTTATTGAAATGAGGCAACAAAACAACTAGCCTATATTCTACCCTATCTTCCTATGACAATTAACCCAGATTAGACTGTTGGGTTAAGAATTTATTCTACCTTGGGGCTATTTGACCAATATTAGACAGTCTGGCCAGATTTATTCACTAATCTAACCTAGACACTTTGGCTAAGATTTACACTGTTTAGCCAAATTCATTCACTACCCTATCAACATCAAATTTAAAAATAACTTGGCCATGCTTGAAAGGTATGGACCAAGTTACTATTATTGCATGGGGCTTTTATTTCAATTCTTTTATGCCCTCTTTTTTTTCTTTCTTTCTTTTTCTTTTCTTTCTTTTCTTTTTTTTCTTTTCTTTTTCAAATTATTTGTAGAATGAAAAATCCTTTGTCAACAAAAACACTAGAGACAGATAATATCCCAATCACTAGTTGATCCTATAACTTATAGGGTGATAACAGAGCCTCTGGTCACTGTTGGACACCAAGCTCACCAAATCCGTGACCTTCCACTCCCAAACAGATGGCCAAACCGAGGTTGTAAATCGAATGATTGTGCATATCCTTCGCATGTATAATTCAATGAACCCTCACACATGGGATGAGAACCTTCCTTATGTCCAACATAGCTACAATTGAGCCCTACATAGATCAACCAACCACAATCCCTTTCAAGTGGGGTTGGGATTCCAACCATTGGGTCCCATAGATGTTGCACTTCCCCTTGCGGTCACCTTGACCAACACATCTCCTGCTCCAAATGAAGCTGACAAAGCCACCCGGTTCATTGAGCAGATCCAGCACATCTGCCAACAGGTTCAGGATATCCTACAGAAGTCTAATGACAAGTACAAACAACACCATGATCAACATCAGGTGCCGCATAAGTTTCAGATGGGCGACAATGTTTGGTTGCACTTGCAGAAAGAACGCCTTATAGGACCCCATCAGAAGATTTTCCCACTCCGTTATGGGCCGTACACTATCACCAAGGCCATGGGGGATAATTATTTTGAGCTCAACATTTCTCCTTTACTTGTCCTGCACCCAGTGTTCAACGTGGATCTCCTTCGCCCTTATTTCCCACCATTATTGGACACCTCAGAAGTAGCAGAATAGCTGACACCAACAAGGCTCAACCCTGAATGCATACAACAGGAATACAATGAACATATTGTGGATAGACAGATCAAGGGCACTCGACAATAAAAGATCCAGCTTTATCGAGTCATCAAAGCAGGTTAGCTCCTGCACCAAGGCAAGTGGCTCACCCGGGGCCAAATTCAACAGAAATTTCCCCATCTGATGGGGGACCTCAATGCAATAGAGACCATTGCTTCCTAAGGAGGGAGGATTGATCCAAATGGATATCAGTGGCCACCCACCTTTTCCAACTAGCTCAAAATAGTTTTCTGACAATTTTGGTAGTTTACTATTTTTAGCAGTTTTAAGTTCCGGGGCCATTTTGAGGGCCTAAATGAAGGTTTTCCAGGATCAAGCTCCTCAGTGATAGATAAAGGCATGATTGAGCCCCAAAAATGAATCTCCTCAATGATTCCTTTCCAACGGGTTATCACACGGCTAAAACAAAGATCGTATGCAAAAGTTACGACCCTGAAAAGTTGATGTACCAACTTACCCAAATGGGGCCCACATGACTTTTGGCGCTTCATCTCCTAGGGTTAGGTTTTTGGATGTCTTGGGTTTTTGGCATTCTTGCTTATTGTAAAAAGGATTTTAGAGCCTCATTGTAACCTTCTTCTTGCGGATGCACACTGCCATCACATCTCTTCTCAGAGATAAGCCCCCACCATTCCAACAAGCTTGTTTTCGCTGCATTTTACAGTTTCAACTTATTTTGTTAGTGAATAGAAACTAGTTTTACTGTATCTCTGTTATTTTGTGTTAAGAACCTGTTAATAATTTGTATTCATTTCATTTTTCTCATAAAAAGTAGATCACCAACCTCTGTTAAAGGACCTTTCAACACCTTTAAAGCAGCCAGTGATGGAAGCAAATCATGTCTCTTCTTCTAGGAATCCTAATATTCCCGCCATGGTTTTCATCACAGGGGGTGTTCCACCTCCTAACCCACTATCCCCGGTCTGGACCACCATGTTCTCAACTTCCTCTACCTTGAGCAGTGGTCCAAGCCTATCAATGGCAGTGGCTACTGCTCCCTTCACCCAGAGTGCAACAAACCCTCCATTTTCATATGGGATAACTAGCTCAGGTACGAGTCCTGTACTCTCCTTCTCCACTTTACCGACCTTAGGTCTAGGGGAAGGGATTTCTAACATTCCTTTGCAAGGATCCATGCGAGGACCTTCCACCTCCTATAATTCTTTCCCTTATGGGGGAGGTCATATACCTCCTTCGTCCCCTTCGCTCGGCAGTACCCACTAGCAACCTGCCGGGCCAAACACACACCATAGTTCACTTGGATTAGGGAGTCAAGGACCACCTTCTCATAATATGTCGGTAGGTTCAACACCATTTTCTTTGTTCGGTGCGTTTTGTAACAATGCTTTCTCATTAGCTACTTTCTTGACTGGGGGTAATTCTGGTTATGGCCAACCTAATCCTATGCAGGGTACTATTCCTGCATAGGGGGCAAACCCAGGAACTTCTTTAGCATTAGGACCTTGGAATTCTTGGCAAGGATCAGTTCCCTCATTAAGAATGTTGATTTGGGGCAATTTTTTTCACAACCAATGGAACCTTGGACAAGGTACAATACCTATGCCCATGGGATCGACATGGGGCAACCCTTCCCAAAGTCCTCCTAATGCAATGCACACCCAACCATCTACGTCCTACTTCAGGAATCAGCTAATGATGTTTCCTCAAATGCAAAATCTGTATGCTGGTCATAGCCATGGCTTTTACTAGAACCCCGACCAAAAACCCAACTTTTCCTGGAAACCTGGTGTTGGTCAAAATACAGGCCCCTTTCTCCATGGTTATCATCAACAACAACCAAAACTACCCTTTTTGGCAACCTTACATTTTCCAGACTTGACAAGGTTGTTGAATGACCCCATCTGTTACCATCCACGTTGCCCCCCTATGCCGACGAAATTGCCTTTAGACATACCAAAGTTTGAAGCCAAGCCTAACAAAGATCCAGGGGATCATGTGACCACCTTCCATCTTTGGTGCTCGTCTAATTTGTTAAAAGACGACTCCGTACAATTGTGATTGTTTCAATGCACTCTCATTGGGAGTGCTGTGAAATGGTACATCGAGCTCAACCGCTCAAGATATTCTTCCTTCAGAGAATTGGCAATAGAATTCCTAAAACATTTCTAGTTACCTGTAAGATACGACGCCAACACATAATTGCTGGCCAAGTTCAAACAGACAAAAGCGGACCATATCTCTGACCACATCCGAGAATGGAGATGCCAGAAGAGTTTGATTAAGGTACCAGTCCCACCAACATTCTTTCTTGAGTGGTTCCTTAAGTATTTGGTCCTCCAACTATCCAAAGACGTCACAACGTTGGGAGTGTTTTCCGAAGAATATACCATCATGAGAGATAAACAACTTGAACTCATTTATTCTCAGTCTGATTTACTGTACAAGATTTTTCTGGATGCAACACGATCCATACTCGATAAAACCAAACAGATAGCTGGACCACATGCCAATGGTATTGTAGGTTCAACACAAACCAAACCCGTTGAAAAACTGATGAAACAATTGCAACAATTATCTATACAACACATAGCATCCAGCCAAACTACTGTTTTGGCTACTCCCCCTACCCAAATGTCGGATGTACACAATGTGCAATCGACAAATTCAAAGGCCACCCAGTAGCTTGATGGAAAGAAAAAACAATGTAAGAAGGGTAAGGGGGATAAGAAACCCACTATTGATGCTGGCAGGGGCAACACTGAGAAACAGAAGGTGAAGTATCCATGTAACTTGTGCATGGAAGACCACCCAACCCACAAGTTCCATCAACTTGCAGAGACCCAAAAGTTTGTGTCACAACAACAACCTGCTATGTTAAAAAATTCATTCCAACATGGGAAAAACCTAACCCAAGCCTCTATAAGTGCGGAAGGGGGAAATCAAGGACCCTCTCCATCTTCGAACAATCCTGCATCCGCAAATGTGTATATGATGAAAGGTGATGATTTTATATCGACTAGAGCACATGACTACAATAAGCCAAGCACCTCTGAGAAAGGAAACGAAGATGAAATCCCATCTCTTCCTCTCCAGATTGAGAAGACTTTGGGTGAAACAATGACACACATCCCAAAAGGTGTGTTCAAGAAAGCTTCTCACAACCCAAATGCAAGGGCTGCCCAAAACTATTCTGTGGTGGAGGATTTATCTCAAAACCCTTGTCTGATGTCCACTTTGGAGGTCCTCTAGAGATGCCCTTCACAAAGGAAAGATTTGATAGCCACTTTAGGATCTGCTGAGACTTGTAATCCAGGTATAATCCTGCTAGATGCAACCGAATTAAAACCTTGTCTCCCTTACCATGTAGAATTTCAGATAGTAGTGGCTTACCCCATGAAAAATTTTACTCGAAACATTTTCTGCATGGTGGTTGATGAGGGTGCCTCGACATGCGTCATGTCATTGACGTGTTGGAAGGCCATTGGCTAGCCCGTTTTGTCTCCATCACCTACTCTTCTTACCGCTTTCGACAGTCATTTGTTCCAACCACATGGCATCATCCCCTCTTTCCCCATGTAGTTAGGAGGGAAGACCGTGTGCATCGAGGTAGAAGTAGTCGACGCTTCCCTCGACTACAACTTCTTGTTAGGTAGGATTTCAACCTATGCCATGCAAGAAGTGGTCACTATAGTTTTCCGGGTCTTGTTGTTTGCACACGAGGGTCTAATCGTGACCATTGATCAATTGTTCTTCTCCAGACCTGACCCTTCATGGGGGGCATCCAGGGTCCTGATGATTGATAATCCCCAACTAGGTGTCGTCAACGTAGGGGTTGGTTTGTACCCACCTTTGATGGGTACTTTCAATTAATCACCTCCTCAAGGTGATGTCAAGTTCGTATCAGACTACCATAAGGTTGAAATTTTCCAAGTTTCGTTGTTTTGCACGACTTACTTCAACGATCTGTGGATTCTTCCTTCCCCATCAGCCACAATGGAAGGGACATGGAACCATGGTATGTCCATGCCCTTGTCTATGACAGAGGCAGTGTACTCTTTAGTCCAACAAGATTCAACCGACACCGATCTGACTCCTACACAAGAGTTAGATCTGATCTCAAAGCCTATTTGGGCTCAAGGTTCCCTTCCTGATACCGATTCATTAGACTTAGTCTTTCCCTCAGATGAAGCAATCATTGAAGCAATGACTAGTCTAGACAAACCCTGGGATGATCTCCATCACAGATCATACTTCCTCCCAGATTTAAGCAGAATCAAAGCAGGGGAATTCACCTTGACTATGACTGGAGATAGGTCTTGTCCTGTCAATCCCTTGGCTACACATGAGGTTTATGGCGAGGGTAATATGGAAACTATCACTGAAACTATGCCGATTAATATCTCTAGAACCCCTGGCATCATGGAGAATGTTTTCGTCTGAGATGACTGTTCCCCCGAAAAGATTCAAATCTACACAGACTTATTTAAAGAATTCCGCGACATTTTTTCCTGGTCTTATGAGGAAATGCCAGGCATTGATCCAAAAATAGTCGAACATGAAATCACAACTTATCCTGATGCCAAGTTAGTTCGGCAGAAGCTTCGTCTAGTTAATCCTAGGAAAGAAGCAACTATTAAGGTTGATGTAGAGAAACTGCTCAAAGCCAGTTTTATCTATCCTATCCATTTGACCCAATGGGTGTCAAATCTTGTGCCGATCAACAAGAAACAAGGCATGATTCGTGTATGTATGTACTTCTGTGATTTGAACAAGGCTTTTCCAAAAGATAATTTCCCCACACCATTCATTGACTAGATAGCCGATGAATGTGTAGGTTGTGAGGCCTTTTCTTTCATGGATGGCTTTTTGGGATGTAATCAGATACAAATCAAACCTGAAGACCAACAAAAAACTATATTCATTTGTCCATGGGGTACATTTGCCTTTCGTAAGATGCCTTTTGGTCTAAAAAATGCTAGAGATAACTTCCAATGGGCCATGTATTTTTATTTCCATGATCTCAAGCATATAGTCGAGGCCTATCTAGATGATTTAGCATCATGCTCTCATAAGAGAGATGATCATCCCACACACCTCCGACTTATCTTTGAGTGATGTCGCTACTTCCAGATTTGCTTGAATCCCAACAAATGTAGTTTTTGCGTGATGTCGGACCGTTTAATAGGTTTCATAGTGTCAATAACAGGGATCATGGTCGATCCTCTAAAGGTTGAGGCAATAGTTCAGTTGCCTCCCCCACATACAATCCTTCAGCTTCAGAGTCCACAAGGAAAGGAAAAATTTTTGAGGCGTTTCATCGCAAACTATGCCGAGATCAAAAAGGGCTTTATGCGCTTAATGAAGAAAGAAGTTCCTTTTCATTGGTACAATTCCAATCAATGCTCTTTCAAAGAGTTAAAACATGCCCTCACAACAACCCCTCTGTTTCTGCCACCCAATTATAAAAAATATTTCTTATTATACTTGGCTACAGCAGAGTCAACCATCGGCATGGTCTTAGTTCAGGAAGATGATTTTCTCTCAGAGTATGTGATCTATTACCTAAGTCAAGGCCTCGTTGGACCATAACTCAATTATTCTCATATCAAAAAACTTGCGTTGGCAGTAGTCCATGCTTTCCAATAGCTTCGTCATTATATTTTGTTTCGCAAGACCACCGTCATTACCGTTGTGAATCTGTTTCAATACGTGTTGACATGATAGGTAATCGAAAAAAATATCAGTCGATGGATAGTCATCCTCCAAGAATTTGACTTAGATTTCATTTCAAAGAAATCCAAAAAGTCACTGGTCTTCGCAGAACTTATCTCGGAACTTCCGATCGAGTCCGACGATGTTATGCCTGAAGAATTGCCTATTCAAGGATATATGTTTTTGATAGCATCTTCAGACCCTTGGTATGGAGATATTCTTGTATATCTCTAGACTTTGAAGTGCCCCGCCTCTGCTTCTCATGATGAAAATCATTGTATACATCATCAGGCCAAGAATTATCTCATCCTCAAGGACACTTTCTATCATCGAGGTGTAGATTGAATTCTTTGCCGATGGCTCACTCATGAAGAAGTGGAAATTGTTCTTAACGATTGCCATAATGGAGCATGTGGTGGTCATTTGTCTGGGTTGGAAACAAACCAAAAGATTTTACGAGCCGGTTACTTATGGCCGACATTAATCAAAGATTGTATCGAATCAGTCAAGAAGTTCCATCCGTGTCAGATCTTCTCTCGAAAGATGAGGGCACATGTCGCTCCCATGTTTCCTGTCATCACAGTTGGTCCCTTCACTAAGTGGGGGATTTATTACACTACATGCAACCCTCCTTCAACAAGGGGGCACCATTATATCATTGTAGCCATAGACTACTTCACGAAGTGGGTCGAAGCTATGCCAACGTTTAAAGATGATGGAGAGACTGCAACTCTCTTTTTGTTCAACCAGATAATCGCAAGGTTTGACGTCCTGAGAGAGATTGTCATTGACCATGGTAGTCACTTTTAGAACCAAACGAGGACCGAATTAACATCAAATCTTGGGTTGCAGCAAGAAAATTCGTCACCCTACTACCCCCAAGCGAATGGTTAGGTGGAAGCTGTAAATAAATCTCTTAATACCATCCTACAATGAACGATCAATTTGGCCAAGCCAAATTGGCATTTGATGTTATACTCGGCATTATGGGCTTACCAAATGTCTGTTAAGACTGAAACTAGTTTCTTACCTTTTCAGCTCGTTTACGGGCCAGAAGTAATCTTGCCTATAGAATGTCAGATCCCATCCCTAAAATTGGTAGTACAATTACTGCCGAACACTTCTCCACTTGAAGAGCGGTTATTATACCTTGAGTGGCTCAATGAGCAGTGTTGTGATGTGGCCATGGTCAATGAGGCTTACAAACAAAAAATTATGTGTCAATGATCGGTTTGTTCATCCTTATATTTTCTCTGAAGGCGACCTTGTCTTGGTCTATGACCAGGATAAAGACTTTCTGGGGGCAGGCAAATTCAAACCCATGTGGTTCAGACCTTTCATCGTAAAAGAGATTCTAAAAAAAGCTGCATATCATTTGGTAGACTTTGAGGGAATTGCTTTGGCAGAGCCTAGAAATGGGCTCTACCTCAAGAAGTATTACTCATAGGTAGGTCACCTTGGGTAACTTTTTGTAACATATGTATAGTCTTTGTACTATTACTTTCTAGTTTCTTTTGGTTTTATGGATGTGTCATTTTTAATGTTATCTTTTTTCACTGTGGTAGATGTCAAGTGAATCAGAGGTGTTTGTTGGGTACATAGACGGTGCCAACCGACACACTCGGAGGCTTACCTTCGTAGTTTGGTTAATTTTTACACCTCAGGGACAATTATTATCTTCAGGAGGTATATGTTTAGGCGACACCACAAACAATGTCACCGTATACAGTGCAATTATTGAGTTGCTTCGTGATGCCCTGTCATTTGGTATCTCTCATCTCTGGGTCTATTTAGATTCTCAGCTGGTTGTGTCTCAGTTAAATAGAGTCTACCATGTTCATGATCCTACTTTACATCGATGATTCCTTAGGGTACGTCTCTTAGAATGAATCTTTGATGTTATTACATATTTTCATGTTCTTAGGAGATTAAACCAAGTCACAGATACTCTAGCTAATCAAATCTTAGATTGGCATCTCGCACACATATAAAAAGGACATACACATAAACATGTAAATACATTTTTAAAGGAAAATATGATCCATAAGACATAAAAAGACATAAAGATCCATATATAATATCAAAATCATCAGAGTACATAAGTGGGCACAAGCATCTCAAAAATATGACCAGTAACGAGTCATGGGTCTTATGCCCTCAAAAAATATATACAAGTAGTGACCTCAGCACATGAAAAGTCCAAACTAACTAAGGTCAGGGCCTGTGGGCCTTGTTGTAATGATCAACAATGTTTTCCAAATGCCGAAGAAGTTGGACCCACATCCATGGTGCCCCCACTACATGAGGTTGCATAGATGGTGGCAGATCCTCAATCTCTACCATGGGGACTATGCGAGTGAGCGAGGTAAAATTTTTCTCTAATCATCTCAGAACCCTCTCAGCCTCACTGACTGAAGCTCTCCTCCTACTGCTGGTCCCCCTGCTGCAGCAGGTGCAGCCCCTGGCCAAGGACGTCGCTTGTTCATCACATAATCCGTTGTTCGCATTGGTCCCACATCTTCACATAATAGACACATATATGTCAAATGCTCTGGTATAAAAAAAATTGATATATATATATATATAAAAGAACATAAAAATTGCATATGTTTAACCAAAAAAAAAAGAAAAGAAAAACAAACGATGCAAACTTACCCATCTCTCCTCACTCCTCATCGAGAGGTAATGGTATCTTAGGGTCTCTGAAGAAGTCAATCCTAGCAGAATGGTAATCCTCTATGACTGGGATTTGTCGCAACAACCAAGAAAAAAAGTCGTCATCAAAGGACTCATTGGTCCTTCCTCCCCCCTGTCGTGGCAACAACACTGCCCTTCTGCATATCATGGGAAGAGAGGCCTGATGCCCCCGTACCACCTCTCGAGGGCTGAAACTGAGCACTCTTTCAAAGAAGAAAGAGCAAAGAATGGTTCCAAACCCAAAGTTCCTCTGAGTCTGCAACCACCAGTCTGTCAGTTGCCTCTTCATATAGTCCAATAATGTGGTGCTCCAATAAAAAATATATGATTTAATCACTGAACTACATAGTTCATCTGTGCATGGGAAGCCTGATGCAAAGCGAAAGACCCTGTAATCTGCCCGATGAGAAACACTATCACCTGTAGTGCTAAGTCTGAGATATTGTTTATCAACACTTGCAAGCTCATCCTGTTTGTACTCGCCTCACAATGGAGTCCAATCAACTTCTATATATTGTGAGGCCTAGAGGGAAATTTATGGAAGTTGACTGGTTCTCCTCGTCGGGAGAGGCCAGTCAAAAAGTATATGTCCTCTATCGTTGGCACCAACGACTACCCCTCTAGCATAAAGGCCTCTGCGTCGGGATGCCAATAATAAACCAAGGCATTCAATAGCCTAGGTTGTGCTCGGACATAGGAAGAATTTTAGCAACTCACATTGCATCAATACAGCCACAACATTAGGGTCTTCCCCAACCAGTGGACTGATATCCTCATGCTCTCTTTCTCTCCAGTGCACATACATCCTGCACATGGGCAATGTTTAGGAGGGTTAATTGTTTCTTTCTTGATTTTTTTACACTAATTGGAGGTTTCCACATGGGCTATTTTGATGAAAGTCGCGTGTACATGCAGTCTTCCATAAAACATAGCAAGTGTGCACACAAGATATCATAGGACAACCCACGTGGACCTAGGGCCGACCTTTTGAGGGTCAACTCTCCCCCCAAAAATGAAACTAAATGCATAAAAAGAGATTTAGATTGCAAGAGGAGAGAGTTTATACTTACTTGGTCCAAGTGGATGGTTGTTTTGTCCACCGAGGCTCCCGTAATCAATTCTTTTCACAAAGGGGAAGTTTTGGCTTTTAGTCAATTTCTGAATTAACAATGGTGATAATGAGCTGTCAACTTCTATTTATAAAGGTTTTTGGCCCTTTTTTATCAATTTTTCGGACCCTTTTGTCATTTTTTCTAAATTGAAAATCATTTAAGATGGTTCAAGAATTTTCATTGGATGGTCACGGGAAGTATTACTTTGGGTATTGGGAATTTGTTTTTGAGTTTTTGGGTGTTTTGATAGTCCTTTGGTAAAAAAGTCATTTTTTTCCAACTCGTTGCATTTAAGTCAGGATTCCACCTCCACTTTCTGCATCTCGTTGTCTTTTCCTCTTTTCCATAGGATCAATCCCACCGAGTTGTGACATGGAACCATTGTTGTTGCTTTAAAAGTGTCATAATTTGGTGGTAGAGCTTACTGTAACATGGATGCCCTAGGTAGATCCTGGTTGCATTATGGTGTCCATACTGTCACTAACGACTATAGGCTCAAGATTCCCCTTTAGTTTTCCCTGATTACGAGTTTGAGCCTCATTTTCATGATTCCTTATCACTCTTGACCTCACCCTTGGGACTCCAACAAACATAATTGGTCTTATTTTAAGCCCCTTCCAGACCCTCTAAACATGAAAAGATTGCCAAGTGATATTGTGGCCTTTCACACTCATTAAACTGCAATTTGAAGTCACGTTTGTCCAGCAGTAGTTTACCCCTTTTTCGGTCTGGATGGTCAATTGTACGAACAAAGGTATACTCTAGGAGCCTCGGTTCTCTAGAAGAGTACTCTTATGTATAATTTTAACCCTTTTTTGGGCCCGAGGGACTAAATTTATGAAAAAGGAACCCCCACAGAGTCCATAGTTAAGCTCTTTTTAGACTCCCTAAAATTGAAAAGATCGTCGAGTGACCTTATTCTTTCACACTTGTTAAAATGGTCTAGAATAACATTCTTGATAGAGTCCATACTTAATCTTTTTTCAGACTCCTTAAAAATGAAAAAATGGCCGAGTGATCTTGTCTTTATCACACTCATTAAAATGGTTTTAAATAGATGGTTGGTCGGTGCTAGTTTACCCCTTTTTCAAACCGACTAGACTACCTTCGAAAAAGGTACCCTAGTGGAGTCTCCTTTTATGTTTTTTCAGACTCTCTAAATATGAAAAACTGCCGATCTTACCTTCTCTAGGCTCGTTAAACTTACATCAAAGGACGTTTCCATTGTGTGTCTTATTAATTGCATTTGCATACATGCGTCTTTGGTCTAATGTCGGCTCCATGTTGATTTCAACTGAACCATATGAAGCATGCCTTATACGCAAGCCCTGTAGCACTTCGCCTCTGTGTCTTGACACCTTTGGCCTCGAGAGGGATTTTTCCTGAGTGTCTTGTCCTTGTGCCTTGAAATCGTATTTTTGTGACACTCATTCGTCCTTTGTAACGTAGCATTCTTTTATTCTTTTTCCAAAATTATTGAGAAAGACAAAAAAATCAAATATACCCCAAAAAGAGGAAGGGAAAAGTATTTTCTTTGTATTGGCAGCACAATGAGTCGCCCTTGTATAAAGCACATCCTTCCGTTTGTCTGTCAAGCCTTGGGATTTAAATATGACCTTAGGAAGCTATTCCCACTACATTGAGTTATGTCCTTCTCCATTTGGTTATCCTTCCAAACATATGGAGAGTTTGCATTGCCTCCTGTCTCGTGAACTTATGTTAATGCCATGTTGCCTAAGTCTCATCATTTATTGTGCTATTTTCCAAGGGAAGTTTTTACCAAGCCTGAGTCGGCCCCTCTGCAAGTTTGTCTCTTGCCCTCATGCTTGGCCATCCCAAAAGTCCAATCAAGTCTTTGTTTGATATCAATGAAGCCTTCAGTATGATCATCAAGATTCTCTAGTCCATGACCGACAATTCATCGAAGACCTCTGGGTAGTGAAGTCGTACACTCATATTACACTCCTACCCGATTTTTGAAGATTTTGAAGTTGTTGCTCGAGCTCTAAAGATGTCATCTCCAGCCATCAGGCCTTATCAACTTCTAAAAGATGGATACTATACATGTATATCTTTTTTTGAGATGTAGATCCACTGTGTATTTCTCGTGGCTACACTTTATATAGTTATATGACATGGATCTACAGTGTATTTTATTGGTAGCCATGATTTTATTTCATCCCGAGCATGGGTATTCCCGCCTCTTTGAGACAATTGTTATTTTGTAGATGTCACCTCCTGATTTATGGTCCTTGGGCTCACTTTTTTCGAATGTTGGTGAAGATTGATAATGTATTTTGGCCATCAGATGCTCTTCTGACCTCACACATTAGGGGGCATCTGTTATAAACCTAATTTTCACCAAACAAACTTACCTGGCATCAAGTCATCTCAAATTCCTTCTTTTCCAAAACACTACTGAACAACTCTTTTTAAAAACCCCCTTTATAAAGGCCCACACACCCTGCTCCATTACTTCACTCATGTACATGCTAGCTGCTCCAATACAGTTTGTGTGTACCTACAAAAGCATGGAAAAAGGAAAGTTTCTAACGAAACACACATCTTTAGGAAAGTTAACTAAACCTTTCGGCCATGCATGGCTGGTCATTCAACCAAATACGTAGCTCCTTCTAGCCTATAAAAGAAGGGGTAGGGGTCCTATTTCAAAGGAGGAAAATCATAGTAAAGAGACTATACCCAATTGAGCATTCCCCTTGTCCCAACCTTTATCCATCCTTGTGCAAAGAGAAGTATAGAGCAAAGTAGTTGGAGGACAATAAAAGAGGAGCCTAGGACTAGGTTCGTGGAGCAATGGTCGGCTTCGTCATTGTAAGTTGCTTTAGTGAAGTTAATAATAAAAAAGTAATTTTCTCGTCCCACCATATGAGGTTTTCATTGTTTATTGTGTACATATTGATTAAACCTCTAACCCATTAATCTGTAGGTCAAATGCATGTGGAGTTCTTTGTTTGTCTTTTGTGAATGCAGGTCATCCTTGGGAGGAGAGTTGCAGTCAAAGAGCGACCAAGCATAAAGAGGGATCGACCATAGACATCATAAATAAGGTATGTTCACTTGATCTTCTTAACTGTGTATTTGCTTAAGAATAATGGAGATTATGTCTGGGATGATGGTAAAAAGTAGGAATCTTTAATTTTTTTCTGCATGCATGGTAAAACCCTAAGTGCTAGTTCATAGGGGGATTTCCCACTCACAACAATTAGTCCGTGTATGCAGTTTTGATACTCATTTGAAGATATTGGGTTGTACTCATCCATTCTAATATCAAATATCATGTTTTCTGGTTCCATATTATGATTTCTAATAGATGATACTCGAGCCCTTCATCGTATTTGTGTTTTATTTTATACAAGCTTTATAGGTGGTAAATATCTTATACATAATTCCTATATTTAGAGGTTCTAAAGTACTGATGATAGAAACCTTGAACATATTTTGAAATTCAGTGATTGTAATCTGTATCATGGCACCTAAGAAGAGCAGGAAAATTACTCAATTAGAACCAGAGGGTGTAGAATTTCTCGAGGCATACTAAAAAATTTCACAAAATTTTGGAGATGCAGGGTGGTTTTACTTTTATTCAACACTCCAGGTTATCATGAATGAATTTCTTTGATGTTTTTCACAAAAAATCAATGGGTTTGAAAAAGTGGTGGGTAAAGTTATGATACATGTAAAAAAATACTCAGTCGGGACTACATGTAGGGTATCTCTGTATGGAGAGAGATGGTGTAATAAGGAAGAGATTCCTATGCAATTTGTAAATCAGTTTCTTCTTCCAGAATACCAAGACCCTAACTGGATTCATGGTATACCAAAGAGTTGGATGAAAAAAGAGTGGCAGGCTACTTTAATGGTTATTTGCAGGTACATTACATGTGAAGGGCATTTTTCCCTTGTCCATATTTATCACATTAGGCTATTGATGCATTTGAATGGTGATATCCCTTTGTGTTTGCCTTTCTTTTTATTAAAAATACTATAAAAAATGTCTAAAAGGATACAATCTCACCCTGCAATTTCTATTAGAAATATTTTTCACCAAAGAATGATCAAAACCCTGGTCATGTATTCTTTGGGAGAAGTCTACCACCCTTGGGATAGGTTAATTGAATCTCTTGAACTTGAAGAAAAAAAACCTAAGCATAAAACTTCTCCTAAACATAAATCTAAAAAAGAAATGAAGGTTTCTAAAACCCCTGTTGTTACAGTGAAAGATAGTTCCCCTATGCAACATCCCCAGCCACCGAGGCCAGGCCATGGTGCTTTGTAAAACACTCTTTCAAAGTTATGAAACCAAACTTGTAGCACACTCTGGGCCTCCTAGGTTGGGGACTGCCACATTGAGAACTTCTCACGTTTTTGATATTCAAATTGTAACATACCCAGTCATAGTTCCGCTGGCTATGGCACACAAAAACTCTTGCGGAACTTCATACATATAAAATTAACAAACAATCACATTATGCTCATATAAAAATTAATACAAAAATAATAGTAAGTCAGTACATACATCATATATAGGAAAAACTCATAAATATAGGACATGTACACATACAAATCATGCAAATGAACACATAATTGATACTTATATTTTTATATAATACCACCAACTACGTGCATAATTTTCACAAACCTCCCAAACTTAGAGCACGCTGCACATCACTCTCAACAGTGGGTCTCCCCCGAGTTGGGACTAAACTCCACTTGGTTAAAGGGATTCCTAGGCTAGGATGAGGCAATTGGAAGTTGCACAGTCACCAAGAAGGATTTCGTCCTGGGAGCTAACTCAAAATAACAACCTAGAGCCTCCCATTCCCCACATATATGTCCCACTGTAGGAAGTGTGCCCCTTATTTGCTCAATATTCCTTCGAATTCCCCTCTTCCCTTCCAAGGATTCAACAACATGCTTAACAAGAATTCTCAGAGCACTATAGCTGTCGTTGGGCTCCCTCTGGGAAAATCACTTCCCCAACAACCTCTCTCACCTAGAGAGAGTTGCTTACAGGCCTGACAACCTACTTATTCATTCCATGGGCCTGAAAACCTACCTCCTCAAACCCACATGACTGACAACCTACTTCTTTAGTCCATATCCTAATTCAATCGAGTAAGGGTGATGACAGCAACAAAGATCGAGTATAGAGAAAAAGATGGAAACAACAACAAAACGTTAAGGCATGGTACGGGCTCAGGAAAAGTACATGATAGATCAAGGTGCCTACTAGTTCCATAGGTGCGTGAATGATGCAAAGGTCGATGATGGAGATCATGGCTAAATGCGTGAATGGACGAATCACCCCAAGAAATGATGAGTTTTCCCAATATATCTGCATGTCCTCTACCAGACACTTGTCTTCATGAAGTTTCATGAGCTCGACTTTTAGTTTGTTCCTTTCCCCAAAGGAACCTAGGATAGCATGATTTATATCCAAACCTTAGTCTTGTAGGAATAATATTATAATATTCCCTTGGAGATAATCCCTCTAGCTTAGCCCCCTTTCCTAGAATCTTAGCCCCCCCCCTCCCTCCCTTCCTAGTGGAGCTTAGTCCCCCATACTCTTTTATCTTGGCTGGTATACACACAACAATGTATTTTATTAATAATATGAGTGTTTACATATACAAAAATAGGCTCACTGGCCTTAGCATCTAGGCTCTCCTGCCTAATCATCACATAAGCCTCCTAGCTTATAATCACTTGGCTCACCAGCCTACAAAACATATTTACATTCACAATTACAATTGGGGCTTGGTCTTGGGATATTACACCCTGTAGCCAGAATAACTGGATCCAACAAAATAAAGTTGATGTTACAGGAGGAAATAGAGGATTTGAATAAAGTTGTCCCTGTAGCCAAGGTCACCAGAACATAGAGAAAGAAACAAAAAACATAGTTAGAAGTGGATTTTCAACCTCACGATGAGTTTCTTATTTAGAAAGAGGATCCCGAGGAATGCAAAGAAATCCATATAAGAGGATAAAAAAAGAATAATCTTAGACATACCATGCAAAAACAAGAGGATCATGTTGCAGATGATAAAGATAATAAATTGAGCAAGGAAAGGAGAAATAAACTAGTGGTGAATTATCCTAGTAGATATAAAACCAGGGAAACAAATAAACTGAGATTGAATTCAAAGTCCCTATTCAATCCTTCTATTAATAAGGAAAATGTTATTTTCATTGATGATGACACAGTGGAAAGTACAGAGGAGGAAAAGGGACAATCACCTGTAAATTCTTCAAACAAGTGGAAAAAGGTTAAAGTATAACCTAAAGGAGAATGTTATGATGAGGATACTATGGAGAGATAAAGAAAAGATGAGTAGGGTAAAAAAGTAGTAGAGAATTCGATGAGGCGTGTGACCCAAGCAGCCAAAAAGCTAAGTTTAAAATCTAAAACTTTACCCAAATCCTTGCTGAAAAAGGTCCATTTGAAAAATCTAGAAGACAATTCAATGGATGATGAGATTAAACCAGAATCCAAATATTTTTCAAAGATAGAAGAGCTACAAGATTTCCAATAAATGAAAATGTCAAAAAGTGTTTAAGCTGAAGAGATTGCTGGTGGATCATCTTCAAAATATCATAAGCATGAATTAAAAATAGAAAAGCCTAGGTTTTCTATTGATCTGAATCGACTTGCTCCACTTGAAGAACATCCAGAATTCAGAATGGAAATGAGAGATGAAAAATATAGGGTGAGATAATTGCAAACCATAATCATGTAGTTGAAGGTAGAGAGGTGTATGATAGAACAGTGGAATGCTAAGCAAGAGGAAAAGTTGCAAAAGCTCAAAAATAAGAAGAAAGATAAACAAGCCCTACTCAAAGAGGTAAGGGAGGAAAACACCAAATTGTATTGGAATAATGTATTTTTAAAAACTAAGATGAAACATAGCAAGATCAAATGTTATACCACTGTCATACAGTGAAGGTTTCAAAGAGGCATCCTACAATTTTTTACTTTTTGATGAATACAACAATACCTATGCTAAGATTTTGAAAATGCTATTATAAGTTACACAGTGAGAGGGTATTTCTGATAGGTAAATTTTTTTCTAATCACAAACAAGAGTTTCTATTCTTTAGGTGGACCAAGTCAACATCAGATTCACTCCTCACTTTGTGAGATCCAAATGTCTCATAAAATCATAAACTAGTCTATATTCAAGATTGATTATCTAAGGACTAGGTTATAGAGATTTGGATTATCTATATGAGGATATATCTCCTAAATGTTATCTAGAAGATAGGATCTTATCTAAACTGTAATATAAAAAGTAGGATCTCCAGAAACTAATTGTGGTGTTTGAAAAGAGATCTAATTGACATAATTAGGGGTTGATTTGGTTGGGAACCATTGGCCATTTTTGAGTAGATATTGTAAGACAAAGATCTGTTTCATTTTGATTCTAAATGGAAAAGGCTATATAATGGTTATATTTCTATTCTTGTCTATATTTCTATTTGTTTCTTACTTCAATGCATGTTAATATGTTGCTAAGCATATGATGTATCTTGGTTCTGAGTAAGCCAATGAAGACTTTAATGTTTGCTTGTTCATGATCGGATTTGTTTTCAAGTACTTTTCTCTTGCTTCTTAATTGATATTTGGGACCAATAGTTTCATATGTAAGTAGACAAATCGAAAGCTTACATACTTCTTTATCTTTCATATTATATTTTCCATCTGATTATTCGATTGACTACCATTTACTAAGTCCGTGAGATGTGATTTGATCTTACTTATTTGAGATTGATACTTTTCATTTGTCCTTGACCTAGCCTTCAAATCATTAAAAAAACTCATTATAAATATTATTCATAAAACCATCGCAATAACTTGATGGTTCCCTAGCTTCCCCTCTCATAGTCAAGTGCAACTTTAGGGACTAACAACTAGAAAGGTTCTTTGACCACCATAGAACTAAGAGCAGGTAATTGTTATTTTCCTGAGAAAAATGGGAGGTTTGACAAGATCTGACATATTGATGTGTATCAGAAAACAAGGTGGGCCAATAGTAACATGCTCTTATAATCTTATACGTGGTGCTACGGGTGGAAAAGTGACCTCCACTATAACCTAGATGAAGCTACTTGACCAAACTCTCTGCTTAGTCATTTTTGACACACCTGAGAATCAATCCATCAATATTTATCCATCCAAGAAAATGTTGCGTCAAACTGTACTTCATAGCTTTGAGTCTCATGACCCTTCTTTTATTATCAACAAGGTGATCGGGGTACATAATATTCTTCAAGTAAAAAATAATATCAAAGTACCATTCATCATGTTCGAGATCACTCAAAACCAAATTTACTTGATCCCTTCTTCCTATATAAATAACTTCTTTATTAATTTCAGTTAACATGTTGGGTAGACCCTATCCCTTGATTATTTTGTTCCATTTTATATCTATATCATATTCTTGTATCTGTGAAACCCACTTTCCTCTTGACCCAAGACAATATTGTTGAGATAAAACGTCTTTGAATGTAGGATAAGGAGCAAAATAATTTATCTTATTATACCTGACATATGTCCCAAATTCTTAATAGACTTAACAAGGTCATACACATGCTATTTGGTAATTGTGTAATTCAAATATACGTCCCTAAGAATCTTTCTCATGAAAGAAATTGGTTTCTCATCACCTTTTTCGTTCTTTTGAAAAAGTACACCAACGATGGTATCCTTTGAAGTGAAAAAGAAAATGACAAAATATTTAATAAAATAGGGGATAATGAGAACAAGAGTTACCATGATTTCTTCTTTAATGTGTTCAAAATAATTCACAGTACAATCATCCCACTTGAAAAAAGTGTCCTTTTTCAATAATTTATTAATTGGTTTAACAATATCAACAAAATTTGGGATAAATCTTCTCATGAAATTAATCTTCCCAAAGAAAGATTATAATGCCCTTTTGTCCTTTGGTGGGGGAATTTATTTTATTTCTTCGATCCTCAAAGGGTCAATTGAGATTCTATCTTTGGAAACAATGTGCCCAAACAAATTTCCTTTGTCAATGCAAAACAATTATTTCTTAGGATTGAGGGAAGTTTCATAGTCCCTACATTTCTAGAATATTATTCATAAGTATTGAACACACCGACTTATTTTGTTGGAAATGGTTGTTAAATCATATTGATAGATTTATATGAACCTACCAATCAAATATATAAAAGCATAATCCATGGTGCGTTGGGTAGTAGATCTAGAATTTATCAACCCAAAAGGAATCCTTAAATATTTATAAGTTCTGCATGGAGTTGTGAAAGAAATCTTGAAATGATCATCTCTCTTCACCAACACCTAATTGTATCTTGAAAAATCATCAAGCATGGAAATCATTTATTCTTGGGTGACCCTTTGTAACAAATGTTCCATATTTGGCAAGGGGTAATTGTACTTAAGTGATCCATGATTCAAGTTTCTAAAATCAATGCATAATCTAATCTCACCAATCTTCTTCTAGAGAATTACAGGGTTGGACATCCAAGATGAATATATGATAGGTTCAATTATCCCTTCTTCGACCATTGAGCATGCAAATCATTTATTTCCGGGTGACCCTTTGTAAAAAATGTTCCATATTTGGCAAGGGGTAATTGTCCTTAAGTTATGCCTGATTCAAATTTCTAAAATCAACACATAAAATGATCTCATCGGTCTTGTTTTAGACAATTACGGGGTTGGACATCTAAGATGAATATATGATAGGCTCAATTATCCTTGCTTCCACCGTCTTTTGCATTTCCTTTTGAACACGAGGTCCTATATTTGGGTTGATCTACCTCAATTTTTTTCCTGAATGGATTAGTACCTTCTTTGAGGGGAATAACATGTTGTATGACATATTCTTGATAGGACTTCAGGTCTTCATATGACCAAGAAAAAATATCTTTAAATTCTCTAATAAGTGTTATCAATTCCTCCCTTTCAACAGGGGTAGTGCCCTTTCCCATTTTAACTATCCTAGGGTTTGTGTTACTACCAATGTTAAATTCAATAAATTCATCATCTTAGTCATTAGTTGGCTTCCCCTTATACATGTCATTTCGATCAAACATCCGTTCCAGAGGGACAAGCCCCTTTGGTAAACAATTAATTGGCAAGTCTATAACTTTGACATTCATCCCTTTAGCCAAAAGGTTTATCCGGGTCTCCAAAAATTCATTCTCATTTTGTATAAAACGTAAGATCTAAGTTTCATCATCAAAAACTTGCCAATTCTTTACATTGTCGATAATTGAGGACCTAAAGTTGACTTCCATTTTATAGATGTGAGGAAGAATCCTTTCACAAAAATGTAACATGGAGGTGGAGATAGACAAGAAATATTCCATGCAGTTCTTTTCTCTAGGAACAACTTCAATCGAAAAGTCATTGAAGTGTTCCATGGTATTCTAGACAACATTCCTATATTGTCTCAACCTTAGGTTTTTGGATGCAAATTGTTTTTTGACCTGGGAAAAAATTAAATGCGAATGTCCCCTTGCATGCAAGTATTTTATGTTTATATCAATGACAATATTTAACCCTAAAATGAGAGCTTCGTACTGAACAATGTTGTTGGTGCAATCAAATTCAAGCCTATATGAGAAAATTTTCCGGTGATATCAAAACTATTCTGACATCTGATCCTGAGCTTGAATGAGCCCCATCAAACTCCAAACTCCAAAATCCATCCCTTTTCTCTTCCCTTTGAAGAATGGGATTGGGAAGAATATGTGTGCTGCCAATTTCCTTGTCCACAATAAAAACCTCTTGCAATAGATCCTTTGGGTCTTTGACTTGCTCCCTAACAACAAATTCACAATGAAGGACAAATAAATCCCCATCTAGGGTTATAATGGTGGCATAAGAGAGATCCATCTGAAGACTTCCTCCCAAATTGGAAACCCATTCTTTTGATAACAACATCCCCCAAGTCTGAGGTACATCAATGAATACAACATCCATTAGGAGAGATATGTTTTGAAATTTCTTTAAACTCACCTTTAAATATTAATTTTCCCATGAACTAGGATGGCTCTTGAGCCAATACTATGGACATTCTTGTAAGACCATGCAATCTTCAATTCAAGTATTTTCATAATCTTTAATTAAACATTATTTGTAGAAACTCTAGAAAATAACATGCAATTGTGGAGATATAGGCCATTTATCACCAATGTGATATAGAAAGGTGATTTATCTTGAGCTATTCTGGCATATTTCCTTGCATGGAGGGTTATCAAAATATATTTTCTTCTTCTGAGTCCTTAATATCATTTTCATTTCATGTGATAGTTTCTCCTTGACTGAAACTGAGAGAAAAATAATCTTCTCTTGTTTGGATCTCAGGGAAAATTTTCTTAATAAATTGTAGCATCCGTTCTCTAGTTTCTTTGGCTGCAATAGTTTTCTCCAAATTTAACCTTTCTCTTGTAATAAATAAATCTCCTTTAGAGGGAGTGGGACACAAAATTTCTCCTGGTATTGGATTTGTGCCATATGTTTTTTGTATGATATTATAATATGACTAGTGGCTTCATTGGAGACCCTTCTTTCTTTCATATGCAAATGTGTCTTTGTGATATGGTAAGTCTTAGGAAATGCCACAATATGATTGAATTTTACAACTTCATTTCTTTGAGTAATATCTTCAGGTCCATTTATGTTTCGAGGATAAAAAGAGATCAAATGTTCTTCGATTTCACACACTCTTTCTCAGGATTTAGTCAAAGTAGAGGGGCAATTATCATCCAACAAAAACCCATATGGGTTGTTTATGGTTGATATATAGCAGTGGTAAACAATATCTTTAGAAAGTTTAACTTTTGGAGGGAAACTAATAACAAAGGAATTGAACCTGTCATTAAACTCCTCAATTCTCTGATTTGGACTTCTCTTGAAATGCTAAAGTTGATCAGAAAGGGAAACATAATCCTCTTTCTTTGCAAACATTTTCATGAAAATATTTTGGAACATCATCCAAGTGGTAATCGTTTTGGGAGGGATGTTGCTATACCATTATGTATCCTTCCTAGTGAGAGATAAGGTGAAGAGATTCATACACACATCTTCATGTTTTTTGTGGGAGGAACAAGAATCCGAAAAGGTATCCAAGTGATATTAGGCCGATACAATACCATCTTTGAAAAGGTGGGAGCCCATTACTCTAAAACCCTTTGGAATTTTATGAGGATATCCATGATTGTTTGTCACATCCAAGGGTTTGTACAATCCTTCCAACCAAGAGTTTTAAGTCATCCTCATTGTAGGAGGAGAACGTAGGGGGAAACTAAGGCACTTCTTTCTTTAGGTATAGATCACACGGAGTCTCCAGATGAACTTGACATGAAGTACATCAAAGGTTAAGAGGGAATCTTCCTCAATGCAATTGCTAGGAAAGCTTAAGATAAAGGATTTGAAATACGCTTGCCAAATGTCATTATGGGATCATAAAGGATTCAAAACCATCCTTGATGATGGCACCAAAAATGTTATCACATAAATTGTTGTTAGGGAAATCCAAACAAAAGAAAAAAATGAGAGACACAATTGGGAGTAAGAACCACTATCACTTTTGCAATTACTCCCCTTGTTTTAGTGATGGATGATTCCACCACAACGAAGCTTTCCTGGGTGACCTTGGGGGGATTAAGGTATCAAGACAAGGGTTTAGAAAGGGCCCCTCCTTTGGTCACTATACTAGAGTGCTTAGGGTTTGGAGAGTGATGACTTTGGTTAAGGAAAGAGGGAAGTTGATAAAAACCGGCAAAAGTAACTTTAGAAGCACTATCCCAAGATCAAACAACATGACAATAAACCCCCAAGCACTAAAGGAAATAATAAGAAACGTTGTTGTCCCAAAATTTGCATCATATTGTAAATTATATCATCAAGAATAAAATGTCAACAACCGTGATAAATCACCATCAAAATCAACATTAAATAATGGCAAATGAAAGCTTGTAAACAATAGACACTATTCCAATGATTAAACCACAATTTTGATAGTTAAATAGGTTGTGAACTAAGTGTTATCAACAAGTTTAAAACATCCCTAGATGGTTTTAGAAAACATTTGTTATAGCAGAAAGTTTCCACCATAGAAATTATAAGATAAATGTGTCAATTTATAGCGCTTAACAAATAGATTAATTTGAAATGCGCATACACAATTTTATGCGGTGAAAATAACAAGTAAACAAGAGAAAGATTTTTTTTTTCTATATCCCTAATGGCTGTAGATAATTAATTATTACAAAAGAAATAAATACTCCAAGAAATCAAGATGTTTTAGAATGAAAAGATAGCTTAGAGTATGACCAATTTATCCAAAAAATTAGAGTTCACAAGAGAGCAATTTTCACATTTCTTAATGCAAAATTTTACTTTCTCCAATGTAACTAGTGCCTTCTATATTGGGTAATGGAGTCATAAAATCAAAGAGAAGTTAAATGGATAATAATGGAGTATTTTAACCTTGGAATTAAACCCTTATAAGTCAATCAATACCTCTAAAATTATTCACGTAGCTTACTAGTTGATGGGAAATTAGGTTTTAGAACCTAGGGGATAGACCATCCTAACTCCTAAGTTAAAACCCTAGACAAGAAAGGATTGTTATAACCCTAAATTGCACTATCCCTGCTTACCTGGTGTCAGGCCTACTCATGCCTCTTCCTAGCCAAAGCCATGCTGAGAAATTCCTCAAAAAACCACTTAAAAACAAGTAACCCGCGCCCTAACTTCTCATTGGGCGCGGGCATCCGCTTGCTGTCCTTATACTGAACGCGGGTATCCGCGGGCTAACCCAAAACAGCCCGCGGGTACCTAACAAAGCAAAAAATCAGGAAAGTTTCCTTCGGGACACGAGGCTTTTTGTCAGTTAACTGGAACTCCAAGCCATGCATGGCCGAGAGTTTGCCAAAAGCCCTAGCTCCTTCTAGCCTATAAAAGGAGGGGTAGGGGAACTATTCAAAGGGGGAAAAATCATAGCAAAGAAACTCTGCCAAATTGCCAAGCCAGTTTTGTCCCAACCCTTTAGCCTTGCTTCAAGCTTTAGGAGAAACTCAAGAAGCAGCAGTTGGAGGACAAAAAAGAAGAGGAAGAGCCCAGG
>JZKD02S1745161.1:323383-354625 GCA_000966675.3 Picea glauca | reverse complement strand
AAAAGGGGTTTTAGATTCGGGTAGAAGGTTAAAAGTTAAGTCTTGAGGGTCATGATCTGCGTATGAGCTTAGAGCCCTAGCTTATTAGTCCGTAGGGTAGAATACCCCACAACAAGGATTCAAGGAGATATACACTCCTAATCCTCAAATCAATCCTTGAATGATACTTTCACAAATAAAAATGGCTTGAAGGAGGAGATAGACAATCCTCACCCTCCTAGGGTTTCTTCAAGCAAGAATAATACAAGCAAGCTGCAACAAAATAACCTTAAACAAGAACAAAACTGCAAGAAATATCATCCAAGAAGTAAACTAGGTCACAAACCATCCTCCACAAGTGAAAGAATCCATCTCAAATAAAATCACATGAGTAATTCTTCCCAAAAAGACAAGTCATATAACAAGAGAGAGAGCTGAAATTATGAGAGAGAGATAATAATGTCTTAATGATCAATTATGAAAAAAGAATTGTGGCTTGCCTCTATTTATAGATGGAAATCCAAGCTCACTTTACCCAGTTTATAATTGAATCCACTAATTTAGGCTTAAATTCATGTTTTTACATTGACTTTTACCCAAATAATTTGATTTTTTTCCCACATATGCTAAAAAATGACCAAACATAATAAAATAAGCCTCCAACATCTCCTTCAAGGGTGTTCATTGGGTGAAAATACTCCAAAGGATAGGACATCATTAGGTTTGAAACATTCATCATCAATTCCTTCCAAGGGCAGGGTGTAAAATCCATCCTATGGGGTTTCATGCCCCCATAGAGATCCAAAATTCCTTAACATCTCCATGAGTGATGCCACCAAGAAAGATCCTGCAAAGAAAAACAAGGTATGCTCTCCAAGGGTCCACCAATCATATGAATCAGGCGAAGTAAAAATATTTTAATACAAGAGCCACCCAAACAAGTACATTGGATTCCCTCTTTCAAATTAAACACATACTCAAAGACTTTATGCAATTTACCAAATTTAAGCATGAGAGGGTTATCAAAAGGCCCTATTGGGTAAGCCAATTCCCCAAGCAAAGGAGTATTTCCTAGGTGAACCCTATCTAGGCCATGTGATAAATTTCAGGTAGAAGAGGGAGAAATTTTTTTGCATGGGGTCATTAACATGCAAGGGTATCATATGGTCTCATTTCCATGGGTTCCTTTGTAGAGGGTGCACTACATCCTTGAGTTACCTTTTGTTTCAGTCACAACCTTTTTCTAGCCCCATAATTGACTTTTTAATTTTCTTTAGATAGTTTTCAAGTCCCCTTTATAAGGTTTCTTTATTTCAGTGCAATAAATGCATTTCCTTTCAAGTGGGATACTTATAAGTCCTTTTCAAATAGGTGAGTTGTTCATTTTCACATAGAACTTGAGGTGATCTCCTGGAAATGTAGATCTCAGTCTTTTGGACTATGGATTTTGTGTCCCTTGTATCCATGCCATTACATTTTGATCGTGGATGCTTTTTCCCTTTATTTAATTATTGATGTTGGCTACAACAACCTCTGGGTGTTTATCCCCTTCTTCCCATAAGAGAATGAGGTATAAGCCCTTTTAGGGGTACATGTAACCCAAAAACCCAAAAGGTGAGGAAACAAAGAAGAATGAAGATGAGAAGTGGTAAATATGGTTAGGAATGGCACAATAACCCATGAAGAAGGACTCCTAGTAGCACCCCTTTCTTCGAGGGAGGAAAACTTATTAGGAAACCCCAGGATAACCACTAAGGTTAAAAGTGGTAAAAATCATAACTTCCAAGAAAATGTCTCATAATTAGACAGAAGCCTTTGAAACTTATCTAAATTCGCCAAGCATTAAAATGAAACTCATGATGAAAATTTACTAGTTACCTCATGAAGCAAGACCTATCATCCCCTAAGGATCAAGTTAGTGTGGTGGATGCTTCTCTATTGTTTAGGATGATGGTGAAGCATGGTGAAGAAGAGGGGCTCTTTGGGATATTCTATTATTGTTACAAGGGAAAATCTCTCTATGGCCAATGGTAAACTAGAATAGACAGGTACGACTGCAGAAACCAACTCAATTCCAACATGTGCTATATAAACTAATGTGAAATACGAGGAAGAAGCCTACCTCGATCCAATCATTTGATGCCATTCCACCATTGAGCACTTTGACCCAAATCCTTATACCTGGAAGAAGTTCTCAATGAACAAGCGATGCAAGTATATAGTGACAATATATAAAATGAGTTAGCACATCAGATAGCACAATCCATTAATAAACATTACAAACATGCCCATGGATAATAATAATGTATTTGAAATATATCGATAGGATGGGAAAGGAGTATTTCTATTAATAATTGATCAACAAAAGTATCAACATTACAGACTTCCGTGTCGGCACGATTCGAAACCAATAAACCAAGTTCCTTCCAAATGGGTCTCCACCACTTCAATCCTCCACCAAAGGAAAGCTCATAGAAAAGAGATAAAGAGATTCTCTTGACAATAAGGGAAGAGCTTGGGGGCTGAAAACTGTGTTCAGACTTGAGGGACAAAGGGATCCAGACTCAATATGAAGTAATTCCTCCAGAATAACTTTTCTCTCAAAGTTGAATGCTTTCTCTCTCTTTTTCATAGATCGAAATTGTGCTCTTATAGCCTCTATAATGCAATTGAAGGGCCGAGTCAGAACGTTTCCAGTATATCGAAGGCCAAATATCAGAGATATTCTATCGTGACATGGAAACTCGACCTCATTTTGTATTTTCTAGCACAAACCCTGATATACGCGGGTTGTAGTGGAGCATCAAGCATATACGCATCTTGCAAAGAAGTTAGGGAGCATATATGTGGAAAAATATATAGTTTGGCTCTGGATTTATGAAAAAGGGGGTTGATATGTCTACATAGGGAAATGAAAAAAGGCCCTCTGTGCAATATAGCAATGGTGAGGAAAATATTGCTATAACAGATGCCCCCTAATGTGTGAGATCAGAGGAGTATCTGTGATGGCTGAAATACATTATAAATAACCTAGAAGTGGAATGGTAGAGAACCACCTAGACGAACTCAATTGCTCATTACATTATGTACTGACTTTGCATACATGGCTACCAAGAATAAAATGTAGATCCATGTGGAAAATATACCAACAAGTGTTCATAGCCATGAGTAGGAAAATATAAATGTGGTTACGTGCCAATAGCTGTCATAGTCACGAACAAGGCCCAGTGAAGCTAGTCTCAGATTGTACTCCTTGAAATGGCTCGATGAAATGGAAGCAACAACTCAGGAAAGTGATGTCTTCAAAGTGATGTCTTCAAGTCTTCAATACAATCCGCCAATGGTGCAAGTCTACATCATGTGAAAAAATGAGTTGGGGTCGAACACGATGAGACATCGTTCGATTACCGGTCATTGAGGTATACCGTTAACAAACACAAGACACCCTACCAATGATGAAAGTAGGTATCAAGGCATCAAGTACATCTCTACAAACGTGAATAAAGGAGATGGTGTTGAACATTTGAGAGATCCATTGATCATGAGACATTGATGTATTCTCATCTGTCAATGGCGAGAGAGCTTGCCACTAATTTCTGCAAACCTCAAGGTACTAAAAAAACTCTAAGGTTCATATCCAAAATACATGAGTTGAAGTCGATGGAAAGAGACATGCTGAAAGGAGAGCATTAAGGCATCTCTCATCAATCAACACGAAGAGCAAAGCAGGAGCTTCATGATTTGGTCGAGATTAGATGAAGAACATGTTCACGAACCAATGACCCTGTGCATCTTTTGCGTGTGCCAAATGCAAGTGGTACACGAAAAAGATCCCCTAAATAGAAGCTAGTGATGAAAGATGCTGAAAAAGGTGAGGAAACCACCAATAAGGCTAATGGAATCCAAGACACTAGACAAATCCCAAAGTGTGAATAGATGTCTTACCGTCGAACACAATGGAAACCACCTAGTCAACAATCCATGATGAAATGTCGATTTTTGGGTTAAAGGTGACCTACCAATGATGAAAGTAGGGCCAGGGTGCATCATAAGACCAAGGTATCATGTGATTCTGAGACAAACTGAGGGTATGGCCAACATGCAAAGTCAAGATTACTGAGGAGTGGCTGACACAGGTTTATAGACTTTCTTTGAACAAGAGCATGAAACATACAGTGGACTCTGGCAACATAGACTTAATGATTTGACAATTAGATGTAGGAGGCATCCATAATGTTCTCTACAGTGGCTGGAAGATTAACCAGTCGGTAGAGAAAATTTTGTAATGAGATCATCTTCCTAAGGCCATGCTAAACCTAAAATTATGATGACGCAAGGACTCAATAACTTTATTCTCTATTCAAAGGCGACATGACTGCTGCCAATTACAATTTTTTTGTTTTTTCATAATAAGTGAATGCTATGATACAGAGGAGGGAACGAGTGTCGCAAGTAAGAAAGACTAGTTCCAGCAGTGGAACGTACCTATGCTTAATGCAAGAAAATGCATGCAGGAGATGGGCACTTAGGGTGATGTTCCTTCCAGGGTATAGGGTGTCAAATTGTGAAGGATATAAATGAGGCTCTTCTTGGTTGAGGATGCAATCTGCTTAGTCAACGGTTTATAATGCAAAGCGAGAACTGGCTAAAGGCTCAATACTACAAGCAAGGGCATGAGATGCAATCACAATTTAATGCCAAAAAATGTCCCTTTTTATATCTTTTAGTCTACTTGGTGTGGAAAAGGGGTAAACTTGTGCCAAATAGACGTCTTTTCAAATCCAATTTATGAGTGTGAAAAAGACAAGTTCACTCAACGATCTTTTTTATTTTTGATAGGGAGTCAGAAAAGAGCTTAACTAAGACTCATGACCTTTCAAATCCAAATTAACGAGCGTGAAAGGAACAAATCACTCAACAATCTTTTCACTTTTTAATAACGAGTCAGAAAAGAGCTTAACTAAGACTCATGACCTTTCAAATCCAAATTAACGAGCGTGAAAAGAACAAATCGTTCGAAAATATTTTTTCTTTTCAATAACGAGTCAGAAAAGAGATTAACTAAGACTTGTGACCTTTCAAATCCAAATTAATGAGCGTGAAAGGAGAAAATCACTTTACAATCTTTTTGCTTTTTGAATGAGTCGAAAAAGGGCTTAACTTGGACTTGTTGGGAGATTCTAGGTAGAAAGTCATGGGGGAGGCCAAGGCTCTTGTACCGATCTTCTGTGGAATGTCAGTATCTTACGAAGAACCAACACAAGCTCTGGAAGACCCAAAGCTCTGCAAGTCAAGGAGGACAATGTGCTAATAGAGGTTATCGTCTCCATGATATATAGGATAATGTCTCTTTCTAGATAAGACATATGCGAAGGCATTGGTTACCCCACAAGACCATCCCAATCAAAGGGAACCTCATCAAGATTTCAAGGGGGATAATTCAGTAAGAGTAAAACTCTCTCTTGTTCAGAAGGTGAAGTAATAGAACTGCTAAGGACATGGCATATAAGGTATATAACCAGAACCATAAGAGTGGGATTGACCAAGAATTTCATTGGCACAATCACTTCCTTAGACTTTTCACTCTCCAAGAGAAGAGGGGGGTCGATCAAAGATTGCATTGATATGACCAATTCCTCAACCATTAGTTGAATAGAATGTGAGACAATAAGGTTAAGAGGTGCATCAACCCAAAAAACAGGAGTGTTGTCGATCGAAGATTGCATCGACACGATCGTTGGTTGAACAAGATGTGAGACAACAAGGTCAAGAGGCGTATGACCCCCAACATAGGAGAGGTTTCGGTCGAAGATTGCATCGACATGATCACAAGCTGAACAATATGTGAGACAACAAGGTCAAGAGACGCATCAACCCCTAAAGGAAAAGGGGTGTCAGCTGAAGATTGCATCGGCATGACTATTGTATCAATCAAAGAAGGAGCATAGTGTTGTGAAACCATAAATGCCTCAAAACCTGAAGGGCCCTTAGGTGAGCCCCACGCTTCTGGTATCCCAGCAGTAAAAGGACACAAACAAGTAAGGTGACTTCCTTCACAAGTCTTGCAAAGGAATCTAGGCTTATGTCTGAGATGTCTAGGCTTCTCAATCATATGAATTCTCCCAACATGACTTGCAGTGGCTGGTGACATGCTCCCGACATGACTTGCAAAGGCTATTAGAAAATCTACGACATGAATAATAGAAGTCGGTGATGAATCCCCAACATGACTGGTAGAGGTTGGTGATGAATCCACAACATGACTAGCAGAGGTTGGTGATGAATCCCCAACATGACTAGCAAAGGTTGGTGATGTATGTGCAATGTGACTAGCAGTGACCAGACATGTGTCCCCTACATGACTTGCAACGATTGTTTGTAGGTATTCAACATGACTCGCAGAGGTTGTCGACCAATATCCAACATGACTAACAAAGGTTGGTGATATAATTCCAGTATGACACGCAGTGACTGGAATTGTGGTGGTGGGTTGTGGCATTTGAGTCAAATATCCAAGGAAAGATTGGTTCTGAGAAATTGCAGGCCAGGAAGGATCCTGGTTTACACAGGATAGTATTCTCCTCCATACTGATTCATCAAGGGTTGTAAGGGAATCAACACTGAGGTATTCACTTGCAAAGGGAAAGTGACATGACCAGGGTTGCTCATTTGAGGATATATGTTTCCCCCAGACGAAGGAACTTCATGAGGGGGGTTGCCCATACTATAAAAAAAATTCCCCTCGGATGAAACAATAGAGGGCATACAGAGGTCCTACACGGGAAAAGTGTTTGTAGGAACCGACATAGCGAAAGAAGAATAAGTGGATGGAGTGTGATAAGTATAATGATTTCTTAGTTGGGCATTTACCTCTCGCATATGGGACTCGTAGGAAAGAAGATTCCAACCTTCGAACGTAAGAGGTGTCTGAAGGATATGAGAATAAGGAGGCATCATGCCCCCATACCCAAAAATTGTATTCACATAAGGAGGCAAGATAGAGGATGGTAAGTGTGAAGACATATTAGACATACCATGATAAAAATTATTAGAAACCCAAGGTGTTGACTGAGTACCATAATTCTGCATACCATTATAAAAAGCGGAAGGGTCTGTCCCCATGAAATGAGTAGGCATCATGGGGTGGGTGGCAGTAAATGAGGGAGCAAAAGGAACTCCACTATCCATGATAACAAATACCTAGCAAGAAATTTTATGGTCAACTAATAATCAAAGAGCATACCAAAAAGTCAAACAACCAATATGCATGCAAACAGGCTAAAGTGGTTGATTGGCCTCCCTCGCTAAAGAAGGTATGCCTCGTCCAGGAGGGGCCTGAGACTCCCTACTAAAGTTTGGAGGTAACAAAATCAGTTATAAGGGCCCTCGTAGGCTTAACAACCAGTCGGTGAGATCCCCTCGGAGAGGTAATCTTCCATAAAGGTTGTGTACTATCCGACCCCTATCCGACTCATGATACAAGTAGAATAACCCCTGCAAGTAACCTATGAGAAACCTAAGTCAAGCAACTAATCAACCATTTTATAACCGATGCACAGGAGGACAGTCATAAGTATGGATTACTGTATAGGTAGGGTAGCAAAGCCTGAAACCTTGAAAGTATCACCTCTCACAGAGGTATGGATACTAGCAAGATCCCCAAATATGAATAAATCCACTGAAATATCTCTGACACTAGGTGATTATCCTGGGGTTATCCCTTCAACAAACTTCATGCAACCTCGTGCTTAACTCTGGTGTGAGCAGAGCCTCCTGATATTACCAATTATACAATGGATTTCTCAACTCCCTCTCTTAGACACATAAGTTGATTTAATTGCCTTGGAGAAGTTTACTCACAAAATACTATTCCAAGGCACTAAATCCCAGGCTAGTTTGTGCACCCTAAAAAATAAAATCATGACTAGTCAATTTTAGTTTAAAGCGTAAATTTTATTGGTCATGATTACTAAAAAAGGTATGGAAATGAAACTCATGGTGTTATGAATCTACATAAAAATAAAAATAGATATAATGCAAAGTCTAACTTTAACTTTTCAGTGAATGATATGCTAAATAAAAATAGTGCAATCTTCAATTTTGACTCTACAACTTAGAAGTAAAATGCAATCTTTCATTAAATCTGCTAAGCTAATGATAAAGTTTCAAAGACAAAAATACCAACCAATGCAAAATGCCTATTTTTTTGTATTTTCAATGTATTTAAAAAGAAAATGCATGGAATGATAAGAGACTTGATATACAACCTTTACTGTGTATAAATGTAATCACTCGAGAAGAATATCAAGCAGATAAGAAGGCAACCCAACTACCAAGGACAAATAAAAAATGGAAAACAAAGAGAAAGATGCCGCCCAAAAATTCAAATCCAAAAAGGTTTCCTGTCATCCCAGATAATCTCAACAAGTACCATAGAGACCCAACAAGGCTCAGTGATCCTCAAAACCTACCAAGCAGTCACTAAACCAAGAAAACAAGTAAGGGGGACATGGTATATGCTCCTGTTCAAGAGAAAAGGGCATATATACGCCTCTTGTAGTGGGACAACAAGCATATACATGTGGCTGTCTGGGAAAAAGGGGCGTATATCTTTTAAAACAAGGCTAGGCAAGGTTAAAAGGCTGAAAACTCAGACCCAGAGTGAAAAAACTCTATTCAATTGTGATATGACAAGAAATACAAAGGAAAAAGAGAAATGTAAGAAGGAAAAATACTTTAACTTTTAGAAGGAATATCTCTCCTCAGTGGAGTTGCCAATTCTATTACAAGGGAAAAACTCTCTATGGCCAAGGGTAAACCGTAACAGAAAGGTATGACTGCAGAAATCAACTCAATTCTAACATGTTGTATATAAACTAATGTGCAATACGAGGAAGAAGCCTACCTCGATCAAATCATTTGATGTCATTCCACTGTTGAGTACTTTGACCCAAAGCCTTATACCTACAAGAAGTTCTCAATGAACAAGCGATGAAAGTATATAATGACAATATATAAAATGAGTTAGCACATCATATAACATAATCCATTAATAAACATTACAAACATGCCCATGGATAATAATCATATATTTGCAAGATATCGATAGGACGGGAAAGGAGTATTTCTATTAATAATTGATCAACAAAAGTATCAACATTATAGACTTCCATGTCGGCACGGTTCAAAACCAAGAAACCAAGTTCCTTCCAACTGGGTCTCCACCACTTCAATCCTCCACCAAAGGAAAACTCATAGCAAAGAGATAAAGAGATTCTCTTGACAATAAGGGAAGAGCTTAGGGGCTGAACACTGTGTTCAGACTTGATGGACAAAGGGATGTAGACTCAATGTGAAGTAATTCCTCCAGAGTAACTTTTCTCTCAAAGTTGAATGCTTTCTCTCTCTTTTCCATACCTCGAAATTGTGCTCTTAAAGCCTCCTGAATGCAACTGAAGGGCTGATTTAGAACGTTTCCAGTATATGGAAGGCCAAAGATCAGAGATCTTCTGTCGTGACATGGAAACCTGACCTCATTTTGTATTTTCTGGCACAAACCCCGATATACACGAGCTGTAGTGGAGCATCAAGTGTATACGCATCTTGGAAAGCAGTTAGGGAGTGTATATGTGAAAAAATATATATTTTGGCTCTGGATTTATCAAAAAGGGGGTTGATAAGTCTGCATAGGGAAATGGAAAAAGGCCCTCTATGCAAGATAGAAATGGTGAGGCAAATCTTGCTATAAAAATTGTTGGGCCCGAGATATGATCAGTTTTATGACAATTATTAGACACTTTTGTTGAATGTATATATGTGTTTTTCATGTTTTGGAGAAGCTTTTTGAACAATTTTGTGCCAAAACGGTATGATCCACACTAGGTATGTATAATTCATGTTTGATGTCGATATTGAGTATAATTCATCATGTTTTTATGTTTCCAAGGATCTAATTCACGTTTTTTTGTGTTACAGGGAAAAATCACATCACGTTTATGCTTCCAGCAGTCAGTTCGACACTCCATCCAGTACTCGATCTGACATTCCATCCAACACCGCGTCCTGCACAAAAATGGTGGGCGATTTGGCAGTTATTGTATTGGAAGCCAGTGGTGGGAAAATCGAGAACATGGGTTTTTCTCATGCTTGCCCCCTTTAGCTACTGAACTCTTGACAACTTAATTTAGGTTGTTGAGTAGGACAATTATTGGTTTTCTCTATTTCGATAGTTAGGGCACCATTAATGCGATTTTTTATTTTTAGAAGTAGTTCGACCCTCTAGTGGTTGACCACTTTGTCTGTAAAACTTATAAATACCACTGTGGTGGTCCTACAATAGTTAGGAAGCAGTAGAAAAAGTAGAGGATTAGAGACAAATATGATTTCCTCTGTTTTTGTTATTTTCAATTGCTAGAATTATATGAAACTACATTTTCGAGTTTTAATGGTGAAATCGATTTGCTTAGTTCATGTTGTGCCTTTGAGAAGTGACCATGACTTGTTGGGGGGCCCACCAGTAGTCTGGTAACTTTTCTTTAAGTTATTATGCATTTCATAACTTAGATGTTTCTTTTTATTTCATGTACATGAACTATTCTTTTATTTCTTTTCTTTCTAATTTGTTGTAGTAGTTTAATTATTTTAACTCTCTTTTGCAGGTTAGTATGAAGCATTGTGTTAATATGCATTGATTCTGTAGTTAGGCACGAATTTGAAAATTCATACACTAACCCTATGTGCAATTAGATATTAGATTGTGTTTTATTTATGCTTTTAGAATCAAGTTTAAAATAGAGGTTGAAATAGAGTAGAACAAAGTTTTAATTTATGTTTTCTTTAACAAGGATTCGGTGGATGGATAGGGTTAGTTTTAGTTTTTAATTATAGATTGCTTATTCGATTGTCATGTAGATCTTGCTTAGCTAGTTTTTAGTTAATGTATCCATTAGTTTACTTTTTATATGTCATGTTTTAATTTATGTTTTTAAGCATTTTCCTTCTTGCACTTTGAATTGTTAAAATAGATATAGCATAGTTTCATTTTATGTACTTTCTTTCCTAGAATTAGATTGCAATTCCAATTCTTAGTTAATGGTTGAATCTACTTATGAATTTTTCTTACATAGCATAGAAGTACAATTAAAATCTCATTATATTGTTGATGGTAATACATGAGTAATAATTCCATGAATATGCAGGGTAATTGACGATTGTTTTCATAATGGCTAAGTTCTCATTGGATTGTTTAATCCACACCTTTCACTTTTCTATTGAAATCAATATTGAGCATATACCTCTTGAATTATCTTTCATTTTCAAGTGCCATCGAGATATTATAAGACACCGGAGACATTCACACAACCACCAACACTATATTTGAGGTTTTATAGGTTAAAAGATAGTTTCTTGCTTTCATAGATCAGAAGATAGCTTTATTGTTGTTCTAGGATAGATAGTATTTTGCTTTGGTATATTAGAGAGCAGTTTTGTTTATGATAGATTAAAAATTAGTTGTTATTTCTTCTTTCTTTCAATTAAATAGATTTCCTTTTATGAATTAGAAATAGTCTTGAATTTTGAATTAAGAATAGAATTCACTTGCCTCTTAGCTTAATTAGTTGTTCAATGAGTAGTCTTAATTAGTTTACTTGCAGTAGAAGTTATCTTAGAGTAGTTATCTGTTTACTTTCTTTAATAGGTTAAATTTCTTAATTGTCTATTCTTGCTTTGATATTATAGTTGCATGTTTATTTACTTGCTTTCACACGATAGTTTCTCATTGAATTTAGGTAGGCTAGTTAAAGTAGTTTGCTTTTTCTATTTTCTTATTGTTATGCTTAAATAGTTGCTTTTGCTTATTGCCATGATTGAACTAGTTTTCTTTAAGTAGGGTTTTCACTTGTTTTACTAGAATTATCCATCAATCCTTGGTCCAAAAGTACTTAGGTTACATAGTTTCAAGTTTCTTAGTAGGGTTTGCTCATTAGATAGCCTTGCTTGAATAGATTAGCCCTTAGATAGCCATTTCCTTAGTTAGACTATACTACTACAAGCCCTTCTACCTTTGGTATATATTTTTCTACAACTCTAAGTTTACTTACCCTAGGTTGACAATTTAATTGAGGGTTTTTAGTGTGTTTTTAGTGCATATAGAACACCCATCATTTTTGGCACCATTGCCAGGGAGTTGTCTCAAGGTAGGAAGTAGTTAGGAAATAGATCATTCCTATACCTTAGCATTAGATTGGTGGCGGGGGAACTTTAAGATGAGAGGTAAGAACCTACACATCTTCTATTGTAGGCTCCCCCAAAACCAATGGTAGTTTTTCTTTTTCTTTTTGTTTTCTTTCATGAATAGACCTAGAGATCCAAAAGGTTGATACATTAAATCTAAATCAGACCTTTCAACCAAGGTTCCTTCTGATTTTTTTGGGGGAAGGGACGTTCCACTTATAAAATCCACAGATCGATACCAAAAAATAGGAGCTAGCTCAACTCAAAGAGCTAAAATAGTCTCCAAAGAGACTAACACAGGGAGCACTATAGAACAAGAAATTGAAGCATCAATCATATTGGGACAGGAGGCAAGACCACTCGAGCCTTCTGCAGAACAAAACAATACAACCTTTTCTTTTACACCACCACCAGGAGATCCTAATTTTGAAGACATCATAGACCCTGAACAAGTTAATATTTTGTTTGGTAGTTCAACCAATGTAATTATCTCTCAAATTGACACAGAAACGTTGGCACCAATAGTCTCAACCAGATCGAGTAGAGTCCCAGACATCCAATCCATAGGAAGACCTTTCCATCAAAGGGAAACCTTGTTCTCTTCAAAGATAAAATTACCTAGGTACTCTCTTTTTGGAAACCAAGCCAATATGAATGATCAGGAGGACCATAACAATGTAAGACATGGGGAGGAAAAAGAATCTAGAACCAAACCGAAACTACCTTCGGGTTTTTGATTTTAGACACCACCACAAATGTCAACATGAAGAATATTCCTCTCTCAACACTGCCTACCTTTTATGGTAAAAACATCGAAGATCCAGACACCTTCCTATTTGAATTTGACATCTTGTGTAGGAGCTACAACTATGTACAAGATGCCCATAAACTAAAACTCTTTCCTGCCACCCTCAAAGACTCTGCACTAAGATGGTTCATGGGGTTGGGAGAATCTAGTATTAGGTCTTGGGAAGCCATGAAAGACATCTTTCTTAAGAAGTACCAAGACTACTGCAAGACCAAAGAGTCTTGTAATGACATCTTTAAAATCCAACAGTTAGAAGATGAGAACCTCAAAGATTATATGGAAAGATTTGTTTATATCTCCCAGAAGTCAAAATACTATGACCTCCCAGAGGATGCAGTTAGGGCTCTTTTCCTTAAGGGAATTTCATAAGAATATCTAGAGATGCTTAACCTGATGGCATCAGGTGACATCTCTCATAAACCATTTGTTGAAATATGTAAAATGTGTAAAAATTACTCAAGGAGTAGAGCCAAAACTACAAAGAATATTCAGGACCCTTACAATAGAACCATAAAACCAGTTAGTTTAGGTGGTATCACAAGAAAAGAGATAGGGAACCTTTTGGAAAACTTTAATACATATATCTTCAGCACAATAGGTTCCTAGTTGGACACCCTAAAAATAAAAAAGAAACAAGAGGAGGAAAATGCAACAATGAACATATATTGCCCAAGTTGCAAGAGGAAGCATTCCTCAAGGGAATGCCCATTAGATAACATTTCAGTCTGTGGCTTCTGTATAGAAGACCATTCAACTAATAAATTTCCATCATTTCCTGGTTTATTATCCATCTATAGGAGTGGAGATCCTGGGGAGTCTTGTTATGCACCTAGGAGGCAATGGAAGCCTATGAACTAGCCCACATACCCAGATCTACAATCTCAAGTTTCACCCTATTATCAACAACAACAATAGTGGAACTCACCAGGCTGGAAAAACTGGTCTACATAGTACCAACATCCTTGGTTTCAAGGATGGAGAGGATGACATAACCAAGGAAATCCTCAAGCTCCACCTATCCCTATGTCCAACCATCCTTATCCTCAGTTTCCACCAAACACTCTGCAACTTCTGCCAGGTTTTGTTCCACCACCTTTACCTCCCATTCCACAAAAACAATGGTTACAATACCAAAATGAAATCTCCCCGATACGAACACTAATACCAGCACAACCAGTGCCAAATCCCAATAATAATCCCCCTCAACCTCTTCACAATGTTGAGATGCAGGCCTTCCCGACATATGTTATTACTCCTGTTCCATTATAGGAGATTCAACTAAGATTGGGAAAATTTCTGGATAGGAAGAGACCTTCAGTAGTTATCCAAGAAGAAGAAGAAGAAGAAACCACCAAAAAAACCACAGATGATACTAGGTGGGAAGATGTTATTATCCTGAAGAACCAAGAACCCAAGATTCCCCAAAATGAAACTTCACAAATTACGAAGGTCCCTCCTTATCTAGACCGATTGGTAATCGAGAAACCTACCACCCAACCAAAATTTGACATCTTGAATGAATTGAAGAATATTTGTATCAAGATTCCCCTGCTTCAAGCCATTAGAGACATTCCAATATACAATAAGGTAGTCAAAGAATTGTGTATTAAGAAGCTAGGTAGGAAGCAGAAGGACCCTCCTATAGTACACTTGATAGGAGATATTTCCGAATACATATCAAAGAAGGCAAAGCTAGAAAAATATGGGAACCCAGGAAACCCCGTAGTGACTATAACCATTAATGAGGTCTCCATTGGAATCACTCTCATAGACCTTGGGGAAACCATCAATGTTATGCCCGCTACTACCTTGGAACAATTACAATTACAACCTCTTCTTCAACCTACCCCAACCATTTTGGAATTAGCAAATAAGACTAGGGTTATACCTGAAGGAATTTTAGATGATATCATGGTTACTTTAGCCTCTTGGGAGTACCCAATAGATTTTCTTATCATTTAGTCAAAGGATCCTACCAAAGGCCATCCCGTCATTTTGGGAAGACCTTGGCTAGATACAGCCAATGAGTTTATTGGCTGTAGAGAATGGGAAATGACCATCTCAAATGGTATCTCTATCCAGAAGCTCACCATTTACCCTCCATCTCAACCTATTATGGAGAATCTATGGTGGCTTGAATGTCCATATGAGAATGAGGACTGGGAAGAACCCATATTTTCAAGTGACCATGCATGGGCACTTCAGGAGCACACAACAAAAAATGTGCTCAACCAGTTTATTTCTGCTATCACATGTGTGGATTTTCCACAGTCTTTTCCCCAATTTGAATACATGTTTGGGGAAGAATTTCAAGAACAATTGGACCCATTCATTTTGTCTTCGACATATTTTATCTTCAAGATAGATGAGTCTACCATGTCTTATACTATACCCTACAAGATTAGTCCGGGAATGTTTTTACATATAAACTCCGGGCTAGATAAAGACCAACATAAAGAGTTAGTAGATATCCTTAAAGAACAATCAAGAGAATTTTACTAGAAATACACTGACATGAAGGGTATACACCCTGACACATGCATCCATCACATATATACCCAGGGGGAAGTAACACCTGTTAGGAAACCCTAGAGAAGGATGAACTCAACACTTAAAGATAAAGTCAAGGAGGACATCCAAAAGTTGTTAAATGTCAGATTCATTTATCCCATATCCGATAGTAAGTGGGTATCCCCTCTTGTAGTGGGTCCAAAGAAAGTGACCAAGAAATGGAAAATTTGTGTTGATTTCTGGGAACTCAACAAATCCACTCTGAAAGATTACTTTCCTCTCCTTTTCATTGACCAAGTTCTAGATACCTTGTCTGGAAAGAAGTATTTTTCCTTTATATATGGTTACAATGGGTACAATAATATTATTATAGCACCCGAGGACCAGGACAAGACTACCTTTACTTGTCCTTGGGGCACCTATGCCTATAGGGTCTTACCATTTGGATTGTGTAATGCTCTCGCAACATTTCAACGAGTAGTGTTAGGGATATTTGCCGATCTTATTCATGATTGTGTGGAGGTCTACATGGATGAATTCACAGTATATGGTAACACTTACCAAGAAGCCTTAGACAACTTAGAAAAATTCCTCATCAGATGCCAGGAAATGAACCTATCTTTAATTCATGAAAAATGAAAAATGTTGTTAACTGAAGGAGTGGTTCTCGGACATCATGTTTCATCTAAAGGGATAAAAGTTGATCCTACAAATATTTAGGTCATCATTAGACTTCCACCCCCCAAGACTCATAAAGAGGTGAGAATATTTCTTGGACATGATGGATATTACCGATGGTTTAGTGAAAATTTTACAAATATTGATGCACCTATGTTTGGATTGTTAATAAAAGATGTTGATTTTGTTTGGACTGAGCAATGTCAAACTGCCTTTGAAACCATGAAAGATAAGCTGTCTATGGCACCAGTTCTTAGAGGGACCAATTGGACTCTCCCATTTCATATCTCCACTGATGCCTCTGACACCACAATAGGAGGGGTAATAGGGCAGAAAGAGGGCCAACAATCCTATGCCATTTATTTTGTAAGAAAGAACTTGTCCCCTGCCAATTTGAACTACACAGTCACTGAGAAAGAATTCTTGGCAGTTGTTCATGCTATTAACAAGTTTTGTCATTACATTACAGGTTATGAAGTATTTGTACATACCGATCATTCCTCCATTAGATTCCTCATGAATAAACCCATAACTAATGGCCGAGTGACTAGGTGGCTCTTGTTATTGCAAGAATTTAATATCACTGTGCTTGACTGACCTAGAAAGGATAATGTAGTAGTTGATTTTCTTTCCCGAATAAAAAATGAGGATGATGATATCCTGGTAGATGATAGTTTCCCAGATGAGCATATTTTTTCCCTCTATATCAATACCTCATGGTTTTCAGATATGGCAAACTATCCGGCTACTAGGAAGTTATTGTCTCATTTGTCACCTCATGAAAAGAGGAAAATTATTACAGAGAGTGCTAATTACTCTTGGGTTGGTCATGACCTTTTTCACACAGGTCCTAATTTGATTATTCATAGATGTGTCTGAGAGGATGAGGTACTTGAAATACTATGAAGATGTCATGATGGACCATGTGGTGGCCATTTTTCTGACAAACATACAACATATAAGGTGCTACATTCAGGTTACTGTTGGCCTAACATTTTCAAAGATGCTGCCAAGTATGTGAGAAGTTGTGATAGTTTCTAAAGGATAGGAAGAACTACGTCAGCTGACGAAATGCCTTTGTGTGCCCAATTTATGATAGAACCCTTCGAAAAATGGGCCATCAACTTTATAGGACCAATTTCACCCATGTCGCGTAGGAAGAACTATATTTTGGTTTGTACGGACTATGTCACCAAATGGGTAGAGGCAAAAGACCTATTCAGGGCTACAGAGAATTCTATTGTCAAATTCATCTATGAAGACATATTATCCACTTCAGTGTCCCTCATGAAATTGTTACGGACCAAGGCACTCAATTCACTTCCAAGCTGATGGGAGAGCTAATAGAGAAATATGGGATTAAACACCGTGAATATTATCCATACCACCCACAAGCTAATGGTCAGGTAGAATCCACAAACAAAGTTCTGAAAGCCATCTTGACTAAGACTGTTCAATTACATCACCAGGATTGGGCTGATAGGCTCCCAGAGGCTTTATGGGCATACCAGACCGCCTGGAGAAATACCACTGGGCATAACCCTTAGTGTACGGAAAACAAGCACTTCTACCAATAGAATTCCAAGTAAGGACCTTCCATATTGCCACAGAATTAGGATTGAAATTAGATGAGGTTCAAAATCAACGAGCCCTACAATTGAATGAGTTGGATGAAATTAGGCAAGATTCCATCCAACAAATGATATTAGTCCAAAACCAGAGGAGCAAGTGGCATAAAAAATTTATTAAGAAGAAGAACTTCTAACCTGGTGATCGGGCTCTGTTGTTTGATTACTGATTCAAAACCTTCAAAGGAAAACTCACCACCCGATGGTTGGGCCCTTATGAGGTAGACATTGTATATGACAATGGAGCTATAAAAATTGAAACAATTGACGATGGACAAGTCTCCTTTGTAGTAAATGGACACCGACTCAAATTTTATCACAATCCCATTTCCAAAAAGGATTTTCTACAGTTCATGTCAACTGAAAAAACATTGGCCTTAGTAGATGGGGAAGTCCCCCCTTGTTCTTGAAATTTTTTCTGGATTTCCTACTGTATATATGTAAATAGTTTTTGAATTTTGTTAATAAGGCAATTCTAGATATTTCTGTAAGTATTTATTTCACCAGGAGTACATAGTTTCAAGGATCTTTCTTCAAAACATTGTTACACTTGAATTTTGTGTCTGTTAAAGCATCAAGTGAATATTGACTTACTGTAATTAGCCATATTTTTGCAAAAATTCTCATTTTTTTAAGGCATTCTAAAGCAGTTGCTCTTGAAACTCTTCACCACTGTATAAGGAAGTGATACCATAACTATCAAGTCTAGAGGTCTCTCGTACATTTTTTCCAAGAAACATGAGTAAGTGAGTCAAGTGTTTTTATCAAAGAGTAACAAGGAGGTCTAATTAGCGATTAGTCATGGAAACATCACAATAACTACAAAAGAAGAAAGTGATTTGAGCCTAGAGATACCTTTCTATTCTTTCTCAATAGTACCTTCCACTACACACTAAATAGCTTGATTATATCATATCTTTAGATAGGCCACATCTGCTTAAGTACCCCTTACATCGGGACAATCACTAAGTAATATAACAGAAAGTCATCCTCTAACATAAATACCATCCCAATTGAAAAAAAGAAAGAAAAAGTTGTTTTCAGAGCTGTCCCCCCATCTTCTTGCATAAAGCAATCTTATACTAAAATATTAAAATATGGAGGGCCAGTCTCTGAGGGTGTAAGAGGCTAACCCACCGAGATACTGAATAGGTTTGCTGGCAGTGGGTATCGGCCTGTGGTTTGACTAGGTAAACTTGCCAGAGTACTGAATAGGCTTGTTGGCAGTGGGGCATTCTACCTAGCGAGGATGGTAATCTGACAAAAAGTAAGTAATAAATTTAAACTTGTCCCGATGTATGGAATTACTTGTAGACAAAGTTGACATGAAGTATGTGTGGTTAAGTTAAGGTTAATGAACTCCATAGACTTTCCATTGGGAAATAACTCTAAGACTATCTTGAAACTCTCTTGCCTACCTCTTCTTATCTATATATAGGATCTCTTATCCTATAGGTGGGGCCATCTTCTAACTATCTCGTTAGACCAATTTGTGAAATTTATCTTTACACTTTACATACTATAAATCTTCAGCTATTGGGGGAACTGGTGGTTTCCTATACTTTTGATTGTGAGCTGTCACAATACTTAGGTGTGGGGGAGGGGTTCATGAGATGACAAATGACCATTTCCTAGAGAAATAAATCTTTGCAAGAGTTTTTGTACTATTTCCATGATACATGTTATTACATTAATAGTCATTTTATTTTTGAAGTGCTAAACTCCCGTGTTCTATAAATTACTGAACATATACTTAACAGACCACTCTTTATCGGCTTACCTTTCATTACAAGCTGTACATTGTAGGATTTACAGGTACATGTTTTATGCTTGCTATAACCTGATCATTCTAGGTTTGACATTATATTTCATATGCAAGAGGATTGAGTGACCATGGGTAACATTATGCTCTCAACCATACTTAAGAATTTCCATCATAAATCCTTTCATATATTGTAAAATTTTGCTATGGACCATTCTGTCATGAGTAAGGGGATGAAGGCCTGGAGGTAGATTGGGACTTCTATAAAATAACAAGAAATTGATGCTAAAAAAAAAGTGAACATAGAAAATGAGTACTAGAAAAATGCAGTCCAAATTGAGCTCTACTCATTCAGTGCTTTCCTCGTTCCTAAAAACGTAATGCTAAAGCTTGGAAACTCACAAAGTTGGACCCTCAATAAAAATTATAATTGAAAGCACAAATTGGAAAGAAGAATAATGAAGGGGATTGGAATAATGTGGCTCACAAATATTGGGTAACTCGAGAGCAAGCACACCCTCAACAAAAGAGCTCATAGAGATGGATACCATAAGCCATGAAGGGAGACTTAAACAATAACATATTCACACTTACTCTTGATTGGATTTTACTTTCCCTTGTCACTCTTGGGACCTATCCCTCTACCTTTGTTATTTTTTTCTTGTCTAAGTGGCACACCTAATAGGGTTGGATGAAGGCCCTCCCATACTTAAACTTGGTATCCCTCACAAGGTCTTGGGCTTGGGTTATACTTCAAGGGGATATTGGGGTGAATGTTTTGCATGGATTGTATCTTAGTCATCATATTACTTTTCATTATTTAAGGACTAACATGTCTTATGAACATTGGTTTACTTTGTCTAATATTCTTATTTTTTTTGAATGGACCTAATATAGTTCTTTGAGGGACATCTTGGGTTGTACCCGAGAAGTTCTGCCTTATTGCAGGAATGTAACACATGTGATGGAGTGAAGTGAGTTATCCAATGACTCAACACCTTGACATAGTGTCTCTCACACCTTTGGAACTATGGACGATGTGAAAATGGGCTTGTTTCTTAGAAGGCTGGTCATTATGCCACATATATGGGCTAGAATTCCACAGGCTGGGTAGAGCACCCTAAAGATATTATGCATATAAGATGGAGGAAATTTCCTTTGGAGACATCATGGAATCATTGGAGGATGATATTTCACCCATATTTCATGAGGACGTGGCCTTTGGAGGCATGTGCTCTCACTCTTTATCCCTTGACATCAACTTGGAGGTTAGGGTTTGATGGATGGTGTCATTATGGAGGTGGTTTGACAAGAGGAGACAGATGACATGAAAATTTTTCACATTGGATCATGACACATGGCCTTTGGAGGCCCAATGTTCCACTCCTTGAGGTTGTACATCACATTTTTAATCCCTATGTAACCCTTATAGGGCATGACATCACCCTTTTTAGGGTTTTCTTTTAGGTATTTGTCATTTTGGCATATTGTAGAGGCAAATGAAGGGGTCAACCCTCTTCTAATTTTTAGTTGACAAGTTTATGTGGAAAAATTGGTTTCCGGTGGCCTCATATAAATATGCCAGCCTCTCATTTCATTTTCTCATCATCATTACTCACCATTTGTGAGAACAAGTCATAAATGTTCACCCTATTTGGGCTATCTAGCTCTTCTTCCTTATGCACCTTACTTGGAGGATCAATTTGTGAATGGTTTGATGATTTTTTTGATCCAGATTTTATGAGAAGAGTGAAATGAATACATATTATTATCAAAATATGATGGACATAGAATAACAAATATATAGTAAAACTAGTTTCTATTCAATAAGGAAAGAAGCCGAAACTGTAAAATGCAGCGAAAAAAAGACTTGCTAGAATGGTGGCAACTTATCTCTAAGAAGAGATTTGATGGATGCACTCATTCACAAGAACTTGATTACAATGAATATATTAAGGACTTTTAACAATACATAGGAATGTCAAAAATCATAGACATCCAAAAACCTAACCCTAGGAGATGAAGCGCCAAAAGTCATGTGGGCCTCGTTTGGGTAAGTTAGTACATCAACTTCCCGGGGTCGTAACTTTTGCATACGATCTCCATTTTAGGCACACAATAGCTCGTTGGAAAGTTATGTATGAGGAATACACATGTTTCCATCAAAATTTTCTTCGTCTACAATTTGATTGTGGCGAGCCCTAAAAACGTTGTTTAGGGCCTCAAAACGACCTTGAAAGTCAGAAACCCAAAAACTAGGAAAAAACTGCCAAACTAGAAAATTGCCAAAATGAGCTAGTTGGAATAGGTGGGAGGCCAATGATATCCATATGGATCAATCCCCCCACCTTAGGAAGAAATGGTCTCCACTACGTTGAGTTCCCCCATCATATGAGGAAATTTCTACTGAATTTGGCCCCGTGTGAGCCACTTGACTTGGTGCAGTAGATGCCCTGCTTTGACAACTCGATAAAGCTAGATCCTTTGCTGGCGAGTGCTCTATTGGTGTCAGTTGTTCTACTATCTCTGAGGTGTCCAATAATGGTGGGAAATAAGGGCAAAGGAAATCCACATTGAATACTGGGTGCAGGTCAAGGAAAGGAGGAATGCTGAGCTCAAAATAATTATAACCCACATCCTTGGTGATGGTGTACGACCCATAAATGAGTGGGAGAATCTTTCGATGGGGTCCTATAAGGCATTATTTCTTCAAGTGAAACCAAACTTTCTCTCCCACCTAGAACTTATGTGGCACCCAGTGTTGGTCATGGCATTGCTTGTTCTTGTCATTGGACTTCTGTAGGATATCCTGAACCTGTTGGTAGATGTGTTGGATCTTCTCAATGAACTGGTTGGCTTTCTCAAATTTAGTTGGAGTAGAAGATGAGTCGGTCAAGGTGCTCGCAAGGGGTGGTGCAACATCTATGGGACCCAATGGTTGGAATTCCAACCCCATCTGAAAGGGGTTGTGGTTGCTTGAGCTATGCAGGGTTCAGTTTTACCTATGATGAACATAGGGAAGACTCTCATCCCATGTGTGAGGGTGATTGTAATTATACATGCAAAATATATGCATGATCATTCAATTTACGACATCGATTTGGCCATTTGTCTGGTGGTGGAAGGCCGTTGATTTGGTGAGCTTGGTTTCCAACGATGACCAGAGGCTCGACCATAAATGTGATGAGAAATAAAATGTCCCGATATGAGACAATGGTTTGTGGGATTCCAAAATGTACCCAGAAGATCTTGGTAGTGGCCTATGTTGTGATTCTCTTCTTGCAGGCGGCCAGAATCACCATCTTAGAAAAGCGATCAACAACCAAAAAAACACAGTCATTTCCCTTCTTGGTGGATGAGAGTCCCAACATGTAGTCCATTGAGATGGATTCCCATGGCCTATCAGGAGTAGGCAGAGAGGTGTATAGGCCTTGTTTCTTAGTGGTTGGTTTGGTAATAGCATAGGCAGTGTAGGACCTGATATACTTTCTGACCTCTTGTCAAAGTTTCGGCTAGTAGAAATGTTTCTGCAACGTATCCACTATATTTTCGACGCCGAAGTGTCCTTATACCTGACTATAGTGGGTTTCCTATATCATCTTCTCCCGTTCACTTGATGGAATGCAGATATGGCCTAAATGACACAACATCTCGTCCTGAAGATGGAAACTAACGACAATTGCATTTGTGCCCAACCTTTTTTAAGTGTTGGTGAAGTCCAAGTCTATCTCATAGAGTTGGGTCCATCCAAAGGTCTCATGTCCACAAGAGTCTAGCACCATGGTGAGGGTCATGACTGGTGGTCTGCTGAGGCAATCATTGATGCAGTTGGTGCTTCATGTTTTATACTTGATGTTGAGGTGGAATTGCTTCAATTATGTGGACCATTTCTAATGGAGCTCATTCTGCAATTTTCCTTGTGTCTGCATGAACTATAGTGTCTTATGATTGGTGTGGATGACTATCTCCTTGCAAATAATGTAATGTCTCCACTGGTGGCAAGCTTGCACAATGGAGTACATTTCTTTGTCGTAAGTGGGGCACTTACATACAACATTTGATAGTGTCTCACTATGATAGGCCATGGGGTGGTCATGATGAGTGAGAATAGTTCCCACAACATAGTCTAAAGCATCTGTCTCGATCTCAAAGGGCTTCTGCAGGTCCGGTAGTAAAAGTACTAGGGTTGAGAAAAAGCACTGCTTCAAATCATCGAATGCTTGTTGTTGGGAATGACCCCACAAAAAATTTGCCTTACCACCACCTCTGGTTACTTGGATGAGGGCCCATGTAATATGGGAGAATCGCAACATGAACCTATGGTAGAAATTGGAAAGGACCAAGAAGCTTCGAAGCTCAATGAGTGTGGTTGGGGCTGGCCAGTCACGAATGACTTGGATCTTGGATGGATCCACATGTACTCCATGTTGATCAATGATGTATCCTAGGTAATGGATCTTGTCCATCCTGAAGGAGAATTTTTCCAAGTTGGATGAATAGCTTGTGCTGCCGCAGGGTGTGTAGAACCTATTGAATATGCTACAAGTGTTCTACCCAAGTCTTGATGTAAATGAGGATGTCATCCAGATACTGTTGATACTGAGAGGGGGGTGGATCAATATCAAGTACAATTTAAAAAATTGCCAACTTATACTTAACCCATTCAATTATATCCAATGAGAAATGAACAATAGTATAAAAGTTACACCAATACACCACAATACACCATGCACAATATATGAGAAATAATCAATAGTTATTGTTCAAGGGAAGTAATGACTTCCAAAGGTAGCTGCAACTTCCAAATATAAAGGGAGGGATACAAATCTAGGAGGAAGATACAATCCTCCAATATCAAGAGAGGGTTGACCTCTCCATCCTTGACCCTTCATTCCACCCAAGAATATATGAGAGATAATAAAACTTTACATTAAATCATCACCATCAAACAACCATCACATAAAGACTAATAATGCTTCTTGAGACTTCTTCAAATTTTGTAATTATTCAATTATTGGAATACTATGATCCTATATATAATATTAATCAATGTATTGTCTAAAACTCCTCCAAGTTTCACTTCTTGAATCCTCTCCAAAAAGAAGTTATAGAAACAATGGTAGACTTTATTCAATTCTGGTTTATTCAGGAGAGCGAACTTGTACAGAATGCCCTGTGCTCAATATTTAACATCAGATTCTAAAAATTGCACACATGAAACTAAAGTTTGTCCTATTTCCAATGAAATTGGTCCCAGTTCATTTGGATTCTCTATGAATAAGTTATGACTATTTTACCCAAAACACCTTTTTATTGACTAGCTTCAAGACTGGTAAAAAACCCTATCTCTCACAAAGTGTATCTCCATAATTATAGCAGATCAAGAGCTGAAATTTTTACCATAGGTACCTTGATATGTATTCTCAATACCATATCAATTTCACCATATAAAGCATTCTATAAAAAATTTTATAGCGAAAATGGTAAGATGACCTGTAAATAACATACATTAGAACACATCACCAAAAGACTTCATCCTCCCTTGAAATCCGACCTTCTTTACTTATGATTTCCTCTGAAATTTGACTTTTGTATCAAATGAATGTATAATGATATTTATTTATACGATTTATGTCACTTCCTTTTAACATTAGGGCCGACCTAACACTTTCTTATTTTGTAATTCTTTTCTTTAATTATCTTCAAGGCCTACATGTACTTCCTTCTTCTACATGTACTTCCTTCTTCAATTCACTTTGTCATCTTCAAAAATTAATTTCTCCTCAACCATGAGGATCCTTGTGACGTTTAACCTACCACTAGAAACAACATGATGCATACTATCCATCCATGGTTTTTTTTCTGCATATAAATTGACCTTCATGTCCAAATACCTTCATCAATCTTGCGGTCCAAAACCACCTTAATCAATATTGCGGTCCAAAACCAATGGCTAGGGTTGACATCAATGACAACAACCAATATTCCAACAATCTCCCCCTTTGTCATTGATGGCAACACTCATGTTCCCCCTATCATAATGATCCCAATTTCTGTCCCCCTTTGACATCAATGGCAAAGGGTAGGGATTCTCCCCCCGAGTTTAATGAAAAAAGGTAACTCTCTTCTTTGGGGCTGCTCCCCCTGAACATGTGGCACTCAATAATACTTCATCCTTACTTTTGGTCTTTGGGAATTTTTCTTCCTTGGAATCCTTTTGGTGTGGCTTCTCTCTTCTCTCTCTTCTTCATGTCTAGGATGTATATGTTTTTCGGTCTTCTTGTTGCATTTGCAACCAAAATTCCTGAGTTATTTCCTCTAATTTTACATTTTCAGGAGTCAATCATAAGAGTGTATCCTTGATCACACATTTTACTAAAATTGATTAGATTATGCTTCAAGTATTCAACCAATAGGACATTCTTTGCTTGTACATTTTTTCTTCCAAGCTCTACTACACCTTCTCCAAGTATTTTGGCAGATGAGTCATCTCCAAATGCAACCTTGTCACCCTTTCTCTTCAAGCTGATGAATTGGTCTTGATCCCCGGTCATGTCTGAAGAACATCCACTATCTATGTATGATTCATCTTCTTCTTTACATTCTTTAGTAGTTAATGCTATTCGACAATCTTCATTGTTTGGAATCTCTTTCCTTCTCCATACTGTGGTTGGCATAGGGACATCTTCATTCATATATCTGCAATCTTGTGCTTTTTGACCAAGATAATTGCATTTGTGGCATACAATTTTTTTGTCCATCAATGGGGGAAATGAATTATAACTTATGTTGACAAATCCATGATTATTTCCATATATTCTATTTACACCATTCATGTTTCTTGCTTATTTGTTCCTTTCATTGATTCTACAATTCATTCCCTTATGTCAAAAAATTTTGCAAGTATAACAATGACCAAGAAAGAAATTTTGATACCTTGGAGTAAGTGGTCTTCTTTGTGATGTAGTTTATCTCGGTTCATGATCTACTCTTCTATATTTTTCTTCATATTTATTTAATCTTCTTTGATTCGAAGGCAGGAGGTCTTTTTGGATATTCATCTCTTTTTGTAATCATTCCTTCTTTCTGGTATCCTCGTCCACTTCTCATCAGCTGTTTGTGTAGCTGTTTATTCAACCTTCTTGTTGGTATTTGCATCTTATTTGTATGCAGTTTCACCCATGCATACAATATGTGTTAAGTCTTTTGGCACTTGAGAGTTTCTTAAGCTCTTCCTCAATGAGACAACTTCTTGTTCAATTTTCTCACAATCTTCTTCTTTCTTCATCATTTGGAAATTCCTTACTTCTCCTATTCTTCTTTCTTCTTCGAGTAGAGTTTTCAAGGAAATGTTTTCTTCTCTTAGTTTATCAAATTCTTCTAATTGTTTCTTCAATCTTACAAATGTATTTTCAAAACTACCCGATTCACTTCTTAGTTTTCAATGCGTGTCTTTGAGCTTGCTATTTTCAATCTCAACATGCTTCAATTTTTTAAGATTCTCATCTTCTTGTTGAATAATTTCTTCTTCATGATTTTCTTCTTCTTCATTGGGATTTTATTCTTTAGTGTTATCTCTTTCAATCCTTGTGTGAGGACATTCAAATTCAACATATCCTTTCACAATTAAAGCAAAATAACTGACCTCTATTTGCTTCTTTGAAATCTAAGATGTTGTAATTTGCTTCAACTTCTTCTTCTTCTGTTGCTTCTACCCTTGCATAAAGGTCTTGTAGCTTGTCCCAAAGATATTTTTATGATGCACATGATCCCACCTTGTATTTCAATGAATCTATCAAACCATCTATGATGGTATCTATTTCCAATTTGTTGTTCCTTTTTGCTTCCTTCTGAGCTGCAGTCTTTGGTTTCTTCAAAGCATTGTATCTTGAAGCAACTGAGAATGAAATATTTTCCCCTAGAGATTTCAATTAAGTTTCCATTCTATTACTCCAGTATTCAAAATTGCTTCCATCAAATGGTGGAATCCCATTTGGAATTTTGTCTTCCATTTCTTCTTAGGATCTTCCTTCCAATGGTTAAACTGTACTGAAGGTAACTCACTCTAATACCAATTGTTGATACTTAGAGGGGGTGAATTACTATCAATTACAATTTAAAAACCTTTTCAACTTATACTTAAACCATTCAATTGTTTCCAATGAGCAATGAACAATAGTATAAGAGTTACACCAATACACCATGATACACCATGCACAATATATGATAAATACTCAGAAGTTATTGTTCAAGGGAAGTAATGACTTCCAAAGGTAGATACAAATTCCAAATATAAAGGGAGGGATAAACCTCAAAGAGGAAGATACAATCCTCCAATATCAAGAGAGGGTTGACCTCTCCATTCTTTCCCCTTCCTTCCACCCAAGAATATATGAGAGATAATAAAAATTTACACTAAATGATCACCATCAACCAACCATCACATAAAGCCTGATAATGCTTCTTGAGACTTCTTCAACTTCTGTAATTGTTCAATTCTTGGAATACTCTGATCCTTTATATAATATTACTCAATGTATTCTTTGAAAATCCTCCAAGTTTCAGTTGAATCCTCCCTAAAAAGAAGTTATAGAAAGAATGGTAGACTTTATTCAATTCTAGTTTATTCAAGCGAGCAAACTTGTAAAGAATGCCCCACACTCAATATTTAGCATCAAATTCTGAAAATCGCACAAAAGAAACTACCATCCGTACTATTTCCAATGAAATTGGTCCCAATTAATTTGTATTATCCATGAATACATTATGACTAGTTTACCCGGAACACCTGTTTATTGACTAGCTTGAGGACTGGTAAAAAACCCTATCTTCCATAGAGTGTATCTCCATAATTATAGCGAATCAAGAGATGAAACTTTTACCATAGGTACCTTGATATCTCTTCTCAATACCATAGAATTTTCACCATCTGAATCATTCTATAAACAAAGTTATAGTGAAAATGGTAAGATGACCTATAAATAACATACCTTAGAACACATCACCAAAAGACTTCACCCTCCCTTGAAATCCAACCTTTTTTACTTATGATTTCCTTTGAAATTTGAATTTTGTATCAAATGAATGTATAATGATATTTATTGATACCATTTATGTCACTTTTTTTTAACATTACGGCCAACTTGACACTTTCTTATTTTGTAATTCTTTTCTTTAATTATATTCAGGGCCTACATGTACTTCCTTCTTCAATTCACTTTGTCATATTCAAAAATTCATTTATCCTCAACCATGAGGATCCATGTGACGTTCAACCTACCACTGGAACAAAAATGATGTATACTATCCATCCATGGGTTTTGTTTCTTCACGTACATTGTCCTTCATGTCCAAATACCTTCATCAATCTTGCTATCCAAAACCAGTGAATAGGGTTGACATCAATGACAACAACCAATCTTACAACAATATCCCCCTTTGTCATTGATGGAAACACTCATGCTCCCCCTATCATCTTGATCCCAATTTCTCTCCCCCTTTGACATCAATGGCAAAGTGTAGGGATTCTCCCCCTGAGTTTAATGGAAAAAGGTAACTCTCTTCTCTGGGGATGCTCCCCCTGAACACGTGGCAGTCAATAACACATCATCCTTATTTTTGGTCTTTGGGAATTTTTATTCCTTGCAATCCTTTTGTGTGGCTTCTCTGTTCTCTCTCTTCCTCATGTCAAGGATGTATATGTTGTTCGGTATTCTTGTGTAGTTGCAATCAATATTTTTGAGTTGTTTCTTATGATTTTACATTTTTGGGAGTCAAACATAAGAGTGTATCCTTGATCACACATTTTACTAATACTGAGTAGATTATGCTTCAAGTCTTCAACCAATAGGACATTCTTTGCTTTTACATTTTTTATTCCAATCTCTACTACACCTTCTCCAAATATTTTGGTAATTGAGTTATCTCCAAATGCAACATTGCCACCCTTTTTCTTCAAGCTAATGAATTTGTCTTGATCCCCGGTCACGTGTGAAGAACACCCACTATCTATGTACCATTCATCTTCTTTTTTGCATTCTTCAGCAGTTAATGCTATTCACCAATATTCATTGTTTGGAATCTCTTTTGTTCTCCATACCGTGGTTGGAATAGGGACATCTTCAATCATATATCTGGAATCTCATGCTTTATGACCAAGATAATTACATTTGTAGCATACAAGTTTTTTGTCCATCAATGGGGAAAATGAATTATAAGTTCTGTTGAAAAATCCACGATTATTTCCGTATCTTCTATTTACACCCTACATGTTTCTTGCGTATTTGTTCCTTTCATCAATGCTGCAATTAATTTCCTTATGTACAAAAGTTTTGCAAGTATAACAATGGCCAAGAAAGAAATTTCGATACCTTGGAGTAAGTGGCCTTCGTTGTGGTGTAGTCCATTTGGGTTCATGATCCACTCTTCTTTAGTTTCGTTCATACTAATTCAATCTTATTTGATTCCTGAAGGTAGCATGTCTTCTTGGATATTCATCTCTTTTGTAATCATTCCTTCTTTCTGGTATCCTCAACCACTTCTCATCAACTGTCTGTGTAGATCTTTCTTCAACCTTCTTGTTGGTATTTGCATCTTCTTTGTATGAAGTTTCACCCATGCATCCAAGATGTGTTAATTCTTTTGGCACTTGAGAGTTTCTTAAGCTCCTCCTCAATGAGACAACTTCTTGTTCAAGTTTCTCCCATCCTCTTCTTTCTTCATCATTTGGACATTCCTTACTTCTCCTATTCTTGTTTCTTCTTCTAGTAGAGTTTTCAAGGAAATGTTTTATTCTCTTAGTTTCTTAAAGTATTCTAATTGTTTCTTCAAGCTTACAACTATCTTTTCACAACTACCCAATTCACTTCTTAGTTTTCTATGCATGTCTTTGAGCTTGCTATTTTCAATCTCAACATGCTTCAATTTTTTAAGATTCTCATCTTCTTGTTGAATAATTTCTCCTTCATGATTTTCTTCTTCTTCATTCGAATTTTCTTCTTCAGTGTCATCTCTTTCAATCCTTGGATGAGGACATTCAAATTCAACATGTCCTTTCACAATTAAAGAAAAATAACTGACCTTTATTTTCTTCTTTGAGATATGGGATGTTGTAATTTTCTTCAAATTCTTCTTTTTCTTCTTCTGCTTCTTCCCTTGCATAAAGGTCTTGTAGGTTGTCCCAAATTTCTTTTGATGATGCACATAATCCCACCTTGGATTTCACTAAATCTATCAATCCATCCAGGATGGTTTCTATTTCCAATTTGTTGTTCCTTTTTGCTTCCTTTTGAGCTGCAGTCTTTGGTTTCTTCCAAGAATTATATCCTGAAGCAACTGAGAACCAAATATATGCCCCAAGAGATTTCAATTAAGTTTCCATCATATTACTCCAATGTTCAAATTTGCTTCCATAAAATGGTGGAATCCCATTTTGAATTTTGTCTTCCATTTCTTCTTATGATATTCCTTCCAGTGGTTAAACTATACTGAAGGTAACTCGCTCTGATACCAATTGTTGATACTGAGAGGGGGTGAATCAGTATCAAGTACAATTTAAAAACATTTTCAACTTATACTTAAACCATTCAATTATATCCAATGAGCAATGAACAATAGTATAAGAGTTACACCAATACACCACA
>JZKD02S1745161.1:298069-317881 GCA_000966675.3 Picea glauca | reverse complement strand
ATTAGGTCTTCTTACATCCGCCTTATTCTATTTTATTGAAAGGTCTTATTAATATTGACCTTTATTACATCCAAATACATTGATCTACCTATGTGCGGGTTAGGACGTTAACATGCACAATATATGAGAAATAATCAATAGTTATTGTTCAAGGGAAGTAATGACTTCCAAAGATAGCTACAAATTCCAAATATAAAGGGAGGGATAAATCTCCAGGAGGAATATACAATACTCCAGTATCAAGAGATGATTGACCTCTCCATCCTTTCCCCTTCCTTCCACCCAATAATATATGAGAGATAATAAAACTTTACACTAAATCATTACCATCAACCAACCATCATATAGAGCCTAATAATGCTTTTTGAGACTTCTTCAACTTTTGAAATTATTCAATTCTTGGAATATTCTGATGCTATATATAATATTACTCAATGTATTCTCTGAAAATCCTCCAAGTTTCACTCCTTGAATCCTCCCCAAAAAGAAGTTATAGAAAGAATGGTAGACTTTATTCAATTCTAGTTTATTTTGGCGAGAGAACTTGTATAGAATGCCCCACACTCAATATTTAGCATCAGATTCTCAAACTCACACACAATAAACTATAGTCTGTACTATTTCCAATGAAATTGGCCTCACTTTTGTTTGATTCTCTATGAAGAAGTGATGTCTGTTTTACCTGGAAAACCTGTTTATTGACTAGCTTGAGGACTGGTCAAAAACCCTATCTTCCACAGAGTGTATCTCCATAATTATAGCGAATCAAGAGTTGAAGCTTTTACCAAAGGTACCTTGATATGTCTTCTCAATACCATAGAAATTTCACCATCCGAAGCGTTCTATAAAAAATGTTATAGCGAAAATGGTAAGATGACTTGTAAATAACATACCTTAGAACACATCACCAAAAGACTTCATCCTCCATTGAAATCCAACCTTCTTTACTTCTGATTTCCTCTGAAATTTGACTTTTGTATCAAATGAATGTATAATGATATTTATTTATACCATTTATGTGACTTCCTTTTAAAGTTAGGGACAACCTGACACTTTCTTATTTTATAATTCTTTTCTTTAATTATCTTTAGGGCCTACATTTACTTCCTTCAATTCACTTTGTCATCTTCAAAAATTCATTTCTCCTCAACCATGAGGATCCATGCGACGTGCTACCTACCACCGAGAACAACATGATGTATACTATCCATTATGGGTTTTTTTTTCTACATGTACATTGTCCTTCATGTCCAAATACCTTCATCAATCTTGCGGTGCAAAACCAACTTCATCAATATTGCGGTCCAAAACCAATGACTAGGGTTGACAACAATGACAACAACCAATATTCCCAAAATATCCCCCTTTTTCATTGATGGAAACACTCATGCTCCCCCTATCATCATGATCCTAATTTCTCTCCCCCTTTAACATCAATGGCAAAGGGTAGGGATTCTCCCCCCGAGTTTAATGGAAAAAGGTAACTCTCTTCTTTGGGGCTGCTCATCCTGAACATGTGGCACTCAATAATACTTCATCCTTATTTTTGGTCTTTGGGAATTTTTCTTCCTTGGAATCCTTTTGTGTGGCTTCTCTCTTCTCTCTCTTCTGCATGTCTAGGATGTATATGTTGTTTGGTCTTCTTGTTGTAGTTGCAACCAATCTTCCTGAGTTATTTCCTCTAATTTTACATTTTCGGGAGTCAAACGTAAGAGTGTATCCTTGATCACACATTTTACTAACACTGAGTAGATTATTCTTCAAGTCTTCAACCAATAGGACATTCTTTGATTTTACATTTTTTATTCCAAGCTCTACTACACCTTCTCCAAGTATTTTGGTAGATGAGTCATCTCCAAATGCAACATTGCCACCCTTTCTCTTCAAGTTGATGAATTTGTCTTGATCCCTGGTCATGTCTGAAGAACATCCACTGTCTATGTACCATTCATTTTCTTCTTTACATTCTTCAATGGTTAATGCTATTCAACAATATTCATTGTTTGTAATCTCTTTCCTTCTCCATACCATGGTTGGCATAGGGACATCTTCATTCATAAATTTGCAATCTCATGCTTTCTGACCAATATAATTACATTTGTAGCATACAATGTTTTTGTCCAGCAATGGGGAAAATGAATTATAACTTCTGTTGACAAATCCACGATTATTTCCATATCTTCTATTTACACCATTCGTGTTTCTTGCATATTTGTTCCTTTCATTGATTCTGCAATTAATTGCCTTATGTCCAAAATTTTTGCAAGTATAACAATGACAAAGATTTTTTTTTTGATACCTTGGAGTAAGTGGCCTTCTTTGCGATGTAGTCCATCTGGGTTCATGATATACTCTTCTATAGTTTCCTTCATATTGATTGAAGCTTCTTTGATTCCTAAAGGGAGGAGGTCTTCTTGGATATTCATATCTTTTGTAATCATTCCTTCTTTTTGGTATCCTCGTCCACTTCTCATCAACTGTCTATGTAGCTCTTTCTTCAACCTTCTTGTTGGTATTTGCATCTTCTTTGTATGAATTTTCACCCATGCATCCAAGATGTGTTAAGTATTTTTGCACTTTAGAGTTTCTTAAGCTCTTCCTCAATGAGACAACTTCTTGTTCAAGTTTCTCACAATCTTCTTCTTTCTTCATCATTTGGACATTCCTTACTTCTCCTATTCTTCTTTCTTCTTCGAGTAGAGCTTTCAAGGAAAATTTTTCTTCTCTTATTTTCTCAAAGTCTTATAATTGTTTCTTCAATCTTACAATTTTCTTTTTACAACTACCCAATTCACCTCTTAGTTTTCTATGCGTGTCTTTGAGCTTGCTATTTTCAATCTCAACATGCTTCAATTTTTTAAGATTCTCATCTTCTTGTTGAATAATTTCTTCTTCATGATTTTCGTCTTCTTCATTGGAATTTTCTTCTTCAGTGTCATCTCTTTCAATCCTTGAATGAGGACATTCAAATTCAACATGTCCTACTCCTTCACAATTAAGGCAAAACAACTGACCTCTATTTGCTTCTTTGAAATCTGAGATGTTGTAATTTGCTTCAACTTCTTCTTCTTCTTCTGCTTATCCCCTTGCATAAAAGGTATTGTAGGTTGTCCCAAAGATGTTTTGATGATGCACATGATCCCACCTTGGATTTCAATGAATCTGTCAATCCATCCAGGATGGTATCTATTGCCAATTTGTTGTTGCTTTTTGCTTCCTTCTCAGCTGCAGTCTTTGGTTTTTTCAAAGCATTATATCTTGAAACAACTGATAAACAAATATATGCCCCAAGAGATTTCAAGTACTTTTCCATTCTATTACTCCAGTATTCAAAATTGCTTCCATCAAATAGTGGAATCCCATTTGGAATTTTGTCTTCCATTTCTTCTTAGGATCTTCTTTCCAGTGGTTAAAATGTACTGAAGGTAACTTGCTCTGATACCAATTGTTGATACTGAGAGGGGGGTGAATCAATATCAAGTACAATTTAAAAACCTTTTAAACTTATACTTAAACCATTCAATTCTATCCAATGAGAAATGAACAATAGTATAAGAGTTACACCAATACACCACAATACAACATGCACAATATATGATAAATAATCAATAGTTATTGTTCAATGGAAGTAATGACTTCCAAAGGTACCTCAACTTCCAAATATAAAGGGAGGGATAAACCTCAAAGAGGAATATACAATCCTCCAATATCAAGAGAGGGTTGACCTCTCCATCATTTCCCCTTCCTTCCACCCAAGAATATATGAGAGATAATAAACATTTACACTAAATCATCACCATCAACCAACCATCACATAGAGCCTGATAATGCTTCCCGAGACTTCTTCAACTTCTATAATTATTCAATTCTTGGAATACTCTGATCCTTTATATAATATTATTCAATGTATCCTCTGAAACTCCTCCAAGTTTCACTCCTTGAATCCTCCCCAAAAATAAGTTATAGAAAGAATGGTAGACTTTATTCAATTTTGGTTTATTCATGTGAGCGAACTTGTACAAAATATCCCACGCTCAATATTTAGCATTAGATTCTGAAACTCACACACAAAAAACCAAATTTTGTATTGTATCCAATTAAATTTGTCCCACTTCGTTTGGATTATCTATGAAGACATTATGATTGTTTTACCCAAAACACCTTTTTATTGACTAGCTTTAGGACTGGTCAAAAACCATATCTTCCACATAGTGTATCTCCATAATTATAGCGAATCAAGAGATGAAAATTTTACCATAGGTACCTTGATATGTATTCTCAATACCATATAAATTTCATCATCTGAAGAGTTCTATAAAAAAAGTTATAGAAAAAATGGTAAGATGACTTGTAAATAACATACCTTAGAACACATCACCAAAAGACTTCATCCTCCCTTGAAATCAGACGCTATTTACTTCTGATTTCCTCTGAAATTCAAATTTTGTGTCAAATTAATGTATAATGATATTTATTTATACTATTTATGTCACTTCCTTTTAACATTAGGGCCGACCTGACACTTTCTTATTTTGTAATTCTTTTCTTTATTTATCTTCAGGGCCTACATGTACTTCCTTCTTCAATTCACTGTTTCATCTTCAAAAATTCATTTCTCCTCAACGATGAGGATCCATGCGATGTGCCACATGCCATTGGAAACAACATGATGTATACTATCCATCCATGGGTTTTTGTTTCTGCATGTACATTGTCCTTGATGTAAATACCTTCATCAATCTTGTGGTCCAAAACCACCTTCATCAATATTTCGGTCCAAAACCAATGACTAGGGTTGAAATCAATGAAAACAACCAATAGTACAATAGATACACCACTACATAAGTATTTGTGAATGGTCACAACATATCGTCCATCATTCTCATGAAAGTGGATTGATAATTTGTCAACCCAAAGGTCTTGACCAACCATTCGAAAATACCTTCCTTTGACTTGAAGTCGATCTTCCATACATCTGTCTATTCTATCGGGACCTAGTGGTAGCCATACTTCAAATAAATATTACTGAAGTATTTCACCCCCATGAGTTGATCAAGGAGGTTGTCGATTCGGGGAATCTGATACTGATTTTTTACTATGATTTTATTTAGGTCCCGATAATCAATGTAGAGACACTAGGTTCCATTTTTCTTTTGTATTAACATGATTGTGCTTCTACAAGGTGATGAGATGGGACATATTTTTCCCTTGTGGAGAATTTCTTGGATATTCCACTTGATCTCCTCATTCTCTAACAAAGAGCAGCGGTAGACTGGCCCATTGGGAAATGATGCACCGGGGGTCAGATCGATGGGGTGCTTGACATGCCAGTGTAGAGGTACCCCAGTAGGTGAGGAGAAGATATCCGAGTATTCTTCCATGACCTTATCCACTTGCTTCTACTGTGTTGAGAGGTCATTCGTAGAGACCTTGGATGTGGCTACGATCTTTCACTCATTCTGAGAGCAAATAATGAAGAAGACAAAATTCCCCATCTGAGAGATGACCTTCATGCATTGCATAGTAGAGATCAAGGAACTAACACTAGGTGGATCTGCCTAGGGTATCCTGTAAAATTTCTTTTTCAAGTTAATAATAACATTGTGAGGCCTAGAATAATATACACCATGATGTTATCATAAATATGGTTGGCCCAAAATAAAATTACAAACTTCGAGAGGGGAAACATCATACAATACCTCATCTTTGAAGGGATTGATGTCATATGACAGGTGACATTGTTGGTTGACGCAGATGTTTCTTCTTTCGTGGAGCCATACAATGGTGTAGGGATGCGGGTGCCACATTGTCAGCAGGGCGATTCACTTGACAACCTATGATAAGACGAGTTTCTTCTAGAAACCGCTATCAAATATGAAGTGTAGTGGGGTACCCTTCACCCACATCTATGAATGAAAAAGACACTCTCCTTCCTCTAGCTCGTTTGATTCATCGGGCTGGAGCTTGGTGGTGGCAACGATAACAGTGGGTTCTATGTCAATGATCTATATTCCTCTTTTTGGTTTTGACTCAAAGTTGGAACCTGCATCTAATTGAGAGGATTTCACCTTGGCCACCAATGACTACTTGGAGAGGAAATCAACAATGTTATGCCAGGGGCTCTTGTGGAAGTCACACCACTTTTCAGCATATTTCTTTGTCTTTATTTGCTTGCAACCTAGACTGGTTGTCTTGAGGTTGTTGATATTTTATTTGTCCTTTGTTTTGTGGGTTGGGGTCACCCTTTCCTGGATTTTGCTGTGAGAGGTTCCTAAGCCCAAATTGTTGCGTCTTTTGTTTGATCTTCTGCTCGATTTTGATGGCATATTGTTAGGCCGCACCCAAGGATGAGATGTGAAGAAACTCCTTTTTTTTTTGGATGTATCTATGCAGACTTTTGCGATACTTATGCACTAGATGTCACTTAGAATATTTGATACCTAGCTTGTTGTGCAAGGTATGGAAGATATTTTTGAACTTGGGCACTGCTTGGTCTCTTTCCTACCACAGTGTGGTCCATTTTGTGTACAGGTCGTCATAACCTCCAAAAAGGTAGTATTGTTCCTTAATAACATCCCTAAAGGACTACCAGGTGACCATGAGTATAAATAATGAGGATTACTTTGTTTCCTTTTTCTCGCAGAAAGTTTCCCACAAATATTTGACATGAGGAACAACTTTAAGGAGCGAAAAAGTAATATTTTCTCTATTCGAGAAGTTATGGACAAAGAAATATCCATCTAGAATATTCAACCATCTGTCTACAACATCTGTGTGTATCTAACCTTCAAATATAGGAATATTGAAGTTGATTTATACCTTTAAGGGGGTGGCGCCTCCGTTCGAGGATTTGTGCAAAACTATCCATCATCTCATTCCTCTGTTGCGTGAGGTATTCCTCGAGAAACATTTTGAAAGGATCTCCTATCCCATCATCGTTCTTTTCTCTCGCCATGAGAGGTCTCTTGGGCATGCTAGAGATTTTTTCCTCAAGAGAAGCAAGCTCGAGACCCAATTCTTTGTACTCTGACCGTGTTGGGGACATGCATTAAAAACAACGAGAAGACCTCTCTGATACCACTGGTTGAGATTTTATGAGAAGAATGAAATGAATATAGATTATGATCAAAATATTCTTAACACAAAATAACAGATGTACAGTAAAATTGGTTTCTATTCAATAAGGAAATAAGATGAAAGTGTAAAATGCAGCGAAAAACATACTTGCTAGAATGGTGGTGGCTTATCTCTGAGAAGAGATGTGATGGTTGTGCTCATTCACAAGAATCTGATTACAATAAGTCTCTCAAGGTGTTTTTACAATCAACAGGAATGTCAAAAACCGTAGACACCCAAAAACCTAACCCTAGGAGATGAAGCACCAAAAGTCATGTGGGCCCTGTTTGGGTAAGTTAGTATATCAACTTCTTAGGGTTGTAATTTTTGCATACAATCTTTGTTTTAGGTGCACGGTGGCCCATTGGAAATGTCTATTTGAGGACTACACACAAGTTTCTGTCAGACTTGAAATCATCTACAATTTGACACAAGAGAGCCCTATAAACGTTGTTTAGGGCCTCAAAATGGCCCTGGAAGTCAGGGAGCCAAAAACTAGGAAAAAACTACAAAATTGGAAAACTACCTAAATGAGCCAGTTGGAATAGGTGGGAGGCCACTAACATCCATCTGGATCATTTTTGAAGAGGAATTTTTTCAATTATAGTTTTGTCTCATGGTATCTTGGCTAAAGTGAGTTAATTTTCTGTAATATATATTTGGGTTGCTATGTTTCATGGTGAATTTTGCTACTTTTTGCTAGAAATCATTCTTGGGAAAACCCTAAGAGAGGATCATAAGTGCTTCCTCCTCTCAAAAGGTTGTTCTTATTAAAAATTGGTAAATATTTATTGCTAGGGTTAACAACCTAAATCGCTAAAGTGCTAGCACTTTAGGATTTTATCCCTAGACACTTAATTTTGATCTAGTTGAAGCATTAAGAAGGGAGAAAAGATTGCTAGAGCCCAAATGTGCTTGCACTCTAACAATCCTTCTATTTAAGTATTAAACCCTAAGGCCCTAATGTGATAGCACCTTAGACTATAATCCCTATCTCTTAGTCTGTACTGGTTCAATCTTCAAGCATTGTTGTATTTTTTGTTATAAGGACTCTATATCTCTCAAAGGCACCAATTTTACAATTCTCTTGTGGTGAAATTGATCAACAAACACTCTCTTTCAATTCCCTCAAGTTCTCTACTAACATTTCTAACTTTAATAATTACTAATTCACTAGTGAACTTGTTGTTGTTGAATTTTTTTTCTACAAGCCACTTTGTTATCACTGAAATTTCGTCCACAAATGGTCACAAGAATCCAACATCTCCAAACACTTATTAGTTCATTCATGGCCCAAAAAATGCATTTCCATAGGGTACAAACTATACAACTGGTTATTAAATCAACATGCACTAAGAAAATAAAGGACGTGCATGCACTTGCGGCAGTCAAAAATGCAGGAAAAGCGCATATGCCCCCGATCCACGACTGTCTATGCAAAAAGCTGCGGACACCTAAGAATGACGCATTTATGATTCTGGTCAGATTCCCACCCACTTCTGGTTAAGCTCCCAAGTCGATTTGACCCTCAAATCCGAATTGAATCTGAGTGGGGGCATGGTCAAAGACCTAAAGGTGCCCTAAAGGGCCCCTTGTTCACACTAAAGACCAGTTGGATAATGCCTCAAATATTTTCTATAAAAAGAGGCCATGGGTGAACTATATTTATAAGAATCTATTTGTATTGTTATTCTGCCTCTATTCTCCTATAAGGAACCTCTTTCCTTCTTGGAGCATATTAGCATCATTTCATTGAGCCATTCTCCTCACCTCTTGACGGGATGAGATTTGGATTTCTTCACCATTTCCTTTTTAGTTTGCTATTTGTAAGAAGAGCTCTCACATAAGGGATTCAAGAGCCCTCCCTTGGAGGAAGAGGGGACACATAAGTCTCCCTTTCTCTTTGGTTTTTTCCCACTAATACAATCTATCCATTGGTGGCATGAATATTGGTCAATTTTTTAGTTGATTTTGGTTCTAATTTCCTTATGCACTTTAGTTTTGTTTATTTAGTTGTTATTAGCTTATTTGTTTATTTATTTCTTGTTCTTGATGTGTCTAACTCTTGCACTAAATTTTTTCCTATTCAGTTGACCCAACTGGACTTGTAGGTGTCCCTTTTTTTCTCATCCAAGTGGGGAAAATGATACAACAAATTGGCGACCATATTAGGTATAAGGTGTCAATTTCTTCCCTATTTGGGTTATTTGATCACCTCTTTTTGATCTATTTACCTTGCAGGGATCATAACCGGCCCAGTCGTACTTGTAAAAAGATAAATTCATAGCTGGAATAAGAGAATTTCATTCAAAATTTTCTTCTCAACCGCGTATCAGAACGTGCTCGGGTTTTTCAGCCCACAAGCGCATCTTCCGAGCATGTGCGTGAACAACATTGTCTTTCTTAGGGAATTCTGCGCATGTGTGCCAACAGGTCATTATTTCTTTATGCATTGGCACCGCATGCACCTATGTCTTCTCTGTGACCCACCCATCTGTCCAGAAATCCAACATTGTAAGAGTTTTTTGTGATGTTTGGAAGGCCCCTAGCCTTATAAATATTGATTCTATGCAATTTGTAATATGCACCACACTTCTATTCCCTCTCCACATGAAGGTTTAGTCAAACATAGGCACTTAGGGGGTTAAAAACCATATTTTTTCCTATTTTTTCTTTGAGTTGCCACATGGATGGCTTGTTTTGATTGTAAAACATAAGTTGGAATCATTCACTAACACAATTATAAATACTTTCATTGGGACCAAAAATCAAACTTCAATCATCAAGTATGCTCTTCTCTCGCACCATAGAGAGATCTTGAGAATCAAAAAAATTATTGAGGGAAGATTTCATATCCCTTAAAAAAAAATTCTTTAGGAGAGGAAACCCCCCCCCCCTAGGGCCCCCTCTTAGTTTATTTTAAAAACATCTTAAATTTGTAAGGGCCCAAACATGCCCACATGTTGGAAAGATAGGATAGTTTGAATCTATTTTCTTAGTTTACATCACTAGGGGAGTTTAAAGATTATTGTAACGGGTCCATACATGTGCACATGCTTTCAATATAGGATAGTCTTTTGAATATTTCTTAGATTAAATCACATTAGGGATTTTAAAGGATTGGTAAGGACCCACATGCCCACATTCTAGTTCTTTAGGGACTTTAAAAATCCTGCAAGGTTGTACGAATGGCACCTAGTAAGATAGGTAATCAAGACTTGTAAGGACCACACGAAGTCCACATGTTGCAACGTGAAACCTAACTTATTAAAAATTTGGCACATTTTATCACTTGCTCACACACAAAGTCACTACTCACTCACATAATTTCATCTCGAATTGTGGAGGTTGAATTATGTTTCCTCCAAAGGGATTATGAAATGTCCCACTATTTCTTGAAGGAATTATCCACTCCCACTTAATTCAAATGAGATTGGTTCACACCCCCAATATCTCAAACAACCATATCTAATTTTTTTCTAAAACCTCACTAAGTTTTCCTCCACAGGAGGTTCCAAAAGAAAGTTTTAGTCTAGGTAGGAGCTCGGGGACAGCCATCCAAATAACTCCCCGTTATCTGGTTCTCACATCTTCAAACAATAGAATTTGACAAATAAGGAAATTTAAAGCCTCCAAGTCAAGTGTTCATAACAACATAAGGCAGGGAGATACCCCTTGAGGTACCCACCTCTTGGATGGGATCCAACCCGTGATCAATTTTTGAGGCCGAAAATCTAAATGTCGCACTGTGACTGAGGTAACTAGTGGCTAAATTTTAGGACATCTACCCAGGTGGCAATAGTGGGCTGCAATTGCACCTTGATCAGATTTTGTGTGGCTATTGGGAAATATCACCATATCTTTTGGGATATACACCCTCTACCCCTCATTATAACTGATTATTTCATCCTTCACTAGTTCCTCTTCTAGTGGCTTCAGACCCCACTGTTGAGTGCTATTGGAAGGTCCAGTGCTATTTGAGAGGAAGGACGTTACGTATTTTTATGATACGCATTTGTTTTTTTTTTTTTTCCATGCATAAAAAATCAACCTACCCACATCTATGCTTCTTTTTAGTTGATTTATGTATGATGCTCTTGTGATTACATGCGATTGTGAGATATATTGTGAAGGTCCAAAATTATACAAAAGATCTTTTTCATTTTATTACTCTCATCACCATTCACACACATTCACTTTTCTAGTCAGACATCATAGGGGACCCATAGAACCCCCACCATTCCATAAGCTTGCAAAACCTCCCTTCTCTTCTAGGAGGAGTTCCTAGTCTTGCCAACTCATCGACCCAACCCTCTCACACCCTTGTGAGTGCTACTATATTGGGATCAAAATTGCTTGGTTCCACTCTACTTGGGTCCACTTCCCAAGGTCAACCATCCAATATTTCTCCTTTACAAGGAAGCAGGGGGAAATTTTTTTCCCAAGGGGGAAGTACAACTCAACCTAGCCCCCCTCACGGGTTAGGTATACAAACTACTCACACCATGGATATAAATAATCCTCCACCGCCACTCTAGATGCCATATTTTTCCTCCCTCAACATAAAGGATTTGAGAAAGCTCACAAACAATCCTATATTGCACGACCTTGCATGGCCTTCAATGCCAACCAAACTACCTTCAAACATTTCCAAGTTTGAAGGAAAGGTGGGAGAAGATCCTGCCAACCATGTCATGACCTTGCATCTATGGTGCTCTTAAAAAAAAATCATGGATTAATCCATCCGATTAAGGTTACATCAATGCACACTCATAGGCCCATCAACCAAGTGGTATGTAGACGAAAAATCTGGGTCCCATGTGACTTTTGAATCACTGGCCAAAACATTTTTGACCTTCTTTCAACTACCAATTCGCCATGACAATGGTCTATAACTTCTCTTTGAGTTTAAACAAACCTCATCCACACATATTGCTGAATGCATTCACAAATGGCATCAGTGATGTGGTTTATGCAAAGTAGAAACCACCAAACAACAATGCCTCTATTGGTTTCTTATATCACTCGTCCCTCTCCTTGCCAAAGATGTGGCCTCTACATTCCGCCAAAGTGAAGAGGAAGCCATCAACAAGGCTCAACAGTATGACCTCATTTATTCATAGTCAGGATACTTATATACAGTACTACCTGACGCCTTGAGACCCGTACCATTTGGCCAGGACAAACCTGGGATGTCTCACTCAACAGATGGATTGATTGGTACCAAAACACACCACAATATGAACATCCAACCACCACCTATGTACGATACACCCCAACATCAACTGGTGTATGGAGGCCCCCCTTATTAACCTCCTCCCCCTTATCAACAACCATACCCTATTGTTTCCCTCCCACCCATGAGTGGACCCGAATCGACACCCATGATGCACCCTGCAGTTCAACCAAGTTATGGTACCCCCTCTACCTCATTTTACACCCTGAGAACTAGTGAAAGCACTACATCTTCCTATGTACCCTACATATCATTGCCACAAAATAATCTGTATTTTCCATTTCTTGGCCCTCCACAACCCATTTCTCCTCCACATGGACAACCACACATTGGGGTTAACTTTGTTCAACCCTATCCCATTCAACAATTTCAAAATTTTGAACAAATGAATATGAAAAATCAGGCCCATCAGTCGAATAATTCCAAAAATAAAGGGAAAAACTAAAACAATATCCACCTAGGACTAGGGGGAAACAACCCCCAATAGAACCAACTTGCTAGGGGCAAATAGAATCAGGGGAACCAGAACTCCTAAGGGGGAAATAACAACAAGCGCTAAGGGAGGAAAAAAAATAATTCTGGATGAACTTACCTTGTGCCCTTTGCGGTGGGCATGGTCATTATACTCGCAATTGCCTCCAAATCGACGACTTCAAATGGATAAAAGATTCCATGAATGCACCATGTCCTCCAATGCCGCCTACCCCTTAATGGGCCCCAAAATAGTATTAGCAACAACCACCCCTAACAGTGTTTCAAAACCCTATTCCACATCAAGCTGTGATGAATAATCAATAAGAAGTAAACCCTTGTTATCGGATAAATCGATAGGTGCGGATACTAACAGATCTCCCTAGGCCCACCTAGATCTAGAACAAAACACACCAAAACATGACACTTTCCTTAAGTTTTAAATATTGAATTTACTAACTAAAGAGAGATAGGTGACATACCATTTAAATGTTTCTTCCTCTAGCCATCTCCATCATAGCTCCATTCCAACACTCATACAATGATGAACCTCCAAAAGAATGCAACCAACCAAAGTGATAGGAATAGCATGAACTCAATATAAACCTACGTCTGTGATCAATGAATCATACAATAAAACACAACAAGCTTTATAGGTGTTGGAGTCAGAAGTCACTCTTGGATTGCGGTAGGAGCAGATCCCAATGCCCATCAGTTTATGTGACGATTAATTTAATGGGGTGATCTGATGGATAGAGGCCCAGGAAGATATCACTCTAACTCAGAAAACTGGGCCTGGTATGTAACAACATAAGAGGTATTGATCTAACTTCAGTCAGTGTGTTGATTATAAAATGAGTAGATGGAAGACTTTGTAAGAGGAGTGAGAAAGACTACCTTGGGCATCAGGCCTTTCAACAGCTTGAAGAGGAAAAACTGAGAACACAAGATCCTCTTGGTTCAGAGTTTCAGGGAATTGAAAGGTGACTTGACTGGATCTTCCAATTCCAAGTCATTCAGAGTTGAGAAAATACAAGATCTAATTAGAAACAATGCAACTATTACAGTGATCCAACATACGTCATCCTATAACGACACAACTCGACTGGATCCTCCAATTCTGAGTGGTTCTAACACAGTGTAAACAAAGAGATGCAAACATGCTAACATTCATGAGGCAAGAAGTCTCAAGTGCCAATACATAACCAGGGAAACTAGTGCTTCATCAAAAATTTACAATCAGGAGCCTAGCTCAACCATCGATACCTACAAAAATACAAAAACTAAGTAAATATAATCCTAAACTTTTACACAACAAAGGTGTCTCAGGACTTTCAAGGTGTGGCATCTCCTCAATCAAACCTGGCTTGAAATCCTTTGTTAGACGTCACCTTAACTTTGCATGGCCTTTGCAGGGGTGGTAGATGAAACATTAAAGGCTAAAATAACATGTGCAGACTCCTCTGGTCAGACGAGAACTCAACATGGATTCTTTGGAGAAAACCAACATACAGGACCATCTCGAGCAGACTGCCTACCAGAACCTCCATGCTTTGCATTTAATGAGTGAGCTAAGGTTTCAACTACCTCCATCCACCTTCATTTATTTCTAGCAAGGACCAAGATCGAATTTGAGCTAAACTGGTCTCTGGAGAATGCAGTGATCCCTTCTGCAGCTAAACCTGACACTTCAGCCCTTTGCATAGTTCTTTCTATCACCCACAGGTGACCACAGGCTGTGACCCTGTGCCTATCTTCAAAGGTGCTTTTGGTGTTTCAGGCTTCGGGGATTTGAAATGCAGTGAAAGGATGAGACCCTCTATTCTCTCGAAGTCCCAGTAGCTGAAATGGATTGATCGTGTGCCACATGTCCCATTAGATGGACAACCTATATTTCTTCTTGATCAACGGTCCTGGTTCTTTTGAGATTTCACGCACCGGGGATACATGATGCAAGGAGGAGAGACCCTTGTACGTTGATGTCTTGGTAGCCGAAATAGTAAAATGGCTTGATCGTTTCATGATTTTGGCCATAGGAGATGAGCTCAGGCGCTTGCCCATGTGAAACTCTGCGACCCAAACTTACCCGATGGCTGTCGATCTACCCCATTTGTGGATCCTCGCCGTTGAAAGACAAAGTTCCCGCTCGCTTGATTTTAAGCCAAAAATGGGCTTGTTCTATGGGATGCGCTTGATGCTCATGGCTTTGGCCTTTGAATAAAACACACTCGACCAGTTTTCAAATCCCACTTCTATGCATTTACACCAGGGGCCTGAAACCGGAAGAAAAGGCCAACTAGTAAGAATTTGTGCTAACAATAGGAAAGAATCATATTACTATATCATATTAAATGTGAAAGAGAGATTACAACCATGTCCTTGATGTCATAAGGTCCCTTCCAACTATCCTTCATTCCCCACACACTTCCACTCCAAGAATTCTAAAAGCACAGATCTGATAATATTCACAATCTATCTTGACAAAGTCAAAACTCAAAGACACTCCAAGCAAGCTAATAATTCCAAACCAAATCCAACTTAGCCCTTCTCCATGAGATCTCATCTCCTTTTATAAGATAAATAGGATATGGTGAGGAGGTTATGATGATCCTACTAAATAATGAAAGTGAGTAAGATCCAAACCATTCGGATGCCACCTCACCATGGAAGTTTCTCCTTCTAGAAGATTCGAGAAAATGCTCATATTCCCCACGTGTAAGCATTCTCGCGCCCTGCCTATAGAGAATACTGTGAAATCCTCATGACCTAGCTATGATGCAGCCTGCAAGAATCAGACATTCTCGTACCCTAGCTATAATGAAGCCTGCAAACTTCCCTTTTTATAGGGTTTTTACAAAGAAAAATGCAACTTCTTTTCTCAGGAAAAGTTCTTCTCCCTTCCTTCTTCAAGAGCTTAGGCCACTAACCCCTCCAAAGGAAACAGATAGGTTTACATCATTAATGGTCATAGGGATGATGAAAATAATGTGTAACATACCTGCCCCACCACAGATGGGGCAGTATCAAAACCTTGGGAATCGGGCAGATCGCACTATCCTCCTCACTAGCAATGACGAAATCCTCCTACAAATGCCCAGTCGTCAATACAGCGCAGCCCCTGAATATACTCCCACCACTTCAGAATCATTTGAAATCATATTTGGGCAACCTTTGATGATCCCATGCCCTAGCACTGAAGCTCCCCTTCGTATTCCTCACATCCCATTACGACATAATGTCAACAACCCGCAGGCTAGGGCGACACACAATTATAGTCTGGTCGATAACTTGGCGCAATCTCCTGCAGCCATGTTAGTCTTGGAAGTCCTCCAAACCTGTTCCACTCAAAGGAAATCATTACTTTCCACCTTAGGGGAAGTCAACCCTGCTGATACTAGACTCATCACTTTTGATCTAGATTGTGGGGAACCCCATCTCCCTGCTTTGGTAGCTTTCCAAATACCAGTCAAGATTTGGAACATCACAATTCATTGATGCATCACTGATGAAGGTGCATCCAAATGCATCATGTCCAAAAATGTATGGTAGAATCTTAGCTCCCTCGAGATAATACCATCTGCCATCACTTTGAGAGATTATGATGGACAACCATCCTCTCCTGAAGGGCTCTTTCAAAATGTCCCCGTTGAACTTGGGGGAAAGGCCATTCTTGTTGACATTGAAGTTATCAATGCCCCTCTAGATTAAAACATCTTGTTTGGACATAGTTACATTTACACTATGAAGGTTGTGGCCTCTTCTATGTTTTGAATGATGATGTTCCCCCACAACGGGAAGATCATCACCATCGACCAAGTCTCACATTATGAGCCCAACCCTTTCTCCAACATCGATAACATCCTATGTCTTTTCCACACTAATAGCAATGCCTACCCACTCATCGAGATGGCCCCTAGAATTTTCAAGGACCCATCCTTGCTAGGGAGATACCATGGAGTACCACTGCTCATACATCCCTTTGCACAAGTGTGTGTCATATCTTCCGATGGAATGAAAAATGGAGATACCACTCCTCCCACTGAGGCTTCTTCAATCCCTGATGTAACACTAGTCATAGAAATCCTACCTCAGGAACCCCCTGAGAACCCTTCGACACCACTTGTTCCCGGTTTCACTCTCCCCTAGGGACACATCCCGGTTTGGAAGACAGTCCCCCAAGCCATTACAAAAATCCCCTTCTTCTATCCCCTACCGGGCCTACAAGATTTCTAGGTAGCCACAATGCTTACCCTTCCTAACATGGTGCTTGCTATTCTAGTTTTCTATCTACACCCACCTGAGATGGTTCCTCAACCATCCCTCCCTCCCCAAATCGAGGTAATCCCAATGCAGATCCCAATCCTAACATCGATGACACCACCCTTCCCCCCAACTGGCCAACACCACCGCTACAGTTGGGGGTAGATGGAAGAATAAAGAGCTCCCTGCTCCACTTCCCCCCAGAGTTCAACCTCCTTGTGCACTATGCAAGAAAGAAGGACACCCCGCCAATATATGTCCCTCTCTCCCTGAGATACACAATTTAATCCAACTCCCTCGAGCAACCACACCACTCGTTGCTTCATCTAGCACACCTAGTACTACCACCGGATCCCCTACTACAACAAGTAAAGGGTTGCGAACCAAATTCGCATGTGCCATCTATTCAAAGTATGTCCATTACACCCACCATTTCCCTGTGCTACCTCAGTTTCGATAGACACTAATGGTAGTACGCGAAAGCTTTCAACGAGAACCCCCTCCATCCATGTCATCAAGCACTCGAGTCATCGACATCCATTATCTCACAACCTCAGTCAACGAATAGATGAGATTCCCTAATTCTCTTTGTAGATCACTTTATCATTTCACATACCAGTGTCCTATGATCATTGAATATAGGCGTCACCAAATGACCCTTATTCAAAATCCTCCAAACCCCTCACTTCCTATGATACAAGTGATTCCCCCTACTCCCTCTCCAGATATTGTTCATATTATCTCTGCTGATCTTGAGGCACTTCCCACTCCTCCATGGTTCATGGACAACTTATATGAGGATTTACCCCCAACCCCCCACCCAATTATCCGATTCATTTCCCCATGGAAATCTTATGACCAACCACAATTTTTAACCCGCAATACCTTGACATTTGGTTCATGTCGAGTGAACTATCACAACCTATTTTCTCCACCCCCTTTACGTCTTTTCCACCTGAATACAATCACATGGGGACAATAACCAACGTTACTTCCCTGGACCCCCTTCATTCCCACATTTTTCACTGCGATGAAGATATCCTAGAATAACTAACTACCCCCGATTTGCCATGGAATGCGCTCCATCACAGAGTGCTCTTTCTCTCACAGGAATCCTTTGACCCTTCTAGCCAAGACTCCATAGACACAATCCAAACTAAGGATTTCATCCCATCAGGGCATATAGACTGGCTCAACAATCCTATCCCTGCCCCCGATGCTTTTGATGATGACAACATGGCTAACATCTCCCCCACTGTCAAAATTGACATTTTCGTCAAACCAGGAATCATAGAGGAAATCACCATTGGTGCCGCATGCTCCTCAAAAGAACTCACAGATTACAAAGCTCTCTTCTAGGAATACTGAGACAATTTTGGATGGTCATAGACATAAATGCCTGGCCTTGATTCTTCTATTGTCGAACACTGGATCGACACATGGGTATATATCACCCCTGTACGTGAAAAGAAACACCCACTACACCCATCCAAAGAAGTGAACATCAAAGCAAAAATTGACAAAATACGCTGTCAATTTCATAAACCCCATCGCATACATGTCATGGGTTTCCATCCATGTCTACACAGGGCACCATTCATTTCTGCATCGACTTTCACAATCTCAATCACACTTGTCCCAAAGAAAAATTTCCTAAGCCTTTCATCGACCAAATTATCGATGATTGCGCCGACGATGAAGCCTTGTCCTTCATGGACGGATTCTCTGGCTACAATCAAATACAGATCCACCCAGTAGATCAGTATAAAACCACATTCACCACCCCATGGGGTACATTTTCATATCGTGTCATGCCTTTTGGACTCAAGAACGTCGGTGCGACATTACAATGAGCCATGACCTATGTTTTCCATGATCTCACTTGCATCATCCTCTCTTACTTGGATGACCTCATTGCTCGATCCAAGAAACGAGTGCAACATCTAGATGACTTACGAGTTGTCTTTCAATGATGTCGTCAGTACAATATCCACTTGAACCCCCTCAGGTATGTATTATGTGTAACTGCTAGATGCCTCCTTGGGTTCATCATTTCCCAACATGGGATCACAATGGACCCCCTCAAGGTCCAATCCATCATCAAAATTTCACCAGCCTAGAATTTGCACTAGCTGCAAAGCCTACAAGGCAAAGCCAACTTTTTGTAATGCTTTGTCCTCAACTACGCCACTCGTGTGCACAATTTTCTTCACCTACTGCATCACTATATCCCATTTTGATGGGATGCACATGCCCAAACCACTTTTGATGATTTAAAAGTGGTGATCTCCAATGCCCCATTGATTATTCCAACCGAATATGATCATGACTACATCCTCTACTTATCAGCCTCAGTCATCTCAGTAGCAGGAGTTCTCATCCAACTAGGGGATGATGGCCGTGAACACGTCATTTACTACACCAGTAAAAATATTTTAGGACCACCCTTGAAATACAACCACAAATAAAAACTCAACCTTGCAGTTGTCTTCACAGTCCAAAAACTACGTCATTATATCTTTCTTCGCTCTACCAAAGTCACGACAGATTCCAACCCCATGCAGTACTTTCCTAGTCGGTGGAAAATTAACGATAAATTTGCCTAATGGATCATCATCCTTCAAGAGTACGAGCTAGAGTTTTCAACTACCAAAATCAAGAAAGAGCTCATCCTCACCGAACTCATCACAACATTTTCCTCAGATGCTTCTAGTTCGTCTGTCAATACA
>JZKD02S1745161.1:262966-290245 GCA_000966675.3 Picea glauca | reverse complement strand
CACTTGAACCTTTGAGGACACCAGTCCTCCCTAGCACCTCCCAACCACCCTGATATATAAATTCCTTGTTACTAAAACTTATTACAGTGATATAAAGTTATTCAATGGCTTACCATCCTTGTCGTTGTTCCGTTACACTACTCTTCTCTATCTGCATCAGTGTCTTCTACACGCCCCTTGCACTTTCTATTCTTCTGCCTTTTATACTCTCTACACCATATCCCTTCAATGCAACCTTCCTCTACTATGCATTTCTGCACCTAAGCTCTGCCTCCTTGCTCACACTTGAATCCTTCCCCATGACAACAACCCCTGTCTCTTTTTTTTTTTCACATTCTTATAGTCCCTGTGCTCCTTGTGCATGCAATATTTTCCATGCCTCTGCATGCTCACACCCCCACCAATATCCTGCACATCTCAAGTGCTTTTTCCTTATCATTTCAACTCTTCAGCTTCTCTGGTGGTTCCCACCACGCGTTCAACATCACTGGGTGTTCTGCTGAGATTCCTCAACCTTTCTGGCAGTTCAGACTCCTCGTCTTCTCTGGCATAATCGAGCTTATGCCTTTTGTTTCAGTTATAGACTTCAATTCTCATCCATCTGTCAATCCCCCTAAAAATTGTCTTGCTTCACTGGACGAAGCTTAGAGACTCTTCATCTCCTTTGGCAATCACACAGAGGTCTCTTCGAATTCTCTGGCAGAGACCATCAATGGTTTCTAGCAGTTACACTGTGACGTGCTATAGTAGCCCTCCGATCTTGCTCAAATTCACTTGCACCAATGGATTGATTCCAAGGGATCTTGCATTCATTTCAGCATTTCGGCTTTTGACAGTTCGACATTCATGTGACCATGTGTCTTGGCATTCCCAGTCGTGATCCCCGAAAAGGAGATTGGTTTCTATAGCTCTTTCCTCCATCTCTTGCTGATGTGACCAAGGGGTGTGACCATGACCTTATGAAAAAGGCACTTTCATGATTTCGCATTTAGTGAATCTGGAGATGAGGCATCTTGACTCTCCAAGTCGCGATCCCCAAAACCCCAAAATGGCATGGGATCAATGGTCCCGATCAACACTTGATCTGACAACTCAGATCATTTTTTGATTTTGCATATCGTGGTTTCAAAATTCTTGATGTTCAGTGTTCTTGTCACTACAAAGTCCCAATCCACGAAACTCTGAAATGGGGTCGGATCAACGATCCAGATCACATCTTGATTTGATGGTTGCGAATAAGTCGCGATTTCGCATATCACTATTTCGAGATTCCTGTGGTTATTATTCTTTGACATCTCCAACTCTCGATCCACGAAACTTTGAAATGGAATAGGATCAATGGTCCAAATCAAACCTTGATCTGACGGCTCAGATTAAGTCAGGATTCCACATATCGTGATTTTGAGATTCTTGTGGTTATTATTCTTTGACATCTCCAACTCTTAATCTGCGAAAATCCGAAATGGACTGGGATCAACGGTCCAGATCAAACCTTGATCTGACGGCTCAGATTAAGTCATGATTCCACATATCACAATTTTGAGAGTTTGGGAACCCCGTTCCTTTGACTCTCCAGTCAGCGAACTGATGATCTTTCCCCACGTGTCCTGCCTGATGATGGATGGTCCTCCTTCTTTCGAGATTTTGTGAGCTTGCTACTCCTTGCACTTTAAAGAATGTGTAGGTTCTCATTGATCCGATGATGGTTAGATCCTGTGCTTGGATTTAATGCCTGATATCTATCCTCCTCTTCAGCGCGCTCTTCTTGTCTACATTGAGATCTGACAGCCATCGGGAATTATGAATTGTTGATCCAATGAGCACGATTGCTGCTCTTCCCTGATTATCACTGCGCTGTTGATCATCGTTGTTGTGCTCAAGCCATCATTGCCGCTATACTTTCCATCAATGACAAGCATACGCTGCTTGTAAAACACTCCAACAGACTTCCCCGATGAACACCTCTTCTACATCCCCTCGAATGACCCCTAGTATGGAGACCTTATTGTCTATCTTTGAACATAGAAGTTTGGGTCGCACCTCTCCAAAGATGATAGTCGATGCATTCTACATTAGGACCCTCAATATCTCCTTATTGGTGACATATTATATCGACGAGGGGTTGACACCATACTCCATTGATGTTTGGCCTTCGACGAATCCGACAGAGTATAAAATGATTTCTAGAATGGTGCCTATAGTGGACACCTCTTAGGGATGTACATCACCTAGAATATCATTCGAGAAGGCTACTTCAGGCCCACAATGTTTCACAACTGCATCCATGTCGTGAAATGGTGTGACAAATGCTAACTTTATGCAAACAAATCACAAGCGCCACCCGCTCTTCTACACCCAATCATCACTGCCAACCCCTTTTTCAAATGGGGCATTGAATTCATGACTTGAAACCCTCCATATAGTAATGGGCACAGGTACATCATCGTGGTAGTCGATTACTTCACCAAATGGGTCGAATCCATGCCTACTTTCAACAAGACCGTTGACACCGCGACATCGTTTTTCTTTAATCACATCATCTCCTGCTTCATAGTACCACTTCAACTAGTCTTCGATCATGAAAAACACTTTGAGAATGAGCTCGTCATCTAACTTTCCTCAAAGTTAGGCTTCTCTCAGGAGTTCGTCTCACCCTACTACCCTCAGTCCAATGGATAGGTAGAGGCAGTCAACAAATTCCTCAAAACCATGTTGCAGTGCACTGTCAATAAACATAAGACCAATTGGCATCATATGTTGTTTTCAACACTATGGGATTATTGCACGACAGTTGAAACTGCCACTAGTTTTACACCATTCCATCTCATCCATGGGGTCGAAGCCACTCTCCCCATCGAGTGTGAAATTCCCACATTGTGCACCACTATCGAGCTATAACCTGACTCTAATGGAGCAACGCTTGCTAAACTTAGATTCGATAGATGAAGACCCTCGGCCTTCATTACAAAACAATGGGACAACCAAAAAGTGGTCGAAGGCCACCTTTGACTGCCATGTCAACCTTCGCTCATTTAATGAAGGAGACCTCATATTTACCTATGATATCGCTCACGATACCCTCGAGCATCGAAAATTCTAAATCATCCAACACTGCCTCACTAAAGGTGCATACTTCCTCGTCTCTCCTGAAGGCTACCCTTTCAAAGAACCCATCAACAGGTTGTACTTAAAGAAATTTTACGCCTAAGCGTAGTTAGTCTACACTAGGATTTTTTTCTTTTCTGTACATGTTTTATAGAGTTTTTATTCTTCTTATTCTCCATAGCTTATGTCTGATCTACCATTTGTGTTATTGGCAAATGTGTAACATCCCCAACCTCACACCGGCCGGGCATTCCACTCCCCATATGCTTTACTTAGCTTTGAAACCGTCTTTGTAACATTCCCAGCCTACAAAGTCTAGGATACACGAGGGAACACTTTCGTTCTCTCACTATGGAACATACTGTAACATACCCAGTATTCAGCTGAACTATGCCATATAAATTTTCTCTTCGAACTGCATGCAATTATAACATATACGTACAACACTCCTGCAAAAGCCTTACATATAACTTAAAGAAACAATTACGTTCTTTAAATATATGATTTCATACTGAAATAACAATAAACACAGACATGCATCATATACAGGGAAATTCCCATGAACATATAAATAGTTATAATCACACATATGATAAACTATAAAATAATCACGTAAATAACAAATGTAGCATGTAAATTTATTGCACGATTGGTACTTATCTTGGAAATATTTTCACCAACTGTGTACAAACCATCCATGAACCTCCCAGCCTTAGACTACACTGTTCATCACTCTCAACAGTGAGTCACCCCCAAGCTGGGACTAAACTCCACCTAGGTAAAGGGATTCCTAACCAGGATAAAGGCTCATAGACAACAGGAAAAACTCCATCTCAGGTGCTCACTTAACTAACATCCTACAACCTCTCATTCCCCACATGCCTATCCCACCCAAGGAAGTGTTCCCCTTCTCTTCTCAACAGTCCCTTGGCTACCCCACTTCTCTTCTAGGGCTTCAAAAACAGGCTGGACAGGAATGATCAGAGCACTGTAGCTACAATTTAGCACCTTCAGGAAATCAATTCCCATCATGACGCAGTTGCGCATGCAAGCACATCCACTCACAGGGTCTTATCTTCTTCGCGGCCCGAATAACTCTAATGTCCTTTTATTTCCCTATCGGGGAAATCTCCACCCATAGCAAACCTTCATAGGATCTCCCTTTCGCACTCGGAATATCAGACTTCGTGACTTCGTGAGGTCAGTGGTCAGACATTTGACCCTCGAATCCCCGATATTCGATGACAGTCAATGCTGAACTTTTCCTATCGGGGTTTTCTCTATCACGATTTCACCACTTGTGATATCAAACAACTCACTTTACCGACTCCCGAACCTCGATACACCGAAACGCCGATTGACTTTTCAATGCTTCCTACTCCGTCAGGATTTTGAACTTCATAGTATCGCGAATTCTGATGCGGATATTTGAGGACTTTGCTCCATGAAACTCTAATACCAGTCAATAGTCCTTGACATGCACGAAGAATGTGCCACTTGTCCACTTGCTGATTCCTTTGTGGCCCACACTGTCCTTTCCACTGTCAGGACTTCGCGGTTCATGATTTTGCAATTCCTGTTGAAATAGTTATGAGACTTCAACTTACAAAACCCCGATACACGAGGCCACATGTGAATCCAATGGCCTTTACTGCCTTGGTTCGACGGTTCTATCCCTCTTGAGCTTAGAACCCCCGGAAATAATGTCATATCTCCCCTACTCTTCTGTGAGATCTAATGGCTCACGAGACTTCATGAATCCTCCTCAAAGAATTCTAACCGTCCGTTCTCCCTTTGTGAATCTGCATGTGAACCAAGCATTCCTCCTATGCAAAAACTCACGATGCCTCCTGAACACTTCCAGTCGTAACTTATCTGCACTGTTCTTCAACTGGTTGAAGGCCCTATCCTTCCTGAGCTTTTCCATGGCTTTCAAGTCCCCGTAAAAGAAAACCTTTGCACACACTCCTTGCGGCAACTTTCAAACACTTCCCAAGTGTTGGAATTTCCTTTGACTCTGCGCACACCTACAATAGTAGTCTTCCAAATGCTTGCTCAGGTTCACAACCCTAAGGCTTTCCCTAGCTTGCGCACTCCTTGCACGGCTCTTGTGCCCCAAATGCTCTTCTGGGTGAATGAGGAAAAAAGTTAAACTATCTAAGACTTCTATCAATGCACTCCTTGCGGACACCTTCAAATGAACTCCTTGCAGGAATTCTTGCTCAGATAGAGAAACAGTTGAAACTCATTCCACTTCCTCTCAGACTTCAATGTCAACACATGAAATCATATACACAACATAACAACAAATGCATAACAGGAAGCAAACATCTATGAGCATATCAATCAACATACATACACAGAGAATAACACAATGCCATGAATTTGAATCAATTTACTTCTATTAATTCAATATCTGTACATGGGTGTCCTTACACATCTCTCTGCATGCTCTTGTATGCTCCAATGCTTCAATTCCAATTATTTTACAATAGACAATGAGGGTGTCTATATCATGTTTCCCTCTTGCGCTCTCAAACAATCTAATCTAGAATTAAATTCTATCTACCTGCATTAACTACTTTAAATGTTGTCTTCTTACTAAGGACAAGAGCGAGTTGCTTAAGGTCTGCTTACAATACATAAGTGCACCTCATCTTAATGGCTCATTTAAGATTGTGCAACAACTTCAAGGAGCTTTCAAAATTTGTGCTGGCTTGTCCAGTTGTCCTTCGCTTCTGCGCTGGCTCGCTTGATGTGTTGGTGATGCTCCTGCATCATACTCCCTCGCTTGAAAAATTTCATGGGCTCCTGTCCATGAGCTCCTGCATGGTCTGTCCATGCTTCTGTATCTCCGCTTCGCTCTCCCAGCTAACATCTTTGACTGGATGATTGTTCCATTTGACCAAATACTCAAAGTATTTCTTTCGCCTGGTCCTCTTGCTCATTCTCTTGTCTAGTATGCACTCCATCTGCGGCTTCTCTGCAACTGGCATCTATTTTGTCCACTAGATCACTAGCTACTCATTTCTAGTCTGTGTTCCCTCAGCTCTATATGGGTACAAATCTGAGATATTGAATATCGGAGAAATTCCGATCCCTTCGGGTAATTCAATCTCATAAGCATTCACCCCAAATTTCTTCAAGACCCTGCATGGCTCAATTTTCTTCATCTTCAACTTATTGTATGTTCCTCTCGGGAACCTTTTCCTTCTCAAATGTTCTAGAATCAAGTTGCCAAACTCAAACTGAAGTTGTCTCTTGTGCTGATCTGCTCTGTGCTTATACTCCTGGCTTGAATTCTGCAGTCACTCCTTCACCTGGCTCTGAAGTTCCTTCATCGCCTCTGCGAATTCTTCTGCACTAGCACTCCTAGTCACAGTCTGTTATGAATCCCTCAATTCAAAAATTCCTTTCGGCTGCATGCCATAGACAATCTAAAATGGACTCTGGCCTGTAATCCGATTCACTGAATCATTATATGCAAACTCTGCTTGTGGTAATATGTTGTCCCGTTGGCTGTGGTGTTCTGTCACCAAGCTCCTCAGTAAGTCTCCCAGAATTTTGTTCACCACTTCTGTCTATCCATCCATCTGAGGATGATAATCCGAACTAAATGCCAAGTTAGTTCCTAGATTCTTCCATAAGGTCCTCCAAAAATGTCCTATGAACTTTGTGTCTTGATCCGAAACTATACTCTTTGGCAACCCATGAAGTCAAATGACTTCTTTAAAAAATAGATTCACAATGTGAGTCGTGTCATTGGTTTTCTGACATGGAATGAAGTGTGCCATTTCGAAAAATATATCCACCACCACAAAGATTGAATCAACACCTCTTTTTGTTCTTGGTAACCCTAATACAAAATCCATGCTAACTGCATCCCACGATCTCTCAGGTATGGGAAATGGTTGATAGAACCCCCCATTCTGTCTTCTTCCCTTCAAATGCTGGCAAATCCTGCATCTTTCTACAAATATCTTGACATCTGCTCACATTACTGGCCAAAAATATGACTCATTCAGCTTCGCGAATGTCTTGTCATGACCAAAATGTCCTGCCAATCCTCCACTGTGTTTCTCCTTTAGTAAGTTATCCCTCATGGAGCATTTCAGAATACATAGTTGATTTCCCCTAAACAAAAATCCCTTCTGGATCATATACTCCATCCATTGGCTTCTGTCTCTAAGAATTGGATTCTCAGCTGCTTCATACACTTCCTTGAAATATGGATCATCAGTGTACATGTCCCTGAGATCATCAAAACCCAATGTTTTGACTTGGAACTCCTACAACAACAAACACTTCCTGCTCAAAGCATCAACCACTTTGTTAGCAGTACCAGAAATATGTTTAATCACAAAAGTGAAATTCTACATATATTCAACCCATTTGGCATGTTTCTAATTCAACTTCTGCTGTCGAGTCACAAACTGCAGTGCATGATTGTCACTGTACAAGACAAACTCTTTCGGGATCAAGTAATGCCTCCATTTCTTTAGTGCCTGTATGATAGCATAGAACTCCTTATCATAAGTGGAGTAATTCAATTTCGCCTCATTCAGCTTCCTGCTGAAGTATGCTATCGGTCTGTCTTCTTGACTCAAGACTTCCCCGATTGCAAATCCACTTGCATTGCATTTCACCTGAAATGTCCTTCGAAAATCTGGAAACACCAAAACTGGTTGTTCCGTGATCTTCCTTTTCAACAGATTAAAACTCTTCTCAGCTTCCTCTGTCAAGTGAAAATATTTGTGTCTTTTCTTCACTATGTCCATCATTGCTACGCTAATTCCACTGAAATTCCTGATGAACTTTCGGTAGAAACTAGCCAATACGTGAAAACTTCTCACCTCGAAAATATTCTTCGGTGATGGCCAATTCTTGATCACTTCCACTTTATCTGGATCCATCCTCAACTCATTTTCTGAAATAACAAATCCCAAGTAAATGAGTTCTGTCTTCATGAATGAGGACTTCTTGATATTTATCAATAGCTTCTCCTACTGTAACTTCCTCATCACTATAGCCAAATGCTTAAGATGCTCTGCCACTGTCTTACTGTAAACCAGTATGTCATCCAAATACACAATGACAAATTTCCCGATGAACTCTTCAGGACTTCGTTCATCAACCTCATGAAGGTACTTGGTGCATTCATCAAGCCAAACAACATAACAAGCCATTCATACAAACCTTCCTTTGTCTTGAAGGCTATCTTCCACTCATCATCTTCTCTCATGTGGATCTGGTGATAACCACTTTTCAAATCAATCTTTGAAAAATATTTTGCTCCGCTCAAGCAATCCATCAGATCATCCATCCTCGGCAATGGAAATCTGTACCTGATGGTTATCTTGTTGATCATCCTCGAGTCAGTACACATCCTCCAACCTCTGTCTTTCTTTGGACTGAGTACTATTGGAACAACACATGGACTCAAGCTTTCCTTGACCAAACCTTTGTCCAACAAGTCCTGGACCTGTCTCTTAACCTCCTCTTTTTCTTGCGGCGTCAATCTATACGCGGCCTTGTTTGGAAAATTGGCTCCTGGTATGAGATCAATATGATGACTCACACTTCTTATCGGTGGCAACGAACGTAGTAATTTGTCCACTATGATGTCAGCGAACTCTTCCAACAGTTCCTGAACTTCTTCTGGTAAATCATCTACTCTTGTGCTAGTCAGAACAATTCTAGGATTTCTGACCACAATGAACTGTGGATCCTCTTTCTTCTTAACCTCTGTAAGAAGTTCCTTCCCACTCATGAGAAGTACAGTGTTGCTTACCTCCAGTTTCACCTCCTTATTCTTAATCAGAAGCAACATGTGAGTCCTCCCATTCTTCTCTTGGGTGTATGTGTTCATTTGCCCATCATGAATCACATTCCTGTCATATTTCTATGGTCTGCCCAAAAATAGATGACAAACGTCCATAGGAATGACATCACACAAGATCTTATCATTATATCCTCCTATCTTGAATTTAACCAAACATTGTTTAGTGACAGTTACCTGGTGTCCTTTCTGTAGCCATGAAACTCTATATGGGTTTGGATGATTAGTTGTCTCCAGCTCCAGCTTCTCTACCATCTCCATAGAAACGATATTATCCATGCTACCATTGTCTACAATGACCTTTCATACCCTGTCCTTGGTCTTGCAACCAGTCCAGAAAAGTTTGGTCCTTTGGACTGAACTCTCCACCTCCTTCTTTGGTGTCAAAAGGACTTTTCGCATCATTAGCGATATTCTGCCTTTAGCATCTTCAGCCTCAACATCTCGCCTCTGTGCTTCGACGATGTGAGCTTCTCCACTTTCCTTCTTTTTCTATGGACACTCATAAGACTTGTGCCCATTCTTTCCACATGTGAAGCATGTGATTACTCCACCTCTTCCTCTTCATATGCCTCTAGTACAAGGAAAAGTGTTGTTGTCAGCATAATCTCCTCTCTGCTCATCATGTTTCCCTCTCTGTGAGGTTCCACCTTTTTTAGTTCGAGTCTGAGGATTCCTCCAGTCCTCCTTGGGCTTATGATATTTATCCTGGGCGACTGATTTTCCTTTGGGATGGATTCTACCTCGTCCCGTTTGAATCTGCCTTCGGCTCAGCTTCTTTTCTGCTTTCAGAGCCATTTAATAAGCATCTTCCACCGTTCGGATGGTTACCATGCTCATCTCATCCTGGATATCATATCTCAGGCCATTCATGTATCTGGCAACTTTTTCATCATCGCTCTCCCGATGACCTGCCCTGATGTTCAGTTTATAGAATTCCTCAGTATATTCTTTTACCGTCATCAACTTCTATCTCAGGTTCTGCATCCTCCTGAACAGAGTAATTTGGTAATCCATGAGGATGAATTTTGCCTTCATTTTTGTGATCATTTTGTCCCGGCTTTTGATCTTCTGCTTGCCTTTGCAGTGTCTGTCAGCTTGTAGTTCATCCCACCACAATGCTGCATGTCCTTTCAATATTGTGACAGCATGCTTGAATTTCTTGTATTCTTTGACATCTTCGTAGTTGAAGTATGTGTCTAGAGCTCTAATCCAATCTAGAAGCTCCTCTGCATCCAAGTTCCCCTCATAAACTGGAATGTCCATCTTTTCTCTTGCACCCATCCTTGCAATAGATATGATCAAATGCTCGTTTGATGCATCTTCGGCTGCAACTTCCTCTTCACATTCAGCCTCAACTTCACTTTCGGAATCACGCAGATCCCCTGCACTGGCTGTGCGTCTTTGAGCTGTCTCCATGTCTTCGAGTCTAGCTCATAGATCACACATCTCTCTTTCCATAACTGTATCAGTCATATATCTGCCTCTTCTTCTCGACATTTACTTATCCTTTGGATTGGGTGATTGCATGTCCCTTCTCCTGGGCAGCATGGAGAATTCTTCTTTCTCTGCTACAGAAAGCAAAGAACCTTTCTGGGCTCTGATACAAAAAACTGACACAGTCACACCCGGAAGCATGTCCAATCATAGGATCTTATCTTCTTCGAGGCCCGAAGAACTCTAATGTCCTTCTATTTCCCTATCAAGGAAATCTCCACCCATAGCAAACCTTCACCGGATCTCTCTTTCACACTCGGAAGATCAGACTTCGCGACTTCGTGAGGTCAATGGTTGGACATTCAACCCTCGAATCCCCGATATTCAATGACAGTCAACGCTGACCTTTTTCTATTGGAGTTTTCTCTATTGCGATTTCGCCACTCATGATATCAAAAAACTCACTTTATCGACTCCCAAACCCCGATACGCTGAAACGCCGATTGACTTTTCAACGCTTCCTACTCCGTCGGGATTTCAGACTTCGCAATATCACGAATCCTGATGTGGAGATTTCGGGACTTCGCTCCATGAAACTCTGATACCATTCAATGGTCCTTGACTTGTGTCGAGAATGTGCCACCTATCCACTCACTAACTCCTTCGTGGCCCACACTGTCTTTTCCACTATTGGGACTTTGCGGTTCGCGATTTCGTGATTCCCGTTGAAATAGTTACGGGACTTTGACTTATGAAACCTCGATACATGAGGCCACATGTGAATCCAATGGAATTTACTACCTTGTATCGACGGTTCTATCCCTCCTGATCTTAGAAACTCTAGAAATAATTTTGTATCTCCCCTACTCTTCTGTGAGATCTAATGGATCATGGGATTTCACGAATCCTCCTCAGAGAATTGTGACCGTCCGTTCTCCCTTTGTGAATCTGTGCGTGAACCAAGCATTCCTCCTGCGCAAAAAATCATGACACCTCCTGAACACTTCCAATCGTAAATTCCCTGCACTGTTCTTCAACTACTTGAAGGCCCTATCCTTCCTGAGCTTTTCCACGGCTTTCAAGTCCCCGTAAAAGAAAACCTTTGCACACACTCCTTGCGACAACTTTCAAACACTTCCCAAGTGTTGGAATTTCCTTTGAATCTGCGCACACCTACAGTAGTAGTCTTCCAAATGCTTGCTCAAGTTCACAACCCTGAGGCTTTCCCTGGCTTGTGCACCACTTGCATGACTCTTGTGCCCCAAATGCATTTCTGGGTGAATGAGGACAAAAGTTAAACTATCTAAGACTTCTATCAATGCACTCCTTGCAGACACCTTCAAATGCACTCCTTGTAGGAATTCTTGCTCAGATAGAGAAACAATTGAAACTCATTCCACTTCCTCTCAGACTTCAATCTCAACACATGAAATCATATACACAACATAACAACAAATGCATAACAAGAAGCGAACATCTATGAGTATATCAATCAACATACATACACAGAGAATAACACAATGCCATGAATTTGAATCAATTTACTTCTATTAATTCAAGATCTGTACATGGGTGTCCTTACACAACTCTCTGCATGCTCTTGTATGCTCCAATGCTTCAATTCCAATTATTTTACAATACACAATGAGGGTGTCTATATCCCATTTCCCTCTTGCACTCTCAAACAATCTAATCTAGAATTAAATTCTATCTACTTGCATTAACTACATTAAATGTCGTCTGCCTACTAAGGACGAGAGCGAGTTGCTCAAGGTCTGCTTACAATACACAAGTGCACCTCATCTTAATGGCTCATTTAATATTGCGCAACAACTTCAAGGAGATTTCAAAATTTGTGCTGGCTTGTCCAGTTGTCCTTCACTTTGGCGCTGGATCGCTTGATGTGTTGGCGATGCTCCTGCATCACATCATTTCTCTCACTCAGATAATTTCTCACAGGCCTGACAACCCGCTTCTTCAATTTCCCATGGTCCCAACAACCGGCTTCTTCAATTCCTCTCCCAGGCTAACCAGGTACACCAATAGGAAATGGTTATGGAAACAAGATCAGATACCATGAAATGAATGTCCCAAGGATAACTGAACGACTGAGTGAAAATGGTCATGGAATCATTGATTGGATGACTGAAGGATGGAAAGAACCATGGGCAAGATGATCGTAAGAATCATTGTGAGAATGATGGTAAGGATGTTTGTTGGAATGATGGTGAAGGTGTCCAAAGATCTAAGTCCCCACGATATGTTTGCATGTCCTCAAATTGACACTTGTCATGTTGGAAGCTACTTTGGTCCACTTGTCCCCAACTTTAGAACTTTGGATAAAATAATTATCCATACTTTATGTTTTAAGAAATATTAATATAATATTAATTTTTGGCTTAAGCTCTCTAGATTATCCCTTTCCCTTACTGGTGAAATTTATTCCCCCATCTCTTTTATCATGGTCGGTCTATGTGCAACGATGTATTTTATATTAATCATGAGACATATACAAAATAGGCACACTGGCCTTTAACGTCTAGGTGCACTAGCCTAATTAAAAAACATAAGCATCCTAGCTTATAATAACAGGCTCACCAACCTATAATACATATCATATACACGAGGTTCATTGACCCCCACACTATGTGCACTTTAGTTACTATGCGCGGTATCCGGTTATGTGCACACTACATCATTTTACTACATAGTACATGCATGCACTATGCCATGAAAGGTGCATTACAAAAATGATGTCAAAAAAACTCACTAGCTTAAGTACACTTATATTACATTTACAATTGGGTTTGGTCGAGGGATATTACAATCCCCTCTCCTTATTTATGCACTAGCCTCAGTGCATCATATACACATATACAACAAAGTTTTCAAAAATCCTTAAAAAGATGCAGGTATTCTGTCCACATTTCACCCTCATGCAACCAAGTAGTGTCCTCAGAACCGTACCAGGTCCATTGGACCTTTACAAGTCCTATGGCTTGATTCCAGAGCTGCTTGATTTTCTGGTCCAAAATGTGCACCGGATGCACTTGAAAAGTGCCTTCTTGCTCCACCTGAATCACATTCCAATCAATAACATGATTAGCATCGGGTATATATTTCTTTAGTAATGATACATGGAATACATTATGAACATACATAGATGCAGACAATGCAATCATATAAGCAACTGGGTCAATCCTCTATAGGATTTTAAATGGCCCACAAAATCTGGCTGCCAACTTGGCACATCTTCCCAACTTTGGGGAACTCCTGTTAGATTTCACCTTCAGGAAAGCATGATCACCCACTTTGAACTCTCTGTGGATTCTGTTCTTATCGGCATAACTTTTCTTCCTGTCTTGGGTAGCTTTTAAATTCTGCTTAATTTTTATCTTTTGGTCCTCCATCTCCTTCAACAACTTTGGCCCAACTACTATCCTATCAGCTAGATTATTCCAACTCATTTGAGTATTGTACTTTCTTCCATAAAGTGGTTCAAATGGGCTCATCTTCAATGATGCCTGATACCCATTGTTGTAAGTGAATTCTACCAAGTGCAGGTAGTCTTCCCATTTCGATGGTTTGTCCATCACATACATTCTTAGTATGTATTCTATCACTCTATTCACCCTCTCTGTCTGTCCACCAGACTCAGGATGATAAGCTGTACTAATGTTCAGATTCATTTTGAATCCTTTGAACAATCCTTTCCATAAATTTGAGGTAAATTTCGGGTCTCTTTCGGACACAATTGTTTTATGAATTCCATGCAATCGTGCCACTTCCTTCATGAAAATATCAACAACATCTTCTACCTTGTGAGTAGTTTTCAGTGGAATAAAATGGGTAGCTTTTGTAGGCTTGTCCACCACTACGATGATCGAATCATGCAGCTTGCCTGTTCTGGGAAATCCTATAATAAAATCCATTTTCACCACTTCCCACTTCCATTTAGGAATGGGCAAAGGTTGCAACAACCCTGTTGGGTGCCTATGCTCAACTTTAAATTTATGGCATTCCATACATCTAGTGACGTATTCAATGGTGTCTCTCTTCATACCTGGCCAAAAGTAATGGCTCTTGATCACTGCCACAATTTTCTGATATCCAGGGTGCCCTGCATAAGGGACAGTATGCATTTCATGCAAAATGATATGTTTCAAGTCTTGGACATTTCAAACAAAAATTCTATTCTTGTGCAACAGTATTCCATTTATTCCCAAATTATAATTATCCACCTTTTGTGGTATCTTACCCTACTATAGCTTTGCTACCAATTCTCTGTATTGTAGATCTGCATTTGCAACCTCCATAATTTTTCTTTTAATATCATTCTGATACATGCTAACGGTTGTAGTATGTAGTTCATACGCCCTCCTGCTGAGTGCATCAACCACTTTATTTTCTTTGCCCTTGATATGCTTTATATCAAAGTCATATTCGCTTAGAAATTCTAACCATCTTCTTTGCCTAGCATTTAGATTTGGCTGATCAAATAAATATCTCAGACCATTGTGGTCTGTTCTTAGTTCAAACCTTTTCCCCATGAGGTATTGTCTCCATTTCCTCAAGGCATTCACTATGGCTGCCAACTCCGAATCATGAGTGGGATAATTTCTTTCATGCTCCTTCAAATTCCTTGATTCATAACATATGACAAACCCATTTTGACTGAGGACTCCACCAAGTCCTTCATTACATGCATCTGTGCATACAATGAAATTTTCATTTGGTTCTACAATCCTTAGTATTGGAGCACTTGTCAATAATTGTTTCAAGTGTTGGAAACTCTTTTTGCAATCCAATGTCCACTGAAACTTCACACCCTTTCTTTGCAAGGAAGTGATTGGGTGTGCAATCTTTGAGAATCCTTCAATAAATATTTTGTAGTAGCGTGCAAGACCCATGAATGATCTTACCTATGAATTAGAATATATAATAATTTCATCCAAAAAGACAATGACAAACATGTCCAAATATTATCGTAAAACACCATTCATTAAGCACATGAAAACAACTGGTGCATTTGACAACCCAAATGGCACCACTGTGAACTCATAATGACCATACCTTGACCTGAAGATGGTCTTGCTGATATCTTATTCTTTAATCCTTACCTAATGGTATCCTTATGTGAGATCTATCTTTGAAAATATCTTTGCATCCTTTAATTGATCAAAGAGATCATCAATCCTTGGAAGAGTACACTTGTTCTTAATAGTCACTTTATTCAATTGTCTGAAGTCAATGAACAATCTTAATGTTCCATATTTATTTTTCACAAACAATACTGGAGCACCCCAAGGTGACACACTTGGGCATATATACCCATTCTTCATAAGTTATTCGAGCTGCATTTGCAGCTCCTTCAATTCTGGTGTACTCACTCTGTAAGGAGTCCTTGACACTGGAGCTACTCCAGGCATTAGATTTATAGAGAAATCAAAGTATATTTTTGGGGGTAGTCCTGGTACTTCACTAAACACATCTTCAAATTATTTCAGGATTGCATAATCTTCCAAATTTGGCTCCTTATCTTTAGGTGTCTCTTCTATATGAGCTGCAAATATTTGACATCCTTTTTTGTAACATTTCTTCACCTGTAATGCTCAAATTTCTCTAATGGTTAATGCTCTAGGAATTCCCTGCATTTCCTTAGCTTCCCTTCCTCATCCAAGCAAGTAAATGCTTTGTTATGACATTCCAAGAGATCATGATGTTGGTTGAACCAATCCATCTCAATTAGACAGTCATAGGAACCTAAAGGAAAGATGTTCAAATCTGCCTTGGTGTTCAGTCCATTCATGTCCATGAGGCATGACTTAAGAATATCATTAACTTTTCTTTTGGCTCATATAGCCAGCTGCACCAACTAGGATTTCCCATGCTTTCTTCTTGGAAAATGAAAACTTTCCACCATCTTTGGGTCTATATAACTATGAATAGCTCCTGAATCAAATAAAATAGCAATGGTTTGGTTGTTGATCATACCTTGCACTTCAATCATGTGGGACTGATACTCTGCTTGCATGTCTTCTAGGCCTGCATAGATCCTTGGCACATATTTGCCCATGTCCTCCACTATTTCAGCTTGTTGTACATTGTGAACAACCCTTCCTTTTTCACTTCTGTCATGACAATCTCTGAACCTATGATCTGCCTTACAACCGCAACATTGAATAAGTGGTTTTCTTGGCCCTTGACTCCCTATGTCAATCATTTTGGGTTCTTTAGGCATTTTCTGTCCCTGTGGATTATTTCTGAAGAATGGTGGCTTAGCTCCCTTCTTCCTCTAATTCATCTTGAATTTCTTTTTTGTCTTCCCAAGCATTTTGGAAAGTTGTCCTTGCTTTATGCTGATCATATAGGCATTTAGCTCACCTTATGGTCTCTTCCAATGTCTTAGGTTCATCATACTATATTTGGTCACTGATGAATGATGGTAATCCACTCAAATACATTTGAATTTTAACTATCTCATCCTTGATGAAAGAGACATACTTCAATAGTTATAGAAACCTTCTATCATATTCATCTATGTTCATACTTCCAAGCTTGAGTTTAAAGAACTCTTTCATTTTCTTGTCATAGTATCTCTTAGTCAAGTATTTCTTCTCAAAGTAATTCTTGAATTCCCTCCAAGTAACACTTTTATCTTTAATGTGTTGCACCTGCACAAGCTGATCCCACCACATGGAGGCATTTCCCTTGAGTTGATAGATAGAAATTCTACCCTCTACATGAGAAGAATAATTATGCAATTGAAAATACATTCTCATGCCCAACAACCATGTTTCTGCATCTTCATCCTTCTTGTGCTCACCATCAAATGTAGGAGGTTTGATTTTGTTCATTTATCCTTGTATCTCATCCACCCTGGACCTCTTATGCCTTCTGATAGGGGATGGAATTGAGCTACTACCTGTTCTCTTATTGGAATGCCTTGGGGAATGATGGTGGTGTCTGCTAACACTTCTTTCTTTTATTTTCTCATCCGAAGGCTTGTGACTTCCAGATTTTCTTGAGCCACTCTCCTTAACCAATTTCTTTTCTTCTCCATGTCCATTGGAGTTTGTTCCTTCAATGCCCAAATGGACATCCATCCCTCTTCTCTCATCTAGATGATTGTAATTATCTTGTGCCTCTTCCATTCCTATGGACGCTGCACTGATCTAATCTGATCTAGTTGTTGTTAATTTTACAAAACGTGCAACCATCAAAACTTATCAGGTTAACAATTCAAAAATTCATGAAAAATATGAACCATTTTGGTTCCATATATACATCAGAATTATCTCTCCTGATTTCTTGGTGTTATCACCATGAAAATTCTAGATAAGACCTAAGTCTTGAGAACATAGACATGCGACGCCTTCAGAGATACATTTGGGAAAAAGGTAGTTTGCCAAAACCACTTTCACCAAGATGCAGTATCACGTGTTTGAAAATGTCAAATCCACCACTCGTTGTAAGGGGCCGAAGAGATTAAAAACATCAATTTATCTATTAAACTTCATAACATAATAATATTCTTCATAATAATAACTTTGTTAACTTAAATTTAACAACATATAATAAATTTAATAATTGATTAAAAACAATTGCAAAATTTGAAATACCTGAACCTGATGCTAATAACCTCCATTTGTCCACCGTTTGCCTCCTTGACCGCTCTGCAAAACACTGCCCAAAAGCTAGTTCCTCCCTGCCAACTAGGTAACTCCCTAGCTCCAGGATATCATAAGGATATCCTGACCCCTGTGCCCAAAACCTCTAGCAACCCTGATGCACTGATACAATCCCCCTCCCAAAATTTCACTTCTCTCTTTCTGCAAATCCAGAGCTCCCAAAATTCATCCCCCAACCTCATGTAGAATGCCTCCCATCCACCTCCTTCCCTTCCTTATCCCTCCTTCATCGACTCCCCCTCATTTACTCCCTACCTAACCTATTTATTACCTCTTATCCTTTCCCATTAATGCCCCTTATCCCCTTTCTTTAATATCTTATCCTTCCGCAATTAATAAATTATCCCTTGTTGTGTACGTAACCTTTCAATTTAACTATATAACTTATTAATTTATTAAATTTAATACTCATGTTTTTTAAATGTAATAGGTAGTTTAATTGATCAATTAATTAATCAAATTGCCACCATTAATTAATCAATAATTATTTAATTAGTTTTATTATACCTATCTTGTTTAATTAATATCATATTAAGACGATTAATCACCTAATTAATTTTTACTTAATAATCCTTCACATTTGTTCAACTAGGGTTGTTACACTCGTGGAAAGGGCGATAGCTATTCAAATCACCCTGTTTCACTCGTTCGGTACTTCACAACTATATGGTGTCAGCTGAACGCCACCATGTAACAACCTCAAAACATAATCATTTGAAATGGATTATCCGAGCATGGAAACCCAACTTAATTGTACGTAGTCTATCTGTGCTTCATAATTGGGATTCTATAAGTACCAATCCTCAAATATGGAGACATCGGTTTATCCATAAACAGAGTAATCTCCAAATTGCTCAACTTTCTACTCTCTGTAAAAGCATTTTGGTATCCACAAACTGAGGCACATGGAAAAGGCTAAATCTAGTGAGATTGGTTATTCAGGTAACATGCTAGACTTTCCTTCGAATAAGGAGAAAAGGGTACTTGCTCACATTCTAGCGACAAAAATCCATACACAGTCGGCTATAGACTCACAGTTGGAAGTCAGGCTGAATCCCACTATGAAGGATTTAGTCATCAATAGGCTAGCTGCTAAGAATAAAAGGAGCAAGCGGCAGACAAAGGAAACCATAGCTGAAATGACTAAAAGTGTTGGAGAGAATCAACCGATCTAGTTAGATTCTTTAAAAGAGGAGATTGCTAAGTTGAAATGAGTCATCAACTAAAATTAAGTACATTTTAGAAAATTTTGGAATAGGGGGGGGGTAGCAGAGTTAAGGGACTCTAGAGATGATAGGCATGTTCTTAAATGATCCTTTTACAATATGATAACTATTATCATTCCCTATTTTTTTGTAATTTTGGGATTAATCCGATTATATAAATGCAGAAGCGGACTTTGGACTATTTATTACAAGATTCTAACCGATGGTGATATGAGTCTTGTTTTATTTCATAGTATGCTTTTCTTGTAAGCTTATATTTCACTTCCATTTGTCTGAATTGGAGGAATATAAAGCTCAGAATTATTCCCTAAAATGCTCTCAGCTTAACAATTTAGATTATATTTATTTCTTCACAACCAACTCTGAATTCATTTTAAATAATGCTCCGATGCGGTTGTGTATTTCTTTTTCCTCTAATATCATGCAAATTTTCTATTAACTTAGACTCATCACCTTCCAAATGACTTCGTGTGCACTAAAATTCAACCTGTACACCCACATTTATCATGGACAACAACACCGCAAGGTAAATCGTGCTTCCATGCACCTATATCCACTATGCATTTCTTCTCTGTTGTGCCAATAACTTGCGCACACTACTTTTGCGTTGTGAGCCAATATCCACTGTGCACAGTTTTGGTATCAGGCACTGATATTCCACATGCATTTCTCCCTATGCATTGCACCATGCCGAAGTTCAATATGCCTCACTGCACACAATAATTTGTGTGCACCATTGAATACACTGTCACGAGACAACTTATACTCATACTATGCATGCACCAACCAACTCCTTTGGGTTTTGTAATGCTATGCACACGACGTGCACATTACTATGTGTGTGCTCACCATGCAATACTAAATTCAACACGTGCATCCACACACAATATTCTTCCGCTCAGCGCCACAATTTACCGCACACACCTGGATGCCAACATTTTCCATGGGCACTCTGTGACTTGAAATTTGGTCACTTAGAAATTAATCTCTTGTGAATATTCACTTCAACTGAACCTTTTCGGACCATCCAGGCTCAGTGTTGGAACTAAGTCTCTGATACCATACTGTAACATCCCCGACCTCACACGAACTAGGCATGCCACTCCTCAGATGCTTTACTTAGCTCTGAAACCATCTTTGTAACATTCCCAGCCTACAAAGGCTAGGCTACACAAGGGAACACTTTCATTCTCTCACTGCAAAACATACTGTAACATACCCATTATTTGTTGATATTATGGTAGCTTCGAGATGTATGAACCTCTATTGTGACCTTTGACAATATTAGAATTTTCCAGAAGGAAACAAAGAAATGAAGGAAACCCTAGACAAGATGTCGGCTATAGAAATATAATTAATGTGAATTAATTAGTACCCAAAAGGAGAAGTTGGATAAGGCAAGCCTTCCAGAATTACTATAAATACAGGGTGCGAGTCTCTCATTATTCACACTTCTCAGAATTGCAGAGAGCAGTCTCTATGCACTGCAGTCCAACAATTTTGTGTGGAAGTACTGGGGAAGGTGTTGCGCCAGTTTTTGGGTGAGACTATCTGATTAGCTTGGTTACCTCTTGATTGGTGCATTAACATCTCTTGGATATTGAATTGCTACCAATATTCCTTTCTCTGTCAAGGTCAAGGTGCTCATAGGGTGGATTTGTCCTATGGTTGGGTGATAAGAGTATTGTCAATGGTAAAACAAGCACAATCCTTCATATTATAAAAGGTTATGGGTCCACACCTCCTTCATTCAATATAAACGCTAGAATAAAACATAGCCTCTAGGATATTGATCTCACTAAGGACTTCCGTTAGGGTTACTAGCAGAAGCAACTGACAAGACGTTGCCACTAGGGTTACTAGCAGGAGCAGTTGCAGAAACCCTAAATCTCAGATCCGACACCTTGTGATGGAGAATCTCACACAAAGAGAAGATATTCAGATGCACCCTAACTCAAAACACTTTTTGGATCTCTTAGAAGAAAAAAATGACGAAGTTGAAGTTTTGGATCAAGGCATGACCAGTTACCAGTAAACCGAAGACATGAGTAAAACAATCAGTCTTCTACACTACTCAACACTCACTAGAACGATGGAAGATGACATGTGGATAATCGATAACTGAGCTTCTAGGCACATGGTGGGAGATCAAGATAGACTCTCAAATCTAAATGAGAAGAATTCCTCATACAAGGTAGAGCTTGGAGACAAAACCACTTACCCCGTGGAAGGATTTGGACAAACCTCCCTCAAAATGAAAACATGTAACTATGTTCACTTAAGCAATGTTTTATATGTACTTGGTTTAGAAAAGAATATTCTATCCATATCCTGCCTAGAAGACAAAGGAAACATAATAGACTTCATGGATGGAAAAGTATTATCATGGCATAAATACTCCAGCATAGAGAATGCTAGGGTTATCGGAAGTTGTGAAGGAAATTTGTACAAACTACTAGAACAATATGAAGAAGCTCTTGTACGTGACGCAATCAACCCTAATGAACTTTGTCATAGAAGGTATGCTCATTTTAATTATCAAGCATTACCCTTTCTCAAAAGAATGGTTGAAGGAATACCAGAGTTGTAGTCTACACATGAAGGAATCTGCAAAATATGTGCTCTTGGGAAGAATATCAGGAAACCATTCCCAAGAAGCAATAACAGATCTAAAGAGATTCTAGATCTGATACACTCAAATGTTTGCGGTTTGATGCCAGTAACATATCTAGGAGGATCTTCTTACTACGTAATCTTCATATATGACTATTCAAGAAACACTTGGTTATACCTACTAAAGACAAAAGACGAAGTATTTAGCAAGTTTCAAGAATTCAAAGCATAGATAGAAAATATCACAAATAAGAAGATCAAGATGCTAAGAACAGATAATGGTGCAGAATACACATCAAAGGAATTCATTGCATTCTACAAATCAGTAGGGATTAGGAGGGAGCTGACTATTCCTCACAACCCTCAACAAAATGGTGTTTCAGAAAGAAAGAACAGATCTATTGAAGAAACCTTAAAAACCTTACTAAATGATCAAGGTCTATCCATGTTCTTATGGGGAGAAGCAACAACGACAAAAATATATGTGCAGAACATAACTCCTCATCATATATTAAAGGACATGACACTAGAAGAAGCCTTCTCAGTTAAGAAAACTAATGTGGAAAAACTAAGAATATTTGGATGCCTTGTTTATTCTCACATTCCCAAGGACAAAAGTAATAAACTAGAACCCTCAGGGAATAAGGGGATATTCGTAGGATACAATGATTCATCCAAATCCTATAGAATATATATTCTAGAGCAACACAAGATCGAAGTCAGCAGAGACATAACATTCAATGAAAAGATGGCCTTCAAGAAATCCATAGAAGAAACTATTGAAGAAGAAGAGATTGAAGAACCTAATGAAGAAAACACAGAAAACGAAAATGATGAAAAGGAACAACCTGATCATCCTATGGAACCATGTGAAAAAATGGATTCAAATATCATACCCAAGACCAAGAAGTGACCAGCTTGTCTTGAAGCTACCTTGCAAGATGCAAAAAGACTCAAGGTTCCAGAAGGAACATTCAGAAATAGTAAAAGACCTAAAAGATTCTCAAGTTATGCAGCATACATGATGAAGCTTCTAGATGAAGAACCTACCACATTTGAAGAACAAATTCAAAAGGGACAATGGAAAAAAGCTATGATGGAAGAACATCAATCCATTATGAAGAATGATGTATGGGAAGTCATACCGAGATGTAAACAGAAATCAATGGTAACTTCAAAATGGGTATATAAGATCAAACATGCAGCAGATGGAAGCGTGGATAAATACAAGGCAAGATTCATAGCTAGAGGTTTCTCCAAAAAGGAGGGAGAAGATTATGATGAAACCTTTGGTCTGGTGGCTAGATATACTTCCATCAGAGCTATTATATCTCTTGTCGCTTCCATGGGATGGAACTTACATCAAATGGATGTAAAGACAACTTTCCTCAATGGAGTAATTGAAGAATAAGTATATATTGAGCAACACGAAGGATTTGAGGTACATTCCAAATACACTCATGTTTGTAGACTGAATAAATCCCTATATGGACTCAAGTGAGCTCCAAGAGCTTGGTATGCTAGAATGGACAACTATTTAACAAGAATTTGTTTCTCCAAGATTCATGTAGATCCAAACCTCTGTTACAAAGTCGTGGACAATGCACCTGTAATTCTACTACTATATGTTGACGATCTATTCATAACAGGTGAAGATTCTCTCATCATACAATGCAAGAAGGAACTAGCTTCTAAACTTGATATGAAATATCTAGGTCTTATGCATTACTACTTGGGACTAGAAGTATGGTAGAAGCGTGGTGAAGTATTCCTTGGACAAGGAAAGTACATAATAAAGATCCTTCAAAAGTTTGTAATGATGGATTGTAATTCCATGGACACTCTGATGAATGCGGATATATGAAAAGCAAAGGATCCAAATTCTGATCTAGTAGATCCATCTCTATATCAACAACTAATTAGGTCATTGATGTATTTAGTAAATACACGACGAGACATTTGTTTTTCCGTGAATACACTAAGCCAGTTCCAGGTGGAACTGAGACATGAGCATTGGATAACTGCAAAACATGTATTAAGATATATTTGTGGAAAAATAAACTATGGCTTGAGATATACCGCATCCATTGATATACAACTTCATGGATTCACAGACTCAGATTGGGTAGGAAGTGTAGAAGACATAAAGAGAACTTCAGGGATGTGTTTCAACTGAGCTATGCCATATAAATTTTCTCTTTGAACTGCATGCAATTATAACATATACATACAACACTCTTGCGAAAGCCTTACATATAACGTAAACAAAAAATTATGTTATGTAAATATACGATTTCATACCGAAATAATAGTAAACAAAGACATGCAGCATATACAGGGAAATACCCATGAACATATAGACAGTTATAATCAAACATATGATAATGTTAAGAACCAAATATCAATATAGCATAGAAAAACCTCATAAAAAGTACTCAGCGCCTTGAAAAAGAGATAATTTTAGATAATAAGCCTCTTCGAGGGGGAAACCTCCTTTTACCCCACTTAAATGTTGAAGTAAAAGATGATTCAAAATGAAAATGTCTCCTTGGTATATATAGGAGACTAGGAGGTATAATTACAACTAATGGCCTAAAGCCGACATAAATAAAATAACATTACTAATATAATATTCCCCAATTAGGGGTAATGAGCCAATATTAGGGCTTAACATGCCCCTCCCCTTGAAACAAGTGTTGTTTGCAATGATTGAATAACTTTGGATGCTTCTGTATAAAAGAATCATCTTCCCAAGTGGAATCTTTAGCTGATAGTTTCCTCCATTTAATGAGATACTCTGAAATGGATCTATTCCTCAACTGGCGAATTCTTATGTCAGTGATGGATTCAGTCTCCAATATGATTTTTCCATCCTCGTCAAGTTCTAGCAATATAGTTTGAACTGGGATCTTGTCGCCTATAACCTTATTTAAGCATGAAACATGGAAAACTGGGTGTACTCATGAATATGCAGGCAACTCCAATTTGTATGCCATAGTACCTATATTTTGCAACACCCAATCCCCTACTTCAAAAATTCTTTCACTACGATGTTGATCTACTTGTTGTTTCATGCGATTCTATGGCATGGTCAGGTTGTCCTTTAAGATTTGGAGAACTTGTTGTTTATTCTCAATGTGATATTCCACTGCTTGAACCTTACATTTTTATTTTAGAGAATAAGTGATGGAAGGAGAGTGGTATCCATAAAGTGCCATAAATGGTGTCATTTTTGTTGCAGTATGAAAGGAATTATTATACCACCATTCTACCAAGGGTAACCATTTGAACCATTGTGTTTGTTTATCAGAGACAAAGCAATGAAGGTAGACTTCCAGACATTTGTTCACTATCTCGGTTTGTCGATCAGATTGAGGATGATAAGATGAGCTATGACCGAATTGAGTACCCAAACAAGAAAATAATTCTGTCCAAAAATGTCCAGTGAAGATGGGATCTCTATCACTTACAATAATATTTGGGCAGCCATGTAGCTTTTGAATTGTCTCCATGAATGTAGTGGCAACTGTACTAACTTTGAAGGGATGAGAGAGTGCACAAAAGTGTGCGTACTTGGTCAGTATATCAACAATCACCATGATGACACTCGTTCCTTTAGACTTTGGTAACCCTATGATGAAATCCATGGAAACCTCTTCCCAACGCTGACTTGGGATGGATAATGGTTGTAAAAGACCTGGGGTCTTAATTGTTTCCACCTTATTTTGTTGGCAAACCAAACATTCTGCCACAAACCTTTGAACATCAGTTTTAAGGCCACCCCCCCAAAAATCCTTCTTGACTCTATGATAGGTTTTCAAAAATCCTGAGTGCCCTCCTACTGGAGAGGTGTGCATATCCAATAGTAACTTTTGTTTGAGTTGGGAGTTCTTACATAAATATAAGCAATCTTTGTACCATAGTGAATCATTTTTCCATGCAAATGTATTTGATGCACTGGTATCCTGCTGCAACCTTTGAATGAGAGTCCACACATTTTTGTCCTTGTTCCATTCATCTCTTGCTTCTATTATCCAATTAGTTTGGATCATCGAGATAGCATAGAGAAATGCCTCAACATATTCATCCTTTCTTGAGAGTGCAGACACCACAACATTTTGCTTCCCCTTTTTATAAGCAATTTAAAAATCATAAAACAATATCTTGGTTACCCATTTTTGTTGTTCTTCTGAAGATAGTCTTTGTTCCAAGAAGTATTTCAGACTATCATGATATGTTTTGACCTTGAAGTGCCTACCTATTAGGTAAGGATGCCATTTCTTCAATGCATGTAGTATTGCCATCATTTCCTTCTCATAAATGGGTTTGTGTAAGTCCTTTCCCTTGAGTGGTCAACTTCCAAAAGTAAGGGGACTTCCTTATTGCATTAGGATAGCACCAATTCCATTTCCCAAGGCATCAAATTCCACAATAAAGGTTTTTGTGAAGTCTGGAGTGGTCAAGACAAGATCTTTACGCATCACCTCTTGAAGTTGGTCAAAATCTTTAGTTTCCTTAGGAGTCCATGAAAATTCATCCTTCTTAGTTAGTGCCATTAAAGGTCCTACTATTCTTCCATAGTTTCGAACAAACTTGCGGTAGTAACCTGTCAAACCCAAAAATCCTCTAAGATTCTTGAAGGTTTTGGGAATCGGACAATCCATCATGGCCTTAATCTTGTTAGGGTCTACCTTGAGACCTTCATGAGATACAATATGACCCAAATACTCTACCTCCTTTACTCCAAAGAAAAATTTGGATGGTTTGGCATATAGTTGTTTCTCCTTTAGTAGTTGTAGTGCCTTGTCAACATGTCGTACATGATCCTCCCAAGACTTTCTATAGATTAGTATATCATCAAAAAATACTAACACAAATTTTTGAAGGAAGGGCTTGAAAATGGAATTCATCAATCCTCGGAACATGGAAGGTGCATTAGTAAGGCCAAAAGGCATGACCAAAAATTCATAATGGCCTTCATGAGTTCAGAATGCTATTTTTTGGATATCTTCTTCCTTCATTCTGATCTGATGATACCCTGAATGGAGATCCAATTTTGTGAAATAGAATTCTCCATGTAGTTCATCTAACAATTCATCAATGACATGAATGGGAAACTTATCTTTAATAGTGATCTTGTTAAGCCCTAATATTGCCTCATTACCCCTTAATTGGGGAATATTATATTAGTAATGTTATTTTATTTATGTCGGCTTTAGGCCATTAGTTGTAATTATACCTCTTAGTCTCCTTTATATACCAAGGAGACATTTTCATTTTGAATCATCTTGTACTTGAACATTTAAGTGGGGTAAAAGGAGGTTGCCCCCTCGAAGAGGCTTATTATCTTAAATTATATCTTTTTCAA
>JZKD02S1745161.1:175669-250727 GCA_000966675.3 Picea glauca | reverse complement strand
CGTAGTGAATTTTGTGTGTGAGTGAAAAAGTGTGCCAATTTTAGTTAATTAGATGTCACCTTGCTGCATGTGGACTTCGCTTGGTCCTTACAAGAGTTTGATTACCTAATTAGCTTGATGTCTTTGGTACAACCTTGCGGAATTCAAAATCCCTAGGAAGCTAGCATGTGGGCACGTGGGTCCGTTACTATCCTTTAACTCCCTACTGTGAGGTAATCTATAAAAGCATGAAACTATCCTAGATTGAACATGTGGGCATGTATGGGCCCGTTACAAACCTTTAAACTCTCCTAGTGTTTTGATCTAAGAAAGAAAAATTTCAACCACTATTCTATCTTTGTAGCATGTGGGCATGTATGGGCCCGTTACAAGTTTAAAATGTGTCTGAAAAAATGAAACTAAGAGGGGTCCCAAAAAGGGTCGTTGTCCTCTCCTAAAGGTTTTAAAATTTTGTTAAGGGAGATGAAATTTGTTTTCACAATCCTTTTCTGTTTCTCAAGATCGCTTGGAGGCGCGAGAGAAGAGCATAATCAAGGGTTGTTACTTCAATTTCTAGTCCCAAATGTGAGTTTTATATGTGATTAAAATTGATGTCCACCTTAGATTATTAGTCAAAACAAGCCATCCACGTGGCAAAAAAAACAAAGAAGGGAAATTGATTTTTTATCCTCCTAAGTGACTATGTTAGACTAACCCCTTTATATGGTGAGGGAACTAAGTGTGGTGCAGTATTTACAGCATGCATAACATCATTTTAAGAGGGCCAACGACCTTCCACACATTTCAATCAACTTACAATGTGAAATTTTGTTCAAAATGCGCGGCCCCTAGTGTAGACAGGCGCGCACAGAGCGCTGATGCATGAATTGAATAGAGACGAAAAGCGCATGCCCGTAGAAAAAAGCTGTAATGAAAGCGCATGCACGCCCGATGCGCACCTATGGGGTGAAATACCCATGCGCCTGTGACAAACAACTGAGAGAGAAAATCTGGATGGATTTCTCTCAATTCTCCCTTGAATTGGATGGTTGGCAGGTCGGCCTAAGCCGGTTGGTGTACCTGCAAGTTAATTAAACTGAAAGAAGAGAAAAATAAACCCAAATGAGGAAGGAATTGATACCTACTCCCCAGTGGAGTCACCAATCTGTTTGCACCCTTTTCATTGACTTGGTGAGCAAATCAAGGGTACTTAAATGCCCAGTTGGGTCTTGCTGAGCATGACAGCTGTAGAGGAAAGAGTTAGAGAAAAGAAAACACAAATATAAACAAGAATTAAACAAATACAAACTAAAAAATAAAAGCATGGAAATATAGAGATAACAAGGACAAAAAGACCAATGTCACCAATGTTTTTTAGGCTGATCTATTGATGAAATGAAAGAAAAATGAAGAAAGGGGACTATGAGTCCCTTCTTCCTCCAAAGGAAGGCTCTTGGACCCTCACAAGCTTTCTCTCCTTACAACAAGAAAAATGAAAATGGTGATGAAAGAACTCCTTTGCAAATCCACTCAATGGAGAGGTGGATTTCTCAATGAAATGGTGCTAATGTGTTATTGTCAAGGAGTGAGTCCTTAAAACAATCTAAGAAACATAACATTACATGAAATTCCTTGAGAAAATGAGGTTTCTTCATGGCTTTTTATAACATTGCATTGGGTGATTATGTAACTCCTTTGTAGTGTGAAGAGAGGCTCTTTAGGGATTCATTAGGTCTTTGACCAGCCTACCATGCGGATTCAGCTCAGATTTGAGGGTCAAATCGGCTTGGGAGCTGATCCATAAGTGATTGGGAGGCCGACCAATTCAATAAATGCGCCGTTTAGCAGGTGCACGGGTTTTTGCGCCAACAGCTGTGCATCGTGCGCGCATGGTACATTCTTGTTCCGTGCATGTGCACGCGCACACAACTTCTGTAAAGCGCTCTTCAATTTTTGGTTACTTTGTATAGTTTTTGACCTTGTTGGAATGCTGTGAAATTAATTCAGTGCCATGAATGACTTCATTACTGTTTGACGATGCTGATTTCTTGTCGCCATGTGTGGACGAAATTTCAGTGATAACAGTGGTACAAAATATACATTGCCAGTAGGCAGGTGAAACCCCTCATCCCTATAGGTACAAAATAGGTGTCACACTAACCTATACAAAAATGGGCTGAGAGGCCTATATAAATACAAAAAAAAACATCCATAGCACTCATCCATAGGAGGTGCCCCACCAGTTGGGGGTCCTCCAGATCCTTGGTGCAATTGCCTAGTCATAACTGCCCCCGCTACAACTTCTCTACGGATCAAGGTTCACAACTCTGCTAGAAGGCCCACTCACTGCTCCAAGACTCCCTCGTCCTAGATATGAGTCCACATGCCCTCAGGCACTCTCTGTAGCACCGCCTCCAATTGGCGGTGGAAGTCCTCAAACATTCCGTCGGCCTCGGTTGGAGGAGCATGTGATGGACCTACACCAGGGTCATCAAATCCACATCTCCTCCTAACTCTCTCATCTCCAATTGGCTTCGTACCATCCTCATCCCTCCAACGTCTCTCTATATCTTGCGACTTTCTCTGTAGTGGTATTGTGGGCCCCTGATGAGATGGAGCTCTGACCAACTCCAAATCTCACCCGCGTGGACCCACATATACACACACAACAATAAAATGATAACATCAACATCTATCCATACATAAAACATATACTATACTATAAAAATCACAAAACATCAAATACATCAACGTACCTTTGTGGTCCCAAACCTCTCCAGGAGGTAAGACCATGTCAGAGTCCTAACATTAGTCCATCCCACCATACGGGTACCATAGGATGATCTGTGGCATCTGATGCCACACACATGCCAACTCCACTGTAAAATAATGGCCACCATACCAACCCCTATGTCGTACTAAAATTTATTCCCACTGCATCAATCGAGGCTCCCGTGCATCAGTTTCCTCCATCAAAAAACTCGGGTGCAACATGGGAACTCTCTCTAAGAACCATGCCACCAGGATCGAACCAAAGGAAAACTCCCTGGAGTCAGCAACTCGACACCGATTGATTTTCCCCATCATCTTGGTGTGCAACATCAAGCCCCAGGAAAAATGATCTCTACCCAGTGCCCTTTGCATGATCCTCAGATGACCACCACTGATCCACTGAGTAGCTAACGATCCGTAGATCCTCACAATCATGGCAACGATGCACGAATGCACTAGTGCATCCATTGCCCCAATCTGCAAAACTGAGCCTGACATAAAATCCTCCCCAGAACAATATGTTTGGGCCAAATCCACCAAGTGTGCCTCCCCTGGCAACTAGGGATCAATAGGTAGGCCTCTCCCCCGAAAAGGGAGCCTGGTTAGAAAGTAGATATCCTCCATCGTAGATAATGTTAGCTTCTCCCCCCACACAATGAAGCACTGCATCTCATTACTCCACATAGAAATCACAAATTGCAACAGGTACTCTTGTGCCCGTAGTAGCGAACAATCAAAGAGCTTTAGAAACCACAGGCTGCCAAAGCTCTCCAAACACCCGACTCATCATCCCTCACCGCCTCCCTGAGGCACGCCCAATCCATCTCCCTCTAGTGGAATGGAATCCTAAACTTCTCACTTGCATTCACACAAAAAACACTTGATCAACCATCACACTTCATACAAAAAATTCAAAAAAGACAAGTATTTTCACGCCCCATCTTTGCCTCATGTGCACGACTGTCACCCCCACATGCACGCACATATGCGCGCCTGTTCTTCACATAGTTATGCATCAATGAACAATTATTGAAGAAACATATGCACATCAATACGTACCTGTCAGACACACAACCATGCATTCATGTGCCTCTATTCACTCCACAGCTGTGCACATGTGCGCAACTGTTGGATAAACAACCGCGCACAAGTGTGCCACTCTTCTTCAAATATGAATGCATCAAATACCCACCTGTTTCCCTTACTCATGCACCCCCATGTGTGGTTTTCCTCTATACATCCGTGCACCCACGCATGGGAATCCTTCGATCACCTGTGTACTGGGGGGGCACCCTCACAAAACCCCATTCTACGACCCTCCATACGACCCTGCCCAAAACATAATCACTAATTACTATGAAAGAGGATGAGACCACTAACCTGGATCTCGCTAATCCTAGATTGGTTGGCTTGAACTCCAAGAATCTCCAAATCTCCTCTAAAAACCTTTGTGCAACTCACTCTGGCAGGAGGTAGAAATGAGGTGTCAATGTGGGCCCTATAACTATATATAGTCCATTTTTCCAAAATTCCATGCTCAATTACAGGAGCTCAAAGCATATGTTTTCCAATCCATCTTCAGCCATGGGATCAAGATCCTACCACCTACACAGTCACATTCCCCAGGTCACCATCCATCCTCAGCCCCTGGGGAGCATTTTTCTCACAACACACTCAGGTACTCATGCTCATGTTCAAAATTATCGAATAACTATTATATGTTCTTTCTCTTTAGATATTGTTCACGTCGAGTATTCAATTTTCATGTGTGCAGGGACTTGGTCATCCCGCATCAAAGCATCCCCTTTAGGTATATGATTAACACTGGCATGTGCTCATTCCCTGTGAATATCAATTAGATATCCCAGTGACACCCTCCAACATTTTCCTGTAGGATCCTCACATCCGTTTCTGCAGTACTATCACCTTTGTTGTGTTTCAGTACTGTCAACCAATAGCACTCTCTCCTACATGAGTTGTCCCATTCATAGTCCCCTTTGGCACTTTGACACTCATGTTTCTTTCAACCCCTAGGGATGGGAGTCCCGTTAGTCTTATGCATGTTTGAGAATCAACCACATACTCCTTCTCCTCATTTTTCTATCTTTCCCCATGGACTCCCAGACCATCTCCTCACGGTTCTAAATTGACTACACCATCACAGTATCATTAACCTTCCACTTTCATCCACAATCAGTTTTCCCATCTGCAAATTTCCCTCCATTCATTTACCTCATACAAAAACCCACTTGTGGGGCCCCCACCCTCTGCCAATTCTCCATACAACTTGCGCCCTCATAGGCCAAGCCATATTGCACTGGAGCACCCATTTCTATATCTATATGCTTATCCCAACTTATTCTTTATTTATTTTGTAAATTTACAAAGCCTTTTGTTTCCAGCATTTACATAGATTTTTGTTTTCGCCTTTAGCGACCTTCCTTTTTCGGAAAAACAACCCCTTTATCCCTTGGTTGGGGCATTCCTTTACATTCTACACTTGTTGACATTGCCCATAAACCCTGAGTATCCTACCATCCATGTATCTTCGATCTCTGAGTTTGTCTACTTTGTCATGCCTTTGGAACAATTTAAACCCACGTCTAGTCGTCCCCTTGACGCTAGATCTAGTTTCACGGTTGTTGCCACTCATACTTCACATATATCCCCAACCAAGGATATTCTTGAGTCTCACCACATATTGACTTCATCCATGTATCTCATCAGTTCTTGATCTCAATCAGTAGATTTCATGAAGCCCTTTGCTTCTTGGAGTCGCATCTCCTTTTCTGTCGACATCAACATAGTTTCCAGAAGGGCGACATTATCTTGATTCTCGTTACCTTTACAATGAGGAGTCTCAGACGACATAGCGAGAAACATAATTTCTCTCTACTGTCATTGACCCCCATAACATTCGATGCCAACACAATCTCATGTTATGGTGGGTCTTACTTCACGACTATTGCAGTTGTTTTATACTGGCCGAAGACCTCTGAAATTTGTTGGGCTATCAATGTCTGCGAATCATCGAAAATACTTACAAGTATCATTGCCTCTTTTTCAGATTATGTTTACCATAAAAAAATGGCATCTTCCATTATCAACCTACCTCGGAGGGCACCGCATTTATCTACATCAACATACAACTATAGTTACTGTCTTACACATTTGAGTTGCATGACATGAGCATGGGGCATGCCCACCTCGTTTGTATACAGTTTTTATTTTTCCACACCTCGAGAAAGGTTTGGGTCCCATAGGTTCCCCTCTCCCTCCAATGGGCCACTCTTGCAATTCCTCTCGGCACTATTTCTTATAATGGTACTCTTAGTAGAATAAACATTGATGTATTTTGCCTATACGTATTCTCCTACCCTCACACATCAGGGGGCATCTATTATCATTGAAATTTCATCCACAAATGGTCACAGGAATCCAGCATCTCCAAACACCTATTAGTTCATTCATGGCCCAAAAAATTCATTTCCAAAGGGTACAAACTATACAATTGGTTATAAAATCAACATGCGCTCAATAAATAAAGGATGTGCATGCATGTGCGCCATTTGGAAACACGGGAAAAGTTCATATGCGCCTGATGGGCGACTGTGTATGAAAAAATCCATGCATACCTGAGAACAATGCATTTATGATTCTGGTTGGCCTCCCACCCACTTTTGGCTCATCTCCCAAGTCTATTTGACCCTAAAATTTGAACTGAATCTGAGTGGGGGGCTAGTCAAAGACCTAAAGGTGCCCTAAAGGGCCCCTTATTCACACTAAATACTGGTTGGATAATGCCTCAAATATTTTCTATAAAAAGAGGCCATGGGTGCACTATATTTCTAAGAATATATTTGTATTGTTATTCTTCCTCTATTCTCCTACACGGAACTTCTTTCCTTCTTAGAGCATACTAGCATCATTTCATTGAGACATTCTCCTCACCTCTTGAGGGAATGAGCTTTGGATTTCTTCACCATTTCCTTTTTAGTTTTCTATTTGTAAGAAGAGCTCTCACATATGGGATTCAAGAGCCCTCCCTTGGAGGAAGAAGGGACCCATAAGTCTCCCTTTCTCTTTGGTGTTTTCCCACTAATACAATCTATCCATTGGTGGCATGAATATTGGTCAATTATTTGGTTGATTTTGGTTCCAATTTCCTTATGCACTTTAGTTTTGTTTCTTTAGTTGTTATTAGCTTAGTTGTTTATTTATTTCTTGTGCTTGATGTGTCTAACACTTGCACTAACTTCTGTCCTATTTAGTTAACCCAACTGGACTTGTAGGTGTCCATATTTTTCTCATCCAAGTGGCGAAAATGATACAACACACTTGATAACACTTTAACTTGCTACATACATTGATCTAAAGGTGGTTTAACATATTCATAAATTGCATTTAAGAACTGGATATTAATCTACTGGATATATGATAAGTTTTCCTTGTCAATTGTTTCATTTCTAAAGAATAATGGTTGTTTCTATTATAATTTTTGTATTGTTGTGGTACTGCTATCCATTGCTGCAAATTCATAACAACATTAGAAAATTTCATTGTCTAGTGTCTTCAGGAGGTCTTTCTTGCATGTTCTCTCTCTATCCCACACATGTGGAATTTATTGTTGTATTGTGATCATTCTTGAGGTTGTATTGGCTCTTGGACAAATTTGAGGGATGTTTTAGATCATTTATTCTATTTTCCCATGGTATTGATTGGTATAATGGTTTTGAGCTCATGGTATTGAGCTAGAGCATTTTATTGTATTGTATTTTAGGAGGCTCTTCACATATAAAAGGAAAAGTCCTCCTGCATTTCAAGTTGTTGGAGATTAATGAGAAAACTTGTTTAAGGATCTCTTTGTGTATCTATTATTTTCTTGAGTGAATGCTAGTATTTTTCAAGTGTTAGATAAGCACTTTTCAAGGTTTGTCGGAACAAAAATCCCACTACAAGGCCAAAGGATAGAGAAATGCTCCGCTTGGAATGGTTATCAAGGTAAGATATTCTAAACTTCCCCGTTTGATCATTGAAGTTATTGTTCATTGCATTAAGGCATGATGTTATGTTTATGTTAGTGGTAGCATCGGACAGGTATTTCCACATAGGTATATGCGTCTAGACGTGTGGAAATCATCCAAATCCTTCTACTCTTGAATTTACTTTAGTTAAAGGAATTACTAAAGTAAATTGATTTTACTAATCAATTATGTAATTATTTAATTGAGTTATTTATGAGACATGCTAAAAGTACTTAGCATGAAGCATGTAATCTAAATCTAAAAGTGAGTGTAAGAAGTAATCTCAACCATAAATCACCTTTGATATTAGAAATATATTGTAACTCATGATTATGAAATCAAGGCTAGGGTGAATGAGAAAGACACTTGAAAGGTGTTAAGGGAGTCGACACAAAGTATTGGATCATGAAGGATTGTGGTTCAATATATTGGATAGGTGAAGAAGGCCCTTCATCTAGAGATCATACAGGTGAAGGAGAAGAGAGATCAAAAGAATACACACATGGGTTTAAATAGAAGGAAGCCACATGAGAGTGTTGGACCATACATATATTCATGTACACATCCGTAGGCCAGAAATGATCCAGATTATTTTCGGCACGAAATGAGATTGTAGATATAATAAATAATTGCACAGAGATATCGAAGATATTCAATAATATAACATAAATATATCAGAGATGAAACCATAAACACAAATATATAGTAATACATGATTTCTATTAATGAAATAAATGTACAAAGATTGTAAAATATAGAGTGAAAGACTCGATAGAATGGTGGCAGCTTATCTCTGAGAAGAGATGTGACGAATACTCACACTTGCAAGAAGATGATTACAATGAGGATCCGAAGGAATTTTTACAATAAATAGGAATTCCAAAAACCCTAGACATCCAAAAACCTAACCCTAGGAGATGAAGAGCGAAAAGTCATGTGGGACCCGTTCGGGTAAGTTAGTACATCAACTTTCCAGGGTCGTAACTTTTGCATACGATCTCCGTTTTAGGCGTATGATAGCTCATCTAAAAGGTATCATTGAGGAGATTAATTTTGGAGGATAAATCATGCCTTTGGCTATCATCGATAACATAGATCTAAAAAAAACCTTCATTTAGGCCCTCAAAATGGCCATGAAAGTTAAAACCTGCTAAAAATAGTAAATTGCAAAAATTGCCAGAAAACTGTTTTGAGCCAGTCGAAAAAGGTGGGTGGCCACCGATATCCACCTAGATCAATCCTCCCTCCTTAGGAAGAAATGGTCTCCATTGTGTTGAGTTCCCGGGGGAGAGGGAAAAGTATTTGCTGGATTTGCATCTTGGTGAGCTGCTTGTATTGTTGGAGACGTCGCGTTTCTTAGTTTGTGGAAGTCTGTCATGAACCTGTTGAAGCTGAGGTTGTTCAACAAGTCGAGCTACATGAGAGGAAGGTGTGTAAAAGGAATCTTTGTGATTTTCTGCAGCCTTTTCAACCTGCTTCTTTTGGATAGAAGGTGTAGGGGGCGAGGCTGTAGTGGTCGCAGTGTCCTTATGTTCCCCTTTTGAATAAATTGTGAAGAAGCTGAATTTTGCAGTATGAGATACTACCTTGTGACACTTTTTAGGTGGAACAATAGTTGGAACTACCTTCGGTATTCTGTATATATGACCCCCCAAAGTAACAATGACACTACGGGGTCGAGACTCATAAACAACATGGCGTCTCCACTTATATGGTTGGCCCAAGATAACATCACAAACATCCAGTGGGGAAACATCACACAATATCTCATCCTTGAAGGGTTGGATGTCATATGAAAATCGACACTGTTGGCTAACACGAGGATTTTGTCCTTGCCAAATCCACCCGATTTTGTGTGGTTGTGGGTGTGGTGTTGTCGACAATCTCAATTGTTTGACGACCTCTGTTGAGATGAGGCTTTTCTGGCTTCCACTATCAACAAAAAATTGTAGCGGGGTCCCCTTCACCCACATCTATGAATGAAAAATGTGCTTCCCCTCTTCAATATATGTTGGTACTTTTGGTTGAATTGTTGTGGTCATGACAATAGCAGTGGGGCCTGCATCAATGATCTGTCATTTACCAGTATTTTTAGAATCAAATTTTGAATAGGGGTTATGATATTTGTATTTGATCTCAGCCACCAAAGAATGTTTTGAGCAACATTCATTGGTGTTTTTCCATGGGATTTTGTGGAAATCACACCATTTTCAGGTGTCCTTCTTTGTCTTCTCATGACCCTTCTTTCTGTGTCTTGGGTTGGTTTTCGACAGACTGTTTGTTAGGGATGTCTTTTTCAAACTATGTCTGTTGTGGATTTGCAGACCTAAATTCCCGTTTTTTCTAGTGCTTAAATTTCTGCTCAATTTTAACAACATATCAATAAGAAACATTGAGTGATGAGATGGCCAGAAAATCCATTTCAGTCTAGATGTATCTATGCAGAGCCCCATGGTATTTCAGAATCAAGTGTCTCTTGGAGTCTTTGATACCTAGCCTGGTGTGTAAGGTATGGAAGGTATTGGTGACCTCCAGAACTATTTGGCCCCTCTCTTGCCAAAGTGTGGTCCATCTCATGTACTGGTCCTCATAGCTGCCAACACAGTAATAGTGTTCCTTTACCACATCTTGAAAAAATCCCAAGTGGGATCGACCCCATACATTCCATAATCCTCTATGGAACTTTTCTCCCAGTAAGTTTCCCACCAATGTTTGACATGACAGAGAGATTTAAGGAGTGTGAAGGTGATATTTTCTTTGTCGGAAAAATTGTGAACAGAGAAATAACCTTCTAGCAGAGTTAACCATTTTTCTAGGGCTTCTCCATCTATCTGTCCTTCAAATACAACAATATCAAAGTTAAATTGTACCTTGAAAGGTGAGGTGCCTCCAAAGTGGTTGCTTGATGAATATGCACATGATGCTATCGGTAGGCATTGAAGGATGTGGGAAAAATTCTCCATCATTTTGTCCCTCTATTGCGTGAGAGCTTGCTCAAGCAATAGGCTGATAGGATTGTCTATTTCGTCATTTTTCTTTTTTTCCACCATTGAGGTTTTCTTTTTTGTGTGAGAGTGATTTTCCTCAAGAGAGACAAGATCGAGACCCAACTTTCTATACTTGGACCTCGTTGGGGACCTGCACTAAGAAAAATGATCAAGAACATCCTGCTCTGATACCATTGATTCAGATTATTTTCAACACGAAATGAGATCAGAGATATAATAAAGAAATGCACAGAGATATCATAGATATTCAATAATATAACAGAAGTATATTAGAGATGCAACCATAAACACATATATACAGTAATACACTATTTCTATTAATGAAATAAATGTATAGAGACTGTAAAATATAGAGTGAAAGACTCGATAGAATGGTGGCATCTTATCTTTGAGAAGAGATGCGGTGGCTACTTGCATTTGCAAGAAGATTATTACAATGAGGATCTGAAGGAATTTTTACAATAAATAGGAATTCCAGAAACCATAGACATCCAAAAACCTAACCCTAGGAGATGAAGCACCAAAAGTCATGTGGGCCCCGTCTGGGTAAGTGGGTGCGTCATTTTCCCGGGGTTGTAACTTTTGCATATGATCTCCATTTTAGGCGTATGATAGCTTGTTGGAATGGTATCATTGAGGAGATTCATTTTTGGGGGATCAGTCATGCCTTTTTCTAACAATGAGAAACTCTATCTCAAGAAACCTTCATTTAGGCCCTCAAAATGGCCTCGAAAGTTAAAACCTGCTAAAAATAGTAAATTGCCAAAATTGCCAGAATTTTTTTTTGAGACAGTAAAAAAAGGTGGGTGGCCATCGATATCAACCTGGATCAATACTCCCTCCTTAGGAAGAAATGGTATTGATTGTGTTGAGTTTCCAGGGGAGAGATAAAATCATTTGCTGGATCTTTATCTTGGTGAGCTGCTTGTATTGTTGGATATGTTACGCTGCTTAGTTTGTGGAAGTCTATCATGAACCTGTTGAAGCTAAGGATGCTCAACAAGTCAAGATACATGAGATGAAGGTGTGAAAAATGAATATTTGTTCTTTGTTTCAACCTTTTCGACCTGCTCTTGTTGGATAGAAGGTGCAGGGGGCGAGGCTGTAGTGGCTGCAGTGTCCTTCTGTTCCCGTTTTGAACATATTGTGAAGAAGTTGAATTTTGCAGTATGAGATATTACCTTGCGACACATTTTAGGTGGAACAATAGTTGTAAATACCTCTGGTATTCTGTAGAGATGACACCCCAAAGTAACAATGACACTACGGGGTTGAGACTCATAAACAAGATGGTGTCTCCACATATATGGTTGGCCCAAGAGAACATCACATACATCCAGTGGGGCTACATCACATAATACCTCATCCTTGAAGGGTTGGATTCCATATGAAAATTGACACTGTTGTCTAACATGAAGATCTCATCTTTGTCGAAGCCACTTGATGTTGTATGGTTGTGGGTGTGGTGTTGTCGGCAATCACAACTATTTGACGACCTTTGCTGAGATGAGGTTTTTCTGGCTTTCGCTGTCAACAATAAAAGGTAGCGGGGTACCCTTCACCCACATATGTCAATGAAAAAGGTGCTCCCCCTCTTCAGGATCTGATGGTTCTTCTGGTTGAATTGCTACAGTTGCGACAATAGCAGTAGGGTCTGCGTCAATGATCTATCCATTACTAGTATTTTCAGAATCAGATTTTGAATCAGGATTTGGCTCCTTGTATTTGATCTCGGCCACAAATGACTATTTTGAGCGACATTCATCGATGTTGTTTGAGGGTATTTTGTGGAAATCACACCATTTTCCAGTGTCCTTCTTTGTCTTCCCGTGACCCTTCTTTCCCTGTTTATTGGAATGGTTTTCGGGAGACTGTTTGTTAGGTCCATCTTTTTCATACTTTGCTTGTTGCGTAATTTTAGACCTGAATTCCCATTTGTTCTGGTGCTTAAATTTCTTCTCAATTTAAAAAACATATCGATAAGAAACACCGAGTTATCAAATGTCTAGAAAATCCATTTCAATCTAGATGTATTTGTGTAGAGCCCCACGACATTTCAGAACCAAATGTCACTTGGAGTTTTTGATACCCATCTTGGTATGCAAGGTATGAAACATATTGGTGAACTCTAGAACTACTTGGCCCCTCTCTTGCTGTAATGTGGTCCATCTCAGATACTATTCCTCATATTTTCCAACAGGGTAATATTGTTCCTTTAACGCATCCACAAAAAAATCCCAAGTGGGATTAGCCCCATATATTCCATACTCCTCTGTGGAACTTTCCTCTCAGTATCTTTCCCACCAATGTTTGACCTGAGGGAGAGCTTTAGGAAGTGCGAAGGTGATCTTTTCTTTTCCAAAAAAATTGTGAACAAAGAAATAACCTTCTAGCAAAGTTAACCATTTTTCTAGGGCTTCTGCATCTATCTGTCCTTCAAATACAGGAATATCAAAGTTAACTTGTACCTTGAAAGGTGAGGTGCCTCCAAAGTAGATTCTTAATGAAGATGCTCCTACTACTATCGGTAGGCATTGAAGGACGTGAGAAAAATTCTCCATGATTTCATCCCTCTGTTGCTTGAGAGCTTCCTCAAGCAACAAGCTGATAGGATCGTCTGCACCATATTTTTTATTTTCTTTCTCCATTGAGGGTTTCTTGGGTGTACGAGAGTGATTTTACTCAAGAGATACAAGCTTTACACCCAAATTTATATACTCGGACCTCGTCAGGGACATGTACTGAAAAAAATAGTCAAGAACAACCTGCTCTGATACCACTGATCCAGATTATTTTCGGCATGAAATGAGATTGGAGATATAATAAAGAAATGCACAGAGATATCATAGATATTCAATAATATAACAAAAGTATATCAGGGATGCAACCATAAACACAGATATAAATTAATACACGATTTCTATTAATGAAATAAATATACAGAGACTGTAAAATACAGAGTGAAAGACTCAATAGAATGGTGGCAGCTTATCTCTAAGAAGAGATGTGACAGCTACTCGCATTCGCAAGAAGATGATTACAATGAGGCTCTGAAGGCATTTTTACAATAAACAGGAATTCCAAAAACCCTAGACATCCAAAAAACTGACCCTAGGAGATGAAGCACCAAAAGTCATGTGGGCCCCGTTTGGATAAGTTAGTACATCAACTTCCCGGGGTCGTAACTTTTTCATACGATCTCCATTTTAGGTGTATGATAGCTCGTTGGAAAGGTATCATTGAGGATATTCATTTTGGGGGATCAATCATGCCTTGAACTATCATTAAGAACCTAAATATCAAAAATCCTTCATTTAGGCCCTCAAAATGGCCCCAGAAGTTAAAACATGCTAAAAATAGTAAATTGCCAAAATTTCTAGAAAATTGTTTTGAGCTAGTTGGAAAAGGTGGGTGGCCACCGATATCCACCTGGATCAATACTCCCTTCTTAAGAAGGAATGGTCTCCATTGCATTGAGTTCCCGGGGGAGAGGGAAAAGCATTTGTTGGATCTACATCTTGGTGAGCTGCTTGTATTGCTGGAGACGTCGCGCTGCTTAGTTTGTGGATGTCTGTCATGAACCTATTGAAGTTGAGGCTATTCAACAAGTTGAGCTACATGAGAGGAAGGTGTGCAGAAGGAATATTTGTGATTTGTTTCAACCTTTTTGATCTTCTTCTGTTGGATATAAGGTGTATGGGGGCGAGGCTTTAGTGGTTGCAGTGTCCTTCTGTTCCCCTTTTGAACAGATTGTGAAAAATCTAAATTTTGCAGTATGAGATACTACCTTGTGACACTTTTTAGGTGGAACAATAGTTGGAACTACCTCTGGTATTCTGTAGAGATAACCCCCCAAAGTAAAAATGACACTATGGGGACGCGATTCATAAAAAACATAGCGTCTCCACATATATGGTTGGCCTAAGATAACATCACAGACATCCAGTGGGGCAACATTACATAATATCTCATCCTTGAAGGGTTGGATGCCGTATGACAATCGACACTGTTGTCTGACACGAAGCTCTCGTCCTTGCCGAAGACACCCGATGTTGTATGGCTATGTGCGTGGTGTTGTCGAAAATCCCAACTGTTTGACAACCTCTGTTGAGATGAGGTTTTTCTGGCTTCCACTATCAACAATAAAATGTAGTGGGGTCCACTTCGCCCACATATGTGAATCAAAAAGGTGCTCCCCCTCTTTAGGATATTTTGGTTCTTCTGGTTGAATTATTGTGCTCACTACAATAGCAGTGGGGTCTGTGTCAATGATCTTTCCTTTAGCAGTATTTCAGAATCAGATTCTAAATCAGGGTTTGTCTCCTTGTATTTGATCTCAGTCACCAATCACTGTTTTGAGCGACATTCATCAGTGTTGTGCCAGGGGATTTTATGGAAATCACACCATTTTTCGTTGTCCTTCTTTGTCTTCCCGTGACCCTTCTTTTCCTATGTCTTGGACTGGTGTTTGGGAGACTATTTGTTAGGGACATCTTTGTCATACTTTGGTTGTTTCTGATTTGCAGACCCGAATTCCCATTTGTTCTGGTCCTTAAATTTCTGCTTAGTTTTAACAACATATCGATAAGCAGCACCAGGTGATCAGATGCCAAGAAAATCCATTTCAGTTTGGATGTATCTATGTAGAGACCCATGGTATTTTAGAACCAAATGTCACTCAGAGTCTTTGATACCCAGCTTGGTGAGCAAGCTATGGAAGGACATTGGTGAACTCTGAAACTGCTTGTCCCCTTACTTGCCATAGTGTGGTCCATCTCATGTATTGGTCCTCATAGTTGCCGATAGGGTAATATTGTTCATTTATCATATCCACAAAAAAAACCAAAGTGGGATTGACCCCATATATTCCATACTCCTCTGTGGAACTTTTCTCCATGTAAGTTTCCCACCAATGTTTGACATGAGGGAGAGCTTTAAGGAGTGTGAAGGTGATCTTTTCTTTGTCAGAAAAATTGTGAACAGAGAAATAACCTTCCAGCAAAGTTAACCATTTTTCTAGGGCTTCTGCCTCTATCTGTCCTTTAAATATAGGAATATCAAATTTAACTTTTACCTTGAAAGGCAAGGTGCCTCCAAAGTGGTTGCTTGATGAAGATGCGCCTGATGCTATTGGCAGGCGTTGAGATCGGAGATATAATAAAGAAATGCACAGAGATATCGTAGATATTCAACAATATAACAAAAGTATATTAAGGATGAAACCATAAACACAAATATACAGTAATACATGATTTCTATTAATGAAATAAATGTACAGAGACTGTAAAATACAGAGCAAAAGACTTGATAGAGTGGTAGCAACTTATATCTGAGAATATATGTGATGGCTACTCGCATTCACAAGAAGATGATTACAACGATGCTTTGAAGGTATTTTTACAATAAACATGAATGACAAAAACCCTAGACATCCAAAAACCTAACCCTAGGAGATGAAGCACCAAAAGTCATGCAGGCCCCGTTTGGGTAAGTTTGTACATCAACTTCCCAGGATCGTAACTTTTACATACGATCTCATTTTTAGGCGTATGATAGCTCGTTGGAAAGTTATAATCAAGATATTCATGCTAGGGGCTCAATCATGCCAATGGATGTTTTTAAGAATCTCAATATCAAAAAACCTTCATTTAGGCCCTGAAAATGGCCCTGGAAGTTAAAACCTGCTAAAAATAGTAAATTGTCAAAATTGCCAGAAAACTATTTTGAGCCAGTCAAAAAAGGTGAGTGGCCACCGATATCCACCTAGATCAATACTCCCTCCTTAGGAAGCAATGGTATCCATTGCGTTGAGTTCCCGGGGGAGAGGGAAAAGTATTTGTTGGATCTGCATCTTGGTGAGCTGTTTGTATTGTTGGAGATGTCGCGCTACTTAGTTTGTGGAAGTCTGTCATGAACCTGTTGAAGCTGAGGTTGTTCAACAAGTAGAGATACATGAGAGGAAGGTGTGTAGAAGGAATATTTATGCTTTACTACAACCTTTTCGACCTGCTTCTGTTGGATAGAAGGTGCAGGGGGTGAGGCTCTAGTGGTTGTAGTGTCCTTCTGTTCCCCTTTTGAACATATTTTGAAGAAGCTAGATTTTGTAGTATGAGATACTACCTTGTGACACTTTTTAGGTGGAAGAATAGTAGGAACTACCTCTACTATTCTATAGAGATGACCCCCCAAAGTAAAAATGAAACTATGGGGTTGAGACTCATAAGCAGCATGGTGTCTCCACATATATGGTTGGCACAAGAGAACATCAGAACCATCGAGTGGGGAAACATCACATAATACCTCATCCTTGAAGGGTTGGATGCCATATGAGAATTGACACTATTGGCTGAAATGAAGATATTTTCCTTCCCGAAGCCACCTGATGTTGTATGGCTGTGGGTGTGGTGTTGTCGACATTCCAAACTGTTTGACGACCTCTGCTGAGATGAGGTTTTTCTGGCTTCTCCTATCAACAATAAATGCAATGGGGTCCCCTTCACCCACATATATGAATGAAAAAGGTGTTCCCCCTCTTCAAGATATGTTGGTTCTTCTGTTTGAATTGCTATGGTCGCGACAATAACATTGGGGTCTGTGTCAATGATCTATCCTTTACCAGTACTTTTAGAATCAGATTCTAAATCAGGGTTCAAGTCCTTGTATTTGATCTCGGCCACCAATGATTGTTTTGAGCATCATTCATCAGTGTTGTGTTAGGGGCTTTTGTGGAAATCACACCATTTTTCGGTGTCCTTCTTTGTCTTCCCATGACCCTTATTTTCTCGTGTCTTCGACTGGTTTTCGGGAGACTGTTTGTTAGGGATGTCTTTGTCATACTTTGGTTGTTGTGGATTTGCAGACCCAAATTTCTATTTGTTTTGGTGTTTAAATTTCTGCTCAATTTTAACAGCATGTCGATAAGCAGCACCGAGTGATGAGATGTCCAGAAAATCCATTTCATTCTAGATGTATCTGTGTAGAGCCCCATGGCATTTTAGAGCCAAATGTCGCTCAGAGTCTTTTATACCCGGATTGGTGTGCAAGGTGTGGAAGGTATTGGTGAAATCTAGAACTTCTTGGCCCCTCTCTTGCCGCAGTTTGGTCCATCTCATGTCCTCATAATTGCTAATAGGGTAATATTGTTCCTTTACCGAATCCAAAAAGAAATCCCAAGTAGGATCAACCCCATATATTCCAAATTCCTCTATGGAACTTTGCTCCCAATAAGTTTCCCACCAACGTTTGAAATGAGGGAGATATTTAAGGAGTGTGAAGGTGATCTTTTCTTTGTCAGAAAAATTGTGAACAAAGAAATAACCTTCTAGCAGAGTTAACCATTTTTCTAGGGCTTCTGCATCTATCTGTCCTTCAAATACAGGAATATCAAAATTAAATTGTACCTTTAAAGGAAAGGAACCTCCAAAGTGGCTGCTTGATGAATATGTGCCTGATGCTATCGACAGATGTTGAAGGATGTGGGAAAAATTCTCCATCATTTTGTCCCTCTGTCGTGTGAGAGATTTCTCAAGCAATAGGTTGATAGGATCGTCTGCTTCGTCATTTTTATTTTCTTCCACCATTGAGGGTTTCTTTGGTGTGTGAGAACAATTTTCATCAAGAGAGAAAAGTTTGAGACCCAACTTGCTATACTTGGACCTCGTCGGGTACATGCACTGAAAAAAATGATCAAGAACAGCTTGCTTTGATACCACTAATCCAAAATATTTTCAGCACGAAATGAGATTAGAGATATAATAAGGAAATGCACAAAGATATCACAAATATTCAATAATATAACATAAGTATATCAGAGATGCAACCATAAACACAGATATACAGTAATACATAATTTCTATTAATGAAATAAATGTATAGAGACTGTAAAATACAGAGTGAAAGACTCGATAGAATTGTGGCAGCTTATCTCTGAGAAGAGATGTGACGGCGACTCGCATTCGCAAGACAATTATTACAATGAGGCTATAAAGGCATTTTTACAATAAACATGAATGCCAAAAACACTAGACATCCAAAAAACTAACCCTAGGAGATGAAGCGCCAAAATTCATGTGGGCCCCATTTGGGTAAGCTAGTAGATCAACTTTTTGGAGTCGTAACGTTTGCATATGATCTTCGTTTTAGTTGTATGATAGCTCGTTGGAAAGGTATCGTCGAGGAGATTCATTTTTGGGGATCAATCATGCCTTTAGATATCACTGAGAAACTTGATCTAAAAAACCCTAGGCCTTCAAAATGGCCTCAGAAGTTAAAACCTACTAAAAATAGTAAATTGCAAAAAATTGCCATAAAACTATTTTGAGACAGTTGGAAAAGGTGGGTGGCGATTGATATCAACCTGGATCAATCCTCCCTCCTTAATTACCAATGGTATCCATTGCGTTGAGTTCCTGAGGGAGAGGGAAAAACATTTGTTGGATCTACATCTTGGTGAGTTGCTTGTATTGTTGGAGACATCGCGCTGCTTTTCTGGAACTCTGTCATGAACCTGTTGAAGCTAAGGCTATTCAACAAGTTGAGATACATGAGAGGAAGCTGTGTAAAAGCAATCTTTGTGCTTTGATGAAACCTATGAAAACTTCTTCTATTGGATAGAAGGTGCAGGGGGTGAGGCTATAGTTGTTGCAGTGTCCTTCCATTCCCCTTTTGAATAGATTGTGAAGAAGATAAATTTTGCAGTATGGGATACTACCTTGTGACAATTTTTAGGTGGAACAATAGTTGGAACTACCTCTTTTATTCTGTAGATATGAGACCCCAAAGTAACAATGAAACTATGGGGTCGAGAATCATAAACAACATGGCATCTCCACATATATGGTTGGCCCAAGAGAACATCACAGACATCCAGTGGGGAAACATCACATAATACCTCATCCTTGAAGGGTTGGATGTCGTATGACAATCGACACTGTTGGTTGACATGAAGATCCCATCCTTACCAAAGCCACCTGATGTTGTATGGCTATGGGTGTGGTGTTGTCAACAATCCCAACTATTTGACGACCTCTGCTGAGATGAGGTTTTTCGGGCTTCCACTATCAACAATAAAATGCAGCAGGGTCCCCTTCACCCACATCTATGAATGAAAAATATGCTCCCCCTCTTCAGGATCTGTTGGTTATTCTTCTTGAATTGCCACAGTTGTGAAAATAGCAGTGGGGTCCGTGTCAGTGATATATCATTTACCAGTATTTTCATAATCGGATTCTGAATCAGGGACCGGCTCCTTGTATTTTATCTTGACCACCAATGAATATTTTGAGCAACATTCATCGGTGTTGTGTCAGGGGATTTTGTGGAAATCAAACCATTTTCCGGTGTCCTTCTTTGTCTTCCCATGACCTTGCTTTTCCTGTGTCTTGGAGTGCTTTTCAGGAGACTGTTTGTTAGGGTCATCTTTGTCATACTTTGGTTGTTGTGGATTTGCAAACCCAAATTCCCATTTTTTCTGGTGCTTAAATTTCTTCTCAATTTTAACAACATATTGATAAGCAACACCGAATGATGAGATGTCCAAAAAATCCATTTCAGTCTAGATGTATGTATGTAGAGCCCCACGGTATTTCAGAACCAAATGTTGCTCAGAGTCTTTGACACCCATATTGGTGCACAAGGTATGGAAGGTATTGGTGAACACCAGAACTACTTGGCTCCTCTCTTGCTGCAATGTGGTCCATCTCATGTACTGGTCTTCATAGTTGCCAACACAGTAATATTGTTCCTTTACTGCATCCACAAAAAAATCCCAAGTGGGATCGACCCCATATATTCCAGACTCCTCTGTGGAATTTTGCACCTAGTAAGTTTCCCACCAATGTTTGACATGAGGGAGAGATTTAAGGAGTGTGAAGGTGATCTTTTATTTGTCAAAAAAATTTTGAACAGAGAAATAACCTTCTATCATAGTTAACCATTTTTCTAGGGCTTCTGCATCTATTTGTCCTTCAAATACAGGAATATCAAAGTTAAATTGTACCTTGAAAGGTGAGGTGCCTCCAAAATGGTCTCTTGATTAAGATGCACCTAATGCTATCAACAAGTGTTGAAGGATGTGGGCAAAATTCTCCATCATTTTGTCCCTCTGTTGTGTAAGAGCTTTCTCAAGCAACAGGCTGATAGGATTGTCCGCTCTGTCATTTTTATTTTATTCCGCCATTGAGGGTTTCCTTGGTGTGTGAGAGTGATTATCCTCAAGAGAGACCAGCTCTAGACCCAACTTTCTATACTTGGACCTTGTTGGGGACATGCACTGAAAAAAATATCAAGAACAACCTGCTTTGATACCACTGATCCAAATTATTTTTGGCACGAAATGAGATTGAAGATATAATAAAGAAATGCATAGAGATATCACAGATATGTAGTAATATAACAGAAGTATATCATAGATGAAAAAATAAACACAGATATATAGTAATAAACGATTTCTATTAAAGAAATAAATGTATAGAGACTCTAAAACACATAGTGAAAGACTCGATAGAATGGTGGCAACTTATCTCTGAGAAGAGATGTGATAGCTACTCGCATTCGCAAGAATATGATTACAATGAGGCTTTGAAGGACTTTTTACAATAAACAACAATGCCAAAAACCCTATATATCCAAAAACCTAACCCTAGGAGATGAAGCACCAATATTCATGTGGGTCTCGTTTGGGTAAGTTAGTACATCAACTTCCCGAGGTCATAACTTTTGCATACGGTCTCTGTTTTAGGCGTATTATAGCTCGTTGGAAAGGTATCGTCATGGAGATTAATTTTGATGGATAAAACATGCCCTTGAATATTATTTAGAACCTATATCTCAAAAAACATTCATTTAGTCCCTCAAAATGGCCTCGGAAGTTAAAACCTGCTAAAAATGGTAAATTGCCAAAATTGCCAGAAAATTGTTTTGAGCCAGTCGAAAAAGGTAGATGGTCACTGATATCCACCTGGATCAATCCTCCCTCCTTAGGAAGAAATGGTCTCCATTTCATTGAGTTCCCAGGGGAGAGGGAAGAGCATTTGCTGTATCTGCATCTTGGTGAGCTGCTTGTATTGCTGGAGACGTAACACTGCTTATTTTTGTGGAAGTCTGTCATGAACCTGTCGAAGCTGAGGTTGTTCAACAAGTTGAGCTACATGAGAGGAAGATGTGCAGAAGGAATATTTGTTCTTTGTTGAAACCTTTTCGACTTACTTCTATTGGATAGAAGGTGCAGGGGGCGAGGCTGTAGTGGTTGCAGTGTCCTTCAGTTCCCCTTTTGAATAGATTGTGAAGAAGCTGAATTTTGTAGTATGATATACTACCTTGCGACACTTTTTAGGTGGAACAATTGTTGGAACTACCTCTGGTATTTTGTAGAGATGACCACCCAAATTAACAATGACACTATGGGGTCGAGACTCATAAACATCATGGTGTCTCCACATATATGGTTGGCCCAAGAGAACATCATAGACATCCAATGGGGAAACATCACATAATACCTCATCCTTGAAGGGTTGGATACCGTATGACAATCGACACTGTTGGCTGACACGAAGATATCATCCTTGACGAATCCACCCAATGTTGTATGGTTGTGGGTGTGGTGTTGTCAACAATCCCAACTGTTTGACGACCTCTGCTGAGATGAGGTTTTTTTGGCTTCTTCTATCAACAATATAATGCAACAGGGTCCCCTTCACCCAAAACTATGAATAAAAAAGGCGTTTCCCCTCTTTAGGATCTGTTGGTTCTTCTGGTTGATTTGTTGCGGTTGCGACAATAACAGTGGGGTCTGCGTCAATGATCTATGCTTTACAAGTATTTTTAGAATTAGATTCTGAATCAGGGATCGACTCCTTGTATTTGATCTCGACCACCAATGACTACTTTGAGTGACATTCATCGGTGTTGTGCCAGGGGATTTTGTTGAAATCACACCATTTTTCGGTGTCCTTCTTTGTCTTCCTGTGACCCTTCTTTTCCTTTGTCTTGGACTGGTTTTTGGGAGACTGTTTGTTAGGGTTGTGCTTGTCATACTTTGGTTGTTGCTGATTTGCAGACCCAAATTCGCGTTTGTTCTGGTGCTCAAATTTCTACTCAGTTTTAATAACATAAAGATAAGCATCACCAAGTGATGAGATATCCAGAAAATCCATTTCAGTCTGGATGTATTTGTGTAGAGCCCCACGGTATTTCATAACCAAATTTCGCTCAGAGTCTTTGATACCCAACTTGGTGTGGAAGGTATGGAAGGTATTGGTGAAATCTGGAACTGCTTGGCCCTTCTCTTGCCGCAGTGTTGTCCATCTCATGTACTGGTTCTCATAGTTTCCAACAAGATAATATTTTTACTTTAACGCATCCACAAAATAATCCCAAGTGGGATTGGCCCCATATATTCCAAACTCCTCTGTGGAAATTTTCTCCCAATAAGTTTCCCACCAATGTTTGACATGAGGGAGAGCTTTAAGGAGTGTAAAGGTGATCTTTTCTTTGTCAGAAAAATTGTGAACAGTGAAGTAACCTTCTAGCAGAGTGAACCATTTTATTAGGGCTTTTGCATCTATCTATACTTCAAATACAGAAATATCAAAGTTAACTTGTACCTTGAAAGGTGAGGTGCCTCCAAAGTGGTAGCTTGATGAAGATGAGCCTGATGGTATCGGCAGGTGTTGAAGGATGTGGGAAAAATTCTCCATCATTTCATCCCTCTGTCGCGTGAGAGCTTGCTCAAGCAACAGGCTGATAGGATCGTCTGCTCCATCATTTTTATTTTATTCTACCATTAAGGGTTTCTTGGGTGTGTGAGAATGATTTTCCTCAAGAGAGACAAGATCGAGACCCAACTTTCTATACTCAGACCTCATTAGGGACATGCATTGAAAAAAATGATCAAGAAGAACTTGCTCTGATACCACTGATCCAGATTATTTTCGGCACGAAATGAGATCGAAGATATAATAAAGAGATGCAGAGAGATATTACATATATTCAATAATATAACAAAAGTATATCAGAGATGCAACCATAAAAACAGATATATAGTAATATAGAGTGAAAGACTCGATAGAATGGTGGCAACTTATCTCTAAGAAGAGATGTGATGACTACTCGCATTTGCAAGAAGATGATTACAATGAGGGTCTAAAGGCCTTTTTACAATAAACATGAATGCCAAAAACCCTATACATCCAACAACCTGACCCTAGGAGATGAAGCGCCAAAAGTCATATGGGCCTCGTTTGGCTAAGTTAGTACATCAACTTCCTGGGGTTGTAACTTTTGCATACGATCTCTGTTTTAGGTGTATAATATTTTGTTGGAAAGGTATCGTTGAGGAGATTAATTTTGAGGAATCAATAATTCCTATGGATATATTTGAGAAAATTGTTCTCGAAAAATATTCATTTAGGCCCTCAAAATGGCCACAGAAGTTAAGACCTGCATTGCCAAAATTACCAGAAAACTATTTTGAGCAAGTTGGAAAAGGTGGGTGGCCACCGATATCCACTTATATAAATCCTCCCTCCTTAGGAATCAATTTTATCCATTGCATTGAGTTCCTGAGGGATAGGGAAAAACATTTGTAGGATCTGCATCTTGGTGAGTTGCTTGTATTGTTGGAGACGTCGTGCTGCTTAGTTTGTAGAAGTCTATCATGAACCTGTTGAAGCTGAGGTTGTTCAACAAGTTGAGCTACTTGAGAGGAAGGTGTGCATAAGGAATATTTGTGCTTTGCCACAACCTTTTCAACCTGCTTCTATTGGATAGAAGGTGCAGGGGCGAGGCTGTAGTGGTTGCATTGTCCTTCTGTTCCCTTTTTGAACAGATTGTGAAGAAGATGAATTTTGCAGTATGAGATACTACCTTGCGACACTTTTTAAGTGGAATAGTTGAAACTACCTATGGTATTTTGTAGAGATGACCCCCCAAAGTAACAATGACACTACAAGGTCGAGACTCATAAACATGATGGTGTCTGCACATATATGGTTGGCCCAAGTGAACATCACAGACATCCAATAGGGAAACATCACATAATACCTCATCCTTGAAGGGTTGGATGTTGTATGAAAATCGACACTATTGGATAACATGAATATATCGTCCTTGATGAAGCCACCCAATGTTGTATGGTTGCGGGTGTGGTGTTATCGACAATCCCAACTGTTTGACGACCTCTGCTGAGATGAGTTTTTTTTGGCTTCCGCTATCAACAATAAAATGCATCGGGGTCCCCTTCATCCACATATGTGAATGAAAAAGGTTCTCCCCCTCTTTAGGATTTGTTGGTACTTCTGGTTGAATTATTGTGCTTGAGACAATAGCACTGGGGTCCACGTCAATGATCTGTCATTTACCAGTATTTTTAGAATCAGATTCTTAATCAAGGTTTAGCTCCTTGTATTTGATCTCGGCAAACAATGACTCTTTTGAGTGACATTCATCGGTGTTGTGCCCAGGGATTTTGTGGAAATCACACCATTTTCCTGTGTCCTTCTTTGTCTTCCGGTGACCTTTGTTTTCTTGTGTCTTGGACTAGTTTTTGAGAGACTGTTTGTTAGGGTCGTCTTTGTCATACTTTGGTTGTTGTGGATTTTCAAACTCAAATTCCCGTTTGTTCTAGTGCTTAAATTTCTGCTCAATTTTAACATCATATCGAGAAGCAGCACCAAGTGATGAGATGTCTAGAAAATCCATTTCAATCTATATGTATCTGTGTAGAGCCCCACAATATTTCAAAACTAGATGTCATTCAGAGTTTTTGATACCCATCTTGGTGCACAAGGTATGGAAGGTATTGGTAAACTTCGTAATTTCTTGTCCCCTCTCTTGCCGCAGTGTGGTCCATCTCATGTACTGGTCCTTAAAGTTGCCAACAAGGTAATACTGTTCCTTTACCGCATCCAAAAAAATATCCCAAGTGGGATCGACCCCATATATTCTAGAATCCTCTATGGAACTTTTCTCCCAATAGGCTTCCCACCAATGTTTGACATGAGGGAGAGCTTTAAGGAGTTCAAAGGTGATCTTTTCTTTGTTGGAAAAATTGTGTACAAAGAAATAACCTTCTAGCAGAGTTAACCATTTTTCTAGGGCTTCTGCATCTACCTGTCCTTCAAATACAGGAATATCAAAGTTAATTTGTACCTTGAAAGGGGAGGTGCCTCCAAAGTGGCCACTTTATGAAGATGTGTCTGATGCTATCGGCAGGAATTGAAGGATGTGGGAAAAATTCTCCATCATTTCTTCCCTCTGTTGCGTGAGATCTTGCTCAAGAAACAGGCTGATAGGAGCGTCTGCTCCGTCATTTTTCTTTTATTTCACCATTGAGGGTTTCTTGGGTGTGTGAGAGAGAATGTCCTCAAGAGAGACAATCTCAAGAACCAAATTTCTATACTCAGACCTCGTCAGAGACATGCATTGAAAAAAAGGATCAAGAACAGCCTGCTATGATACCACTGATCCAGATTATTTTCAGCACGAAATGAGATCGGAGATATAATAAAAAAATGCAAAGAGATATCGTAGATATTCAGTAATATAACATAAGTATATCATATATGAAACCATAAACATATATATACAGTAATACATGATTTCTATTAATGAAATAAATGTACAGAGACTGTAAAATACAAAATGAAAGACTCGATAGAATGGTGGCATCTTATCTATGAGAAGAGATGTGACGGCTACTCGCATTCGCAATAAGATGATTACAATGAGGATCTAAAGGAATTTTTACAATAAATAGGAATTCTAAAATCCCTAGACATCCAAAAACATGACCCTAGGAGATGAAGCGCCAAAAGTCATGTGGGCCCCGTTTGGGTAAGTTAGTACATCAACTTCCCAAGGTCGCAACTTTTGCATACGATCTCCGTTTTATGTGTATGATAGCTCGTTAGAAAGGAATCATCAAGGAGATTCATTTTGGGGGATAAATAATTCCTTTAGTTATCTTTGAGAACCTCTATTTTGAAAAACCTACATTTAGGCCCTCAAAATGGCCCCAGAAGTTAAAACCTACTAAAAATAGTAAATTGCCAAAATTGCCAGAAAATTGTTTTGAGACAGTCGGAAAAGGTGGGTGGTCATCGATATCCACCTGGATCAATACTCCCTCATTAGGAAGAAATGGTATCCATTGCATTGAGTTCCTAGGGGAGAGGGAAAAGCATTTGCTGGATCTACATCTTAGTGAGCTGCTTGTATTGATGGAGACATCGCGCTGCTTAGTTTGTGGAAGTCTGTCATGAACCTGTTGAAGCTGAGGCTATTCAACAAGTCGAGATACATGAGAGGAAGGTGTGCAGAAGGAATATTTGTGCCTTGATGCAACCTTTTCGAATTACTTCTGTTAGATATAAGGTGCAATGGGCGAGGTTGTAATGGTTGCAGTGTCCTTCTGTTCCCGTTTTGAACAGATTGCGAAGAAGCTGAATTTTGCAGTATGAGATACTACCTTGCAACACTTTTTAGGTGGAATAATAGTTGGAACTACCTTTATTATTTTGTAGAGATGACTCCCCAAAGTAACAATGATAGTGCGGGGTCGAGACTCATAAACAACATGGAGTCTCCACATATATGGTTGTCCCAAGAGAACATCACAGACATTCAGTGGGGAAACATCACATAATACCTCATCCTTGAAGGGTTGGATGTCGTATGACAATTAACACTGTTAGATGAGATGAATGTCTCATCCTTGCCAAATCCACTCGATGTTGTATGGCTACGAGTGTGGTGTTGTCGAAAATCCCTATTGTTTCATGACCTCTCTTGAGATGAGGTTTTTCTGGCTTCTGATATCAACAACAAATGCAGCGGGGTCCCCTTCACCCACATCTGAGAATGAAAAAGGTGCTCCCCCTCTTTAGGATCTATTGGTTCTTTTGGTTGAATTGTTGTGGTTGCGACAATAGAAGTGGGGTCTGCGTCAATGATTTTTCCTTTACCAGTATTTTCATAATTAGATTCTGAATCAGGGTTTGACTCCTTGTATTTGATCTCGGACACCAATGACTATTTTGAGTGACATTCATCAGTGTTGTGCTAGGGGACTTTTTGGAATTCACACCATTTTTCAGTGTCCTTCTTTGTCTTCCTGTGACCCTTCTTTTCCTGTGTCTTGGACTGGTTTTTAGGAGACTGTTTGTTAGGGTCGTGTTTGTCATACTTTGGTTGTTTCATATTTGCAGACCCAAATTCCCGTTTGTTCTAGTGCTTAAATTTCTTCTCAATTTTAACAACATATCGCTAAGCAACATCGAGTGATGAGATGTCCAAGAAATCCATTTCAATCTGGATGTATCTATGTAGAGCCCCACGGTATTTCAGAACCAAATGTCGTTTGGAGTCTTTGATACCCAACTTGGTGCGCAAGGTATGGAAGGTATTGGAGAACTTCGGAACTGCTTGGCTCCTCTCTTGCCACAGTGTGGTCCATCTCATGTACTGGTCCTCATAGTTGCCAACATGGTAATATTGTTCCTTTACTGCATCCACAAAAAATTACCAAGTGGGATCAACCCCATATATTCCAGACTCCTCTGTGGAAATTTTCTCCAAGTAAGTTTCCCACCAATGTTTGACATGAGGGAGAGATTTAAGGAGTGTGAGAAATTGGGAAAAATTGTGAACAGAGAAATAACCTTCTAGCAGAGTTAACCATTTTTCTAGGGCTTCTGCATCTATCTATCCTTCAAATACAGGAATATCAAAGTTAAATTGTACCTTGAAAGGTGAGGTGCCTCCAAAGTGGCTACTTGATGAATATGCGCCTGATGCTATCTACAGGCGTTGAAGGATGTGGGCAAAATTCTCCATCATTTTGTCCCTTTGTCACGTGAGAGCTTGCTCAAGCAACAAGATGATAGGATCGTCTACTCCATCATTTTTATTTTCTTCTGCCATTGAGGGTTTATTGGGTGTGCAAGAGAGATTTTACTCAAGAGAGACAAGCTCGAGACCCAAATTTCTATACTTGGATCTCGTCAGGGACATGCACTGAAAGAAACGATGAAGAACAACCTGCTCTGATACCACTGAACCAGATTATTTTTGGCACGAAATGAGATCGGAGATATAATAAATAAATGCACAGAGATATCTCAGATATTCAATAATACAAAAAAATTATATCAAAGATGCAACCATAAACACATATATATAGTAATACACAATTTCTATTAATGAAATAAATGTATGGAGACTGTAAAATACAGAGTGAAAGACTCGATAGAATGGTGGTAGCTTATCTCTAAGAAGAGATGTGACGGCTACTCGCATTCACAAGAAGATGATTACAATGAGGCTCTGAAGTCAGTTTTACAATAAAAAGGAATGCCAAAAACCCTAGACATCCAAAAACCTAACCCTAGGAGATGATGCACCAAAATTCATGTGCACCCCATTTGGGTAGTTTAGTACATCAACTTCCCGGGGTCGTAACTTTTGCATATGATCTCCATTTTAGGCGTATGCTAGCTCTTTGGAAAGGTATCATTGAGGAGATTGATTTTGGGGGCTCAATAATTCCTTCAAATATGATTGAGAACCTTGATCTTGGAAAACCTTCATTTAGGCCCTCAAAATGGCCCCGGAAGTTAAAATCTGATAAAAATAGTAAATTGCCAAAATTGCAAGAAAACTATTTTGAGCCAGTCAGAAAAGGTGGGTGGCCACTGATATCCACCTGGATCAATCCTCCTTCCTTAGGAAGAAATTGTATCCATTGCGTTGAGTTCCCAGGGGAGAGGGAAAAGGATTTTCTAGATCTACATCTTAGTGAGCTGCTTGTATTGTTGGAGATGTCATGTTGCTTAGTTTGTGGAAGTTTGTCATGAACCTATTGAAGCTAAGGCTATTAAACAATTCAAGATACATGAGATATTACTTGGTGACACTTTTTAGGTGGAACAATAGTTGGAACTACCCTTGGTATTCTATAGAGATGACCCTCCAAAGTAACAATGACACTACGGGGTCGAGAATCATAAACAACATGGTGTCTCCACATATATGGTTGGCCCAAGAGAACATCAAAGACATCCAGTGGGGAAACATAACATAATACCTCATCCTTGAAGGGTTGGTTGTCGTATGACAATCGACACTATTGGCTGACACAAAGATCTCATCCTTGCTGAAGCCAACCGATTTTGTATGGATGCGGGTGTGTGTTGTCGACAATCCCAACTGTTTGACGACCTCTGCGAAGATGAGGTTTTTATGGCTTCTGCTATCAACAATAAAATGCAGTGGGGTCCCCTTCACCCACATCTGTGAATGAAAAAGGTTCTCCCCCTTTTCAGGATCTATTGGTTCTTCTGGTTGAATTGTTGCATTCACAACAATAACAGTGGGGTTTGGATCAATTATCTAGCCTTTAGAAGTATTTTCAGAATCGAATTCTGAATCAGGTTTCAGCTCTTTGTATTTGATCTCTGTTAGCAATGATTGTTTTGAACGACATTCATCGGTGTTGTGCCAGGGGATTTTGTGGAAATCACACCATTTTCCAGTCTCCTTCTTTGTCTTCCCGTGACCCTTCTTTTCCTTTGTCTTGGACTGGTTTTCAGGAGACTATTTGTTAGGTCCATCTTTGTCATACTTTGGTTGTTGCGGATTTGTAGACCCGAATTCCTGTTTGTTCTGGTGCTTAAATTTCTACTCAATTTTAACAGCATATAGATAAGCAACACCGAGTGATGAGATGTCAAGAAAATCCATTTTAGTCTAGATGTATTTGTGTAGAGCCCCACTTTATTTCAGAACCAAATTTTTCTTGGAGTCTTTGATGCCCAGCTTGGTGCGCAAGGTATGGAAGGTATTGGTGAACTCCGGAACTTCTTGGCCCCTCTCTTGCCACAGTGTGGTCCATATCATGTATTGGTTCTCATAGTTGCCAACAGGGTAATATTGTTCCTTTATCGCATCCACAAAAAGATCCCAAGCTGGATCAACCCCATATATTCCAGACTCCTCTGTGGAAATTTTCTCCTAGTAAGCTTCCCACCAATGTTTGACATGAGGGAGAGATTTAAGGAGTGTAAAGGTGATCTTTGCTTTGTCAAAAAAATTTTGAACAAAGAAGTAACCTTCTACCAGAGTCAACCATTTTTCTAGGGATTTTGCATCTATCTGTACTTCAAATGTAGGAATATCAAAGTTAACTTGTACCTTGAAATGCGAGGTGCCTCCAAAGTGGCCACTTGATGAAGATGTGAATGATGCTATCGGCAGGCGTTGAAGGATGTGGGAAAAATTATCCATCATTTTGTCCCTCTGTCACTTGAGAGCTTTCTCAAGCAATAGGATGATAGGATCGTCTGCTCCATCATTTTTCTTTTCTTCTACCATTGAGGGTTTCTTGTGTGTGCGTGAGTGATTTTCCTTAAGAGAGACAAGATTGAGACCCAAATTGCTATACTCAGACCTCGTCGGGGACATGCACTGAAAAAAATGATCAAGAACAACCTACTCTGATGCCACTGATCTGGATTATTTTCAGCACAAAATGAGATCAAAGATATAATAAATAAATCCACAGAGATAACAGAGATATTCAATAATATAACAGAAGTATATTAGAGATGCAACCATAAAAATAGATATACAGTAATACATGATTTCTATTAATGAAATAAATGTACAGAGACTGTAAAATACAGAGTGAAAGACTCGATAGAATAGTGGTAGCTTATGTATGAGAAGAGATGTGATGGCTACTGACATTCACAAGAAGATGATTACAATGAGGCTCTGAAAGCCTTTTTACAATAAACAGGAATGTCAAAAACCCTAGACATCCAAAAACCTGACCCTAGGAGATGAAGCGCCAAAAGTCATGTGTTGCGGTTATGAAAATAACAGTTGGGTCTGCGTCAATGATCTATCCTTTACCAGTACTACTTTCAGAATCATATTTTGAATCAGGTATCGGCTCCTTATAATTGATATCAACCACCAATGATTGTTTTGAGCGACATTCATCGGTGTTGTGCCAGGAGCTTTTGTGGAAATCACACCATTTTTCGGAGTCCTTCTTTGTCTTCCTACGACCCTTATTTTCTTTTGTCTTCGACTGGTTTTTAGGAGACTGTTTGTTAGGGTCGTCTTTTTCATACTTTGGTTGTTGTGAATTTGCAGACTCAAATTCCTATTTGTTCTGGTGCTTAAATTTCTGCTCAATTTTAACAACATATTGATAAGTAGCACCGAGTGATGAGATGTCCAGAAAATCCATTTCAGTCTAAATGTATCTATGTAGAGCCCCACGGTCTTTCAGAACCAGATGTCGCTCAGAGTCTTTGATACCTAGATTGGTGGGCAAGGTATGGAAGGTATTGGTGAACTCCAGAAATTCTTGGCCCCTCTCTTGCCATAGTGTGGTCCATCTCATGTACTTGTTCTCATTGTTTCCAACAGGGTAATATTGTTCCTTTACCGCATCCACAAAAAAATCCCAACTGGGATCGGCCCCATATATTCCAGGCTCCTCTGTGGAACTTTTTTTCCTGTAATCTTCCCACCAATTTTTGACATGAATGAGATATTTAAGGAGTGTGAAGGTGATCTTTTCTTTGTCGGAATAATTATGAACAGAGAAATAATCTTCTAGCAGAGTTAACCATTTTTCTAAAGCTTCTGCATCTATCTATCCTTCAAATACATGAATATAAAAGTTAACTTGTACCTTAAAAGGTGAGGTGCCTCCAAAGTGGCCACTTGATGAAGATGTGCTTGATGCTATCAGTAGGCGTTGAAGGATGTGGGAAAAATTCTCGATCATTTCGTCCCTCTATTACGTGAGAGCTTGCTCAAGCAACAGGCTTATATGATCATCTGCTCTGTCATTTTTCTTTTCTTCCACCATTGAGGGTTTCTTGGGTCTGTGAGAGAAATTTTCCTCAAGAGAGACAAGCTCGAGACCCAACTTAATATACTCAGACCTCATCGGGGACATGCACTGAAAAAAATGATCAAGAATAGTCTGCTCTGATACCACTGATTCGATTATTTTCGGTACGAAATGAGATCAGAGATGTAATAAAGAAATGCATAGAGATATCACAGATACTCAATAATATAACAAAATTATATCAAACATGCAACCATAAACAGAGATATATAGTAATACACGATTTCTATTAATGAAATAAATGTACTGAGACTGTAAAATACAGAGTGAAAGACTCGATAGAATGGTGGCAACTTATCTCTAAGAACAGATGTGACGGCTACTCGCATTCGCAAGAAGATGATTAAAATGAGGCTCTAAAGGCCTTTTAACAATAAAAATGAATGCCAAAAACCCTAGATATCCAAAAAACTAACCCTAGGAGATGAAGTGCCAAAAGTCTTGTGGGCCCTGTTTGGGTAAGTTAGTACATCAACTTCCTGGGGTCATAGCTTTTGTATACGATCTCCATTTTAGGTGTATGATAGCTCGTTGAAAAGGTATCATGCCTTTGACTATCATTGAGAACCCCGATCTCTAAAATCCTTCATTTAGGCCCTCAAAATGGCCCCAGAAGTTAAAACCTGCTAAAAATAGTAGACTGCCAAAATTGTCAAAAAAATGTTTTGAGCCAGTCAGAAAAGGTGGGTGGCCATCGATATCCACTTGGATCAATCCTCCCTCCTTAGGAATCAATGGTCTCTATTGTGTTGAGTTCCCAGGGGAGAGGGAAAAGCATTTGCTATATATGCATCTTGGTGAGCTGCTTGTATTGTTGGAGATGATGCGCTGCTTAGTTTGTGGAAGTTTGTCATGAACCTCTTGAAATTGAGGCTATTCAAAAAGTCGAGCTACATGAGAGGAAGACGTGCAAAAGGAATCTTTGTGCTTTGCTGGAACCTTTTTGACTTGATTCTATTGGATAGAAGCTGCAGGGGATGAGGCTATAGTGGTTGCAGTGTCCTTTTAATCCCCTTTTGAAGAAATTGTGAAGAAGATGAATTTTGCAGTATGAGATACTACCTTGCGACACTTTTTATGTGGAACAATAGTTGGAACTACCTCTGGTATTCTATAGAGATAACCCCCCAAAGTAACAATGAAACTACGGGGTCAAGACTCATAAACAACATGACATCTCCACATATATGGTTGGCCCAAGAGAACATCACAGACATCCAGTGGGGAAACATCACATAATACCTCATCCTTGAAGGGTTGGATGCTCTACGACAATCAACACTGTTGGCTGACATGGAGATCTCATCCTTGATGTAGCCACTTGATTTTTTATGGCTGCGGGTGTGGTGTTGTTGATAAACCCAATTGTTTGATGACCTCTATTGAGATGAGTTTTTTCTGCCTTATGCTATCAAAAATAAAATGTAGTGGGGTCCCCTTCATCCACATCTGTGAATGAAAAAGGTGCTCCCCCTCTTCAGGATCTGTTGGTTCTTCTAGTTGAATTTTTGTGGTTGCAACAATAACAGTGGGGTCTGTGTCAATGATCTGTCCTTTACCAGTATTTTCAGAATCAGATTTTGAATCAAGGTTCGACTCCTTGTATTTGATCTTGGCCACCAATGACTATTTTGAGCGACATTCATCGGTGTTTTGCCAGGGACTTTTTTGGAAATCACACCATTTTCCGGTGTCCTTTGTCTTCCTGTGACCCTTATTTTCCTGTTTCTTGGACTGGTTATTGGGAGACTATTTGTTAGGGCCATCTTTTTCATACATTGGTTGTTGCGGATTTGTAGACCTGAATTCCCATTTGTTCTGGTGCTTAAATTTCTGCTCAATTTTAATAACATATCGATAAGCAACACCGAGTGATGAGATGTCCAGAAAATCTATTTCAGTATGGATGTATCTGTGTAGAGCCCCACAGTATTTTAGAACCAAATGTCACCCAGAGTCTTTGATACCCATATTTGTGTGCAAGGTATGGAACATATTGGTGAACTCCATAACTTCTTGGCCCCTCTCTTGTTGCAGTGTGGTCCATCTCATGTACTGGTCCTCATAGTTGCCAACAGGGTAATATTGTTCCTTTACTGCATCCATAAAAAAATCCCAAGTGGGATCAACCTCATATATTCTAGACTCCTCTATTAAACATTGATCCCAGTAAGTTTCCCACCAATGTTTGACATGAGGGAGAGCTTTAAGGAGTGCGAAGGTGATCTTTTCTTTGTCGGAAAAATTGTGAACAGAGAAATAACCTTGTAGCAGAGTTAACCATTTTTCTAGTGCTTCTGCATCTATATGTCTTTCAAATGCAGGAATATCAAAGTTAACTTGTACCTTGAAAGGAAAGGTGCATTCAAAGTGGCCGCTTGATGAATATTCACCTGATGCTATCGACAGGTGTTGAAGGATGTGGGCAAAATTCTCCATCATTTTGTCCCTCTATCGCGTGAGAGCTTGCTCAAGCAACATGCTGATAGGATCGTCTGCTCTGTCATTTTTCTTTTCTTCCACCATTGAGGGTTTCTTGGGTGTGAGAGAGTGATTTTCCTCAAGAGAGACAATATCGAGACCCAACTTTCTATACTCGGACCTCGTTGGGGACATGCATTGAAAAAAATGATGAAGAACAGACTGCTCTGACACCACTGATCCAGATTATTTTCGGCACGAAATGAGATCAGAGATATAATAAAGAAATGCACAAAGATATTGCATATATTCAATAATATAACATAATTATATCATAGATGCAACCATAAACACATATATACAATAATATATGATTTCTATTAATGAAATAAATGTACAGAGACTGTAAAATACAGAGTGAAAGACTCGATATAATGGTGGCATCTTATCTTTGAGAAGAGATGTGATGGCTACTCGCATTCACAAGAATATGATTACATTGAGGCTCTGAAGGAATTTTTATAATAAACATGAATTCCCAAAACCCTATACATCCAAAAACCTAACCCTAGGAGATGAAGTGCCAAAAGTCACGTGGGCCTCGTTTGGATAAGTTAGTACATCAACTTCCCGAGGTCGTAACTTTTGCATACGATCTTCGTTTTAGGCGTATGATATCTCATTGTAAAGGTATCGTCGAGGATATTATTTTTGGGGAATCAATAGTGACTTTGGCCAAGATTGAGAACCTTGATCTTGTAAAACATTCATTTAGGCACTCAAAATGGCCTCGAAAGTTAAAACCTGCTAAAAATAGTAAATTGCCAAAATTGCTAGAAAACTGTTTTGAGCCAGTTGAAAAAGGTGGGTGGCCATCGATATCCACCTGGATCAGTCGTCCCTCCTTAGTAAGTAATGGTATCCATTGCGTTGAGTTCCTGGGAGAGAGGGAAAATCATTTGCTAGATCTGGATCTTGGTGAGCTGCTTGTATTGCTGGAGACATCACATTGCTTAGTTTGTGGAAGTTTGTCATGAACTTGTTGAAACTGAGGTTGTTCAACAAGTCGATCTACATGAGAGGAAGGTGTGCAAAAGGAATCTTTGTGTTTTTCTAACACCTTTTTTACCTTCTTCTATTGGAGAGAAGGTGCAAGGAGCGAGGCTGTAGTGGTTGCAGTGTCCTTCTGTTACCCTTTTGAACAGATTGTGGAGAAGCTGAATTTTGCAGTATGAGATACTACCTTGTGACACTTTTTAGGTGGAACAATAGTTGGAACTACCTCTGGTATTCTATAGAGATGACCCCCCAAAGTAACAATGACACTACAGGGTCGAGACTCATAAATAGGATGGCGTCTCCACATATATGGTTGGCCCAAGAGAACATCAAATACATCCAGTGGGGAAACATCACATAATACCTCATCCTTGAAGGGTTGGATACTATATGAAAATTGAAACTGTTGGTTGACATGAACATCTCGTCCTTGACGAAGCCACCCAATGTTGTATGGTTGCGGGTGTGGTGTTGTCAACAATCCCAACCATTTAATGACCTCTGCTGAGATGAGGTTTTTCTAGCCTCTACTATCAACAATAAAATGCAGCGGGGTATGCTTCATCCACATCTGTGAATGAAAAAGGCACTTTCCCTCTTTAGGATCTGTTGGTTCTTTTGGTTGAATTACTGCGGTCGTGACAATAGCAGTGGAGTCTGCATCAATGATCTGTCCTTTACCAGTATTTTCAAAATTAGATTTTGAATCAGGGTTCACCTCCTTGTATTTGATCTTGGCCACTAATGACTGTTTTGAGAAACATTCATCGATGTTGTGCTAGGGGATTTTGTGGAAATCACACCATTTTCCAGTGTCCTTCTTTGTCTTCTTATGACCCTTCTTTTCCTGTGTCTTGGACTGGTTTTTGGGAGACTGTTTGTTAGGGTCATCTTTGTCATACTTTGGTTGTTGTGGATTTGCAGACCCAAATTCCTGTTTATTCTGGTTCTTAAATTTCTGCTCAATTTTAACAGAATATCGATAAGAAGCATTGAGTGATGAGATGTCCAGAAAATCCATTTCAGTCTAGATGTATCTGTGTACAACCCCACGATATTTCAGAACCAAATGTCGCTCGGAGTCTTTGATACCCAACTTGGTGCACAAGGTATGCAAGGTATTAGTGAACTCCGTAACTTCTTAGCCCCTCTCTTGTTGTAGTGTGTTCCATCTCATGTACTGGTCCTCATAATTGCCAACAGGGTAATATTGTTCCTTTACCGCATCCACACAAAATTCCCAAGTGGGATCGACCCCATATATTCCAGACTCCTCTGTGGAGATTTTGTCCCAATAAGTTTCCCACCAATGTTTGACATGAGGGAGAGCTTTAAGGAGTGTGAAGGTGACCCTTTCTTTTTTGAAAAATTGTGAATAGAGAAATAACCTTCTAGCAGAGTTAACCATTTTTCTAGGGTTTCTGCATCTATCTATCCTTCAAATATAGGAATATCAAAGTTAAATTGTACCTTGAAAGGCACATTGGATCCAAAGTGGTTGTTTGATGAAGATGTGCCTGATGCTATTGGTAGGCATTGAAATATGTGGGGAAAAGTCTCCATCATTTCGTCCCTCTATCGCGTGAGATCTTGCTCAAACAACATGCTGATAGGATCGTCTGCTTTGTCATTTTTCTTTTCTTATTCCATTGAGGGTTTCTTGGGTGTACGAGAGAGATTTTCCTCAAGAGATATAAGCTTGAGACCCAACTTTATATACTTAGACCTTGTCGGGGACATGCACTGAAAAAAAATGATCAAGAATAGCTTGCTCTGATACCACTGATCTAGATTATTTTTGGCATGAAATGAAATCTGAGATATAATAAAGAAATGCATAGAGATATTGAAGATATTCAATAATATAACAGAAGTATAGTAGATATGAAACCATAAACACAAATATATAGTAATACATGATTTCTATTAATGAAATAAACGTACAGAGACTGTAAAATAGAGAGTGAAAGACTCGATAGAATGGTGGCAGCTTATCTCTGAGAAGAGATGTGACGGCTACTCACCTTCACAAGAAGATGATTACAATTAATATCTAAAGGTATTTTTACAATAAAAAATAATGCCAAAAACCCTATACATCCAAAAACCTAACCCTAGGAGATCAAGTGCCAAAAGTCATGTGGGCCCCGTTTGGGTAAGTTAGTACATCAACTTCTCCGGGTCGTAACTTTTGCATACAATCTCCGTTTTAGGCGTATGATAGCTCATTGGAAAGGTATCATCAAGGAGATTAATTTTAGGGGATCAATAATTCCTTCAACCATCATTGAGAACTTTTATCTCAAAAAACCTTCATTTAGGCCCTCAAAAAGGCCCCGGAAGTTTAAACCTGCTAAAAATAGTAAATTGCCAAAATTGCCAGAAAATTGTTTTGAGCCAGTCGGAAAAGGTGGGTGGCCACTGATATCCACCTTGATAAATAGAGGAGACATTCAAAAACATCCACGGGTCATAGTGGGAAAATTCACGGATATCTATGGGTCATAGAAGAGATTATCGTGGATGCCTAGAAAAGTGTGCCACAATTGACCGTACAATAGGTCATCCCTTGCTATATTAGTCTACAATTGTATTTCTCTCAATGGGTAATTATCCCTATTACAGGAGCTTTGATTTTCTCATAATAAAATCATTCTCAGCATTGGTTTTCCCTATGGGATTTTTTATGGGTATTTACCTAAAATGTTTGGGCTTCATGTGTGCTTGATTTGGTTTCCTAGTTTATGCTTCCACGACATGATATTGAGTTGAATATTTCAGTAGTGTATTATTGTTTTGTGAGTTTATAATCTGATTGCAATAAGGAAATCACTATATAACAAAGTACCTAGGTGCTGGAGTAAGAATTTCAACATGGTATTAGAGCACATGCTTTGAAAGGAAGCTAGATTAGTACAAGGGCATTTTTCCAGAAATAGGTTATTTCCAAGGTAGTTTATCACGTATTAGGGATGTTATAAGCACCGTTGTGAGTTGAAGACAGATTGGATGGAGCATCCAACTTCCTATCTTGGAAAGTAAGAGTTTCTTTGGCATTGAAGGAGTATGACCTTTGGGATTTAGTGGATAAAGAAGTTACTCCACCAAAAGATCTGACAACTTTAGATTCTGACAATATGAAAGAGATCAAAGAAAAAATAGTCCTCCTAGAATTTGTGAAGGATCATTTAATCCCTTACCTAAAGAAGAAGAAGATGATGATAGATTTGTTTGATGCCTTGGTAAGTTTATTCCAAAGAAAGAACATGAATAGGAAGATGATCTTAAGGAATTAAATCAGATTGGTTCAGATCTATAGATTAGATAATGTTTCCAACTATCTCATGAGGATGACACAAGTGTGTGATGAAATTGCAGCCACATGTGAGAAAAAATAGTACACAAATCTTGTTAATGTGGAATTAAATGCTCTTCCCAGGTCATGGGAACCATTTGTTAAAGGAGTTTGTGCTCGAGAGATTATCCTAGATTGGCAGATACATTGGGATGATTGTATCTAAGCAGAGACTCAAGAAGAGTCTAAATGCATCAAGTAGGGAGGTAATGAAGAGAACTTGGCCCTTGTTAATAAGAAAAGGAAGGGAAAATAAAAGAGTTCTAGTAATAAGGGTAATAGCGATGGAGGATCGTCACAACCAGGGAAGAAGAAGGACTTGAATAAATTAATCAAGTGCTTCTCTTGTCATAAGAATGGGAATTATGCATCTAAATGTCCATAGAAGAAGAAGAAGGGTAATGAAAAGATACAAACAACAACATCAACAAAGACACAACTTGATGAGTTTGTAGAAAATTTTGAGAAGGCTTACTGAATGATTTCTTTCCTTTCTACTAGAAAAACAACGAGGAGTGCTTGGTTCTTGGATAGTGGTGCACCTCGGCATATGACAGAGGCATAAAATATTTTTATCAGTCTAATAGAGAAGGAATCAAAGGTTCATCTGGATCTTGTTGATGATTCCAAGTATGCAGTGAAGGGAGAGGGAAAAATTACATTTAAAATTTAGTTAGGAGGTTCGTTAGATGCCCTTGATGTGCTTTATGTATTATGTTTGAAGAAATTTTTTCTTTCAGTTTCAACTATGGAGGGAAGAGGCTTTACAATCACTTTTCATTGAGGGAAGGTACTCATATGTCTAGAGAGAGATAGCCCAGACAACGCAGTGGTCGTTGGGGTTAGAGAGGGAACTTTATACAGATTGTAGGGTAATCCTATTCAATATTTGGTACAAAAAAATAAAAACCTATGTTATAGAGGGATATTGTTACAGGTCTTCCAGAGTTCAGTATTGAGCAGCAGGGAATGTGCAAAGGGTGTGCACTTGGCAAGAATGTCAAGGACACTTTTCCAACTAGCAAGAGTAGGTCCAAGGGGATATTGTATCTTATCCATTCATATGTGAGTTGGCCAATGTCAATAACATCATTAAAATTATCATCATACTATGTGACATTTATTGATGATTTTTCTAGGAAAACCTGGATCTTCTTCATGAAGATTAGGGATGAGGTATCTAGTCGGTTCATAGAGTTAAGGGATCAAGTAGAGAACCATATATAGATGAATATTAAGGTATTGAGATCCGATAATGGGGGAGAGTACACCTCCGATGAATTCAAGCATTTCTACAAGGAGGAAGGGATCGAGAGGGAGGTGTCAGTCTCATAAAACCCTCAGCAGAATGGGGTTATGGAGAGAAATAATTGGTCCATCATTGCCTTTTCCAAGGATATGATTCACAATCAAGAGTTTCCTATGTTTTTATGGGAAGAGGCATGTAATATAACAATGTATGTGAAAAATAGGATTCCTCATAGGATATTGGGGGAGAAGACCTTGAAGGAGGCATTCTAAGGGGTGAAACCAGATATAGGAAATTTGAGGATCTTTAGTCATCTAGTTTACATCCACATGTCTGTGGAGTAGAGGAAAAAGGTGTATATTTTAGGAAAAAGGGGTATATTTGTTATTACAGTGAGACCTTAAAGGCTTAAATCATATTTATTCCAGTGCATAGGAAGACGATTATGAGCAGAGATGTGAAGTTTGAAGAGAACTTAACATCTAGGAGCACTCAAGACTCATCAGCAGTGATGAAGGACAATGATCAATAGGCTTCAAGGGATGAGAAACAATTAGTATTCCATAGTTTAGGTGGAGAGGAGGAGTTATCCCCTTCCATCCATGTCAAGAGACCTAGATGGATAATACAAACATTGAGGGATGTTTATGAGGATCCTAAGAGCGTGGTGAGAGAGCACAGGCCTCCAAAAATGTTTTTGAACTATATGGAACTTATAAGTAACATCATTGATGTTGAGCCTTATAGTTTTGAGGAAGACTGATATCAAAAAGTATGGAAGGATTCCATGATCAATGATGTTTGGTACATAGTGACGAGATAGGAGGGGAAGACAGTTGTGAGTTCCAGGTGGCTCTACAAGATCAAATTTGCTGCAGATGATAGCATAGAGAAGTTCAAGACAAGGTTTTTGGTGAGAGGGTTCTCCCAGAAAGAGGGAGTATAATATGAGGAAAAATTTCCTCCAGTCACCAGGTATGCTTCTATTCAAGCTATTATTTCCATTACTTCAGTTATGAAGTGAAGGATACATCAAATGAATGTGAAAACAACGTTCCTCGACATGATCATTGGGGATGAAGTATACATAGAGAAACCTCAGGTATTTGAGGTACATTGGAGGGAGTCTCATGTGTGTAAGCTTAAGAAAGTGCCTTGTATGGACTCAAACATGAACCTAGGGCATGGTATTCCAGGATCAATGGATACTTGCAGAGTATGGGATTTACCAAGAATGAGGTGGATCGTAAGTTGTACTTCATACTTTTTGGAGAGGATCCTATCATCTTGGTTTTGTATGTTGATGATTTATTTCTCATAGGTGCAGAGGATATTATTGTAGGGTGAAAAGAAGATTTTTCTAGTGAGTTAGAGATGAAGGACATTGGCTTGATGCGTTATTTATTTGAGTTAGAGGTATGGTAGGTATTGGGAGAGATATTCCTTGGAAAATGGAAGTATGTAATAGATATACTGAGGATATTCAGGATGGAGGACTGTAAACTAATGGCTACACCTATGATTACAAATTTGAATAATATTGACACCTCAAATTCAGAGTTAGTGGATCCCAGGATATACAAGTAGTTGGTAGGGTCCTTGATGTATTTGGTCAACACCAGACCATATATTTGTTTTTATATGAACACATTGAGTCAGTTCATGGTAGAGCCAAGGCAGGTTCATTGGATCTTAGCAAATCATGTGCTCAAGTACTTGAGAGGTACAATGGAGTATGGATTGAGATATATTGGAGGATATGTAATAGAGTTGCAAGTATATACAATCTCGGATTGGGAAGGTAGTGCAGTAGACAGAAAGAGCACCTCAGGGTTTTGGTTGAGATTGTGATCAACAATGATCACTTGGTTTAGTAGGAAGAATACTTATGTGACACTCATTTCAACATAGGCAGAGTATATGGTAGCAAGTAAGGCTAGTTGTGAATCCATTTGGCTTCACAAATTGATTATAGTTCTATTTGTCCAGGATTTGGAGCCTATCGTGATATACTGTGATAATCAAATTTGTATTAAAATCTCTAAGAATCCACTATTCCATGATAGGTCCAAGGATATTGAGATTAAATATCACTTAATTCAGGGTGGGATCTAGAAAGGAGCAACGAAGCTTCAATATATTTCCATAGATGAGTAGGTTTCAGATATTCTTACCAAATCCCTTGGAGAAACAAAAGTTTATGTTATTTAGGGACAGACTTGAAGTGGTGCATAATACATTCCTTGCTAAGAGGGATTGTTGATGTTAGTGGTAGAATCAGATAGGTATTTCTAGACAGGGCTATGTTTCTAGACATGTGGAAATCATCCAAAGCCTTCTACTCTTGAATTTACTTTAGTTAAAGGAATTACTAAAGTAAATTTCTTGTACTAATTAATTATGTAATTAGTTAATTGAGTTATTTATGAGACATGCTAAAAGTACTTAGCATGCAACATGTAATCTAAATCTAAAAATGAGTGTGAGAAGTAATCTCAACCATAGATCACCTTTGAGATTAGAAATAGATTGTAACTCACTATTATAAAAGAAAGGCTAGCGTGAGGGAGAAAGACACTTGGCAAGTGTTGAGGGAGTCAACATAGAGTATTGGATCATGAAGGACTGTGGTTCAATATGTTGGATAGGTGAAAAAGGACCTTCATCTAAATATCATACAGGTCAAGGAGAGTAGAGAATAGAGGCATATGAAGGTGGGTTTTAATAAAAGGAAGCCATAGGAGAGTGCTGGAGCATACAAATATTCCGTATAGGTTTTTCGCACACATCCACATGCCACAAAGGATATAATCATGGACATATTTAGGTCACAATGGGGAAAGTCATAGATATCCGTGGGTAATGGAAGATACAATCATGGATGCCTATAAAAGTGTGCCATAATTGATTTTAAAACAGGTCATCTCTTGCCAGGTTAGTCTATAGTTTTGTTCTCTCAGTGGGATATTATTCCTGTAATGGGAGCCCTAATTTTATCATAATAAAATAATTCTCAACACTATTTTCCCTCCAGGTTTTTTCAGGTGTACTTAATCAAACTTTTTGGTGTTCATGTGTGCTTGATTTGGTTTCATAGTTTATGTTTCCGCTGCATCATATTGAGTCGAATATTTCAATAGTGTATTATTGTTTTGTGAGCTACTAATCTGATTGAAGTAAGGAAATCACTAGATAAAAAAGTAATTAGGTGATGGAGTAACAATTTCGAAATGTCCTCTGATCTTTTTCTTGGCCAACCTTTAAGGTTACATGTCTATTATTGGAAGAGGCTTCTTCATGGACTTATCCTCACATTCAACCTTGAAGGGAACCTTCTAACCCTAGGCAATTGTTGAAGGGAAATCTTCTAGGTGCCATCAACATTGTCTCATCCTAAACCCTAGAATTCACCTCGATTTGGAATAGTGACCCCATAGCACTCCAAAGACACTGGTCTTTGATTCTCTTCAACCACCAAAAAAAACAAAATCAACTTTTCCTCCTTTCATTTTTTTTTGTTTTGTTTTGACAATATAGGCTTTCACCATGCATAAGATACATGATATATTTTCTTGAGCTTCATTTCCATATCTTTAATGTGATTGATGCTAGCCTATTATTTTCATTGAGTTTCCTTATTTCTAACATTTCATTTATGAGGGATCGATCCATTTTTTCCCAATTATTTACATATAGAACCAAACCCTAGGGCTTCAAGTAGCACTTTTACTTTATATTTGGCTTATATTTCTTGTGCACCCATAATTACTTTACTTGGAAGGTCTTCTTGAACCTTTAACATTTTGATTGCTAGATATCTATTAAATCTTGTGTGTGTTTGTGGTTGGTTCAAGCCATATTCCACTTCATTCAACAATGTTGCAGGGTTTCCCTACTCCTAACCATTCTAACAACCAAAAAAATTGAGTAACGGGTGCAATGACCCCCTCCAAGTGTTGTACATTACCTCGACTTTGACTATTATCAAATTGTTCTATTTACTGTCAAAATTGCATCTATCTAGAGAACAAATAGAGGTTAGTTTATTTCCTTTTACATCAAATTTTTCCATGCTACATTAACTTATAGGTTGGACACACACTTACCTACCCTAAATGTTACCATGACTTATTGGTTTAAAGGTCGATTTCATTATAGTCAATATTTGTAATGATGATCCATACTATATGCAGATGTCTAATGAAGTTAAAGTTTTTTTGTGTAAGTGTATTGGTCTAAACATCCATATGGTACAAATAAGTGAATTAATTCTGAAACTTAATTAATAATACAATCAATATGTGCACCCTGCAATATGAATAGTGAATGTGCTAACATGGTATTGTAATACCTCTACTGTTATATTTACATGATTGTGCTTGTTATTTAGGGTTTCCACTACAACATTGATATTTCACTTGGTTCATAACTTACAACTGCTAATATTTTCTTCAAACTAAGTATATTTTACATTGATCCTTGTGTTGTAATAATATCTAGTGAATAAATGATGATGAATGGGTATATGTTTACAAGTTTGATGTCTCATTGATATAACATATAAATACATGTACTTTGGATTTAAAATAAAACACATTTCAAATTTTCTATCCTATTGAATGGTCCATAATTGTGGTACTATGATGGACTTGATCTTATATATGAAGAAACACATGTTACATTAATACTTGTAACTCATAAATTTTACATTGATATCATAATTTTCATTCCATTTGTTATTTGTGTATGATGATGAGATATGGTACATTGACATGACAAATTGATACTCTTTCATGCAATCTTTCACTTTCAAGCATTGAGCATTGTTTTCTCTTGATTGTTTTGTGTTATCCCCTTGGATAAGATTGTCAAATTTGAGTAAAACCAATTCCTTTCCCTCTCCCATATGAATACAACAATAGGAATTAGTATTGACTTTGTAGGAAAACCCTCCTTAACTTAGAATCCCTATCCTCAAAGCACCGAGGTAAGGTCATTGAGGTGAAAATGGGTGGCTTGTCCATCCATTGACCCAAGAAATCCTTCATAGGGTGAGACTTTCCCTTGGTGAGAGTTTGAGAGGTAAAATTTCAATGTAGTTGCTAGGTAGAAATTCCATTTCCCGACTTAAGAAATTTGGGATTCATTTTGATGAATTTTAGATAAATTCATCTGGTGACTCCATATTCCAGATCTATGTCAAAGAGATATTCCATAAGGGGATCCTCTTTATGAACCCTTCTTTTGATGCAATATCCTAAAAAGTACTTTCATTATCCTATTCATTAGGTTGAGGAATTTCCCCTCTTTTAAGACTACCTAGACTCTCCCATTTTTTAATATATCCAATACCTTTTTGAGAGTGCTAGTGTGAAACCAAATCAAGTCATAATGGGTGATTTTCTCACTAAGATAACTGTTAGTACAATATTTGACTCTATCACTCATATGAAGTTTTACTGAGGTCATAAGGTCAAGACTGGATGAGCAAGAGACAAAGGGTGATATTCCATAGATTCTGAATAGAAAGGACCAAGTTATTTTGGGGGAAAATGAAGAAAATAGAAGAAATTTCATGCCCTAGGTGCTTAAGGAAATATCTAAGCAGTTGGGAAATTATCAAAAGATAAGACAGAGCTTATCATGGTCATAAAGTACCTAAGATTTAGTACCTTAGGAGATTTCCATGAGATCGAGACCTAGGAAGCAAGAACCAACAAATGTGCATAGCCCAATCATTGGATGTTTAAAATCGAGGAAAATCAATGGCTTATGATTAATGTCTCACTGTGAACATGTATGAGAGTTATAGATCTGGAGTAGTGCAACATTGTTTTGATGGGACATGCATCACATGACGTATGATGTCTCTTGACAAGATAACGAAATGAGAAACCACCTTCATTAGGTTGCGATAGTGGTATTGTGGTTTCAACAAACCACCCATCAACCCCAATACAAAGCTCATACATGTACACCAACTAATCATGATGTGGAGCTGATTTAGAATTTCACCCTAGACATTACAACGAGCTAGTGAAAAAGTGGTGTGCCAGCTAGGCACTCGTCACAACAAATCCATAGTTTCCACCTGGACAAAGGGGACCCACAAAGTACACTAAACAACACCTTGATCCCAACGAGATGTAGCCTACTCATTTTCTATATATGCTCCAACATAGACCATTGAAAATGCACCACATGTATGCAGGACCATGCTGACATCAACAATGATGTCACTCAAAATTTCACACTCTTCCCAAATTTTCAAAGGCCCAAGCCAAAGAGAAAGTGATTCATTGCCATAAAAATCATAGAGAAGGGGTCATAAGCAATTTTCGGGCTATGACGATGAAATGCCAAATTAACTGATAGATTAGATAACCTATAACATGAAATTAGGCCTCACTCATACAAATCATCAACAATAATTATACAATTAGTTGCAGTCGACGAAGGACGAGAATTATTGGTGACACATGCACACCCAAGCAAGTTGTATATTTTAGGATAGCATTGTCATGTGTAGAAAATAATTTCACTCCATCAATCACTTCCGCAAGTACGTGTCAATCCCTTATAACATAAAGACTCATGTGCTAGAAAATTGATTGTCTTTGATGTGAACTTTAGATGAATTCTAGAAGCCTCTAGAGGTATTGGGTACAATTGAAGAAGTCTCCAAAGTGGTCCCCTTATGGCGTATCTTTAAACATGGCCTTCAAGGGAAGAAAATTTGAAGAAGTATACAAGAAACCCAAAGGTTTGGTCTTGAGGCCTAAATTTGACTAAGGAAAATGAGGTTGAATAATACTTCAATTTTATAAAAAACCCCCATAGATGGATATTCATCGCCATTCCATTTCCAAGGATAGGTGGTATGTCACCTGGTTCCTCACGATTGAGGAGTTATTCCCTCATGAAGTTGAAATCCCCGAAGAATGGTCAAGAAGGCCCTAAATGGTTTCAAAAAGAAGTTACAAGTTATTAATTAAAAGGTAAAGTGGTTATAACAAGAAAGTACAGGCTGACCCTAAATTTAAGGAAATAAGTCACATTGACAAGTATAACTACACTTCAAGAAGCCTCTCATTCTTACACACACAATTTCGATGCAAATCTATCTTTCAAGTGATATTTTGGAAAATATTTTTTGTAGCATATCTGAGGAAGGGAAGTATGAGGTAGAGAAGGGAAGAAAAGGAAAATTTTTGATGATATTATATTTCTGAGGTCATCCGTGGGTCACAATGGAGTATGGCATGAAAATCCGTGAGTCACATTCGAGAAAAGCATGGACATCCATGGGTTGACAGTGTACAAGTCACAGATATATGAAAAAGGACTTGAAGAAGATGGTGTCTTTTGTCAGTTGGAGATGATATGCACCAGATTGGTTTTTTGATATGAGATTATATGATTTATGTATTCTTCATGAGTAAAGGTATGTCTTTTATGTGTTAGTTTTGAGTCTTGTGTCATGGTAGTTATGGTACATGATTAAGGCATGTCTTGGAGGCCCTTTTGGTACAAGGTTGAGGTTCATGTCTTGGTGATATTGATACATGATTGAGACATATCCTTGGAACATCTTTGTGATATTGACATATATTTGAGGCATATAACCTGTATATGATCTTGGTTGTTATGGTGCATACTTGAGTAACATTGTTGATACATTGACACATCTTGGATATACTTGGAATATGGTATGAAATAGGTTCTGATACATGGTTCATATGCATGGTATGGTGATGGTTTTGGTATCCATGTGAGTGGATCTAGTTATAGTTGGTTGATGAAGGTATAGTGACATATATAGTGACAGTGACAGTAATGGAGATAGTGGCAATGGCAGTGATAGGAACAATGAAAGTTTGGATGATTGGTGGATCATTAGTTACAGTTTGATGTGACAGTGACAAATTGGTTGATGTATAAATGAACATGGAAGTTATATCTTGATCAATGGTAGTGAAAGTGATGCAGGAGCATCATCAACAGCAAGCACGCATGGAGGCAAAAGACAATAGGTATGAGCGCCATCACATTTTTGGCACATGTTGAAAATGTTTGAAATATTTCAAAAGATTGGATGCACAGACATTGATGAAATAGTTAAGAAGGTGTACTTCCATATTGTAAATAGATCTTGAGTGATCCACTCTCATCTATAGGATGTAGAGGCATTTATACATAGTTAATGCAAGTAGGTATATTTAAATTCTAGATTAGACAGTTTTAGGAGCTGGAGGGAAAACGACTATAGACACCCTCATCTTTGTATCTTTTGTAATCAATCAGGGATTGTATGATCAAGAAAATTAGCATAGAGGAGAAACATAGAGTAGCAGAGAAGAATCCATGTACAAAAGTTTTGATATTAATATATGAAGCTTTGAATTTAGAATCATGGTAATACTTTCTGTGTATAAATGCTAAATGTTATGCTTATGGTTGTTTTACTCTTTCTGTTGTGCATCTCCTTTTATGCTATGTATGTATGATTTCATGTTAAGTATTTGAAGTCTGAGAGAGTAAGGGAATGAATTTCAATTGTTTATCTTCTTGAGTAAGAGTTCCTGTAAGGAGTGAAGTGAAGCATCCACAAGGAGTAAGTTGACATAATTCATAGTTTACCTCTGAAATCTTAGGAGGGATACCATTGTTATCATTTCAACTGAGGTGCAAGACAAGCATAGAAGCCATGCAAGGTGTGCGCAGGCTGGTTGAGACCTTAGGAATTACAAACTAAGGATTGAAGAGATTGAAGGATTGTTGTTACAGAGTTGCACAGAGTCAAGATATTCAAATATTTAGGAATATTTGAAGAAGTGTCGCAAGGATTGCATGCAAAAGCCTTCTAGGAGACTTGATTTTGCGAAGGGAAGCTCATGAGAATTAGGGCCCTCGAATCATTGAAAGAAAGGCAGGAAGCACAAGTAGTTGTGTAGAGGCTAAATCCCAGAGAAGGATTGCAGGTTTGATTTGAGCAGAAGGTTCTTTGAGGAGAGATTGAACGGCCTAAATTCTCAGAAGAGAACTCCCGAAATTGAGAGGACTGTAGGACCCATAGAAGTTGCAGGGGAGTTAAGCGTCAGACAAATCCACCTTTGAAAAGTAGAATCGACGTGGACTGTCGATCGTGATTTGTTCAGGTCATCAGATCATTTCAGGAATTTGGAGTTCGGGACTCTGAAGTCTAAGCCAAAACGTTGGCTGATCAAGTTCCTGAAACGCGAAAGGAGGTTTCGTGTGCGAAGTCAAAAAGTGATGAGTTCGAAATTTTGGAACTTTAGAATTCGAAGTTTTGGAAGTCCTGAGGACGATTGATCGGGACTTAGTAGGGAGGAAAGTCTAAAATTTGAGGCCATGACAGAGTATTTGTTGGGATTTCGGGAATCGGGTTTTCAACATTCCCGTAGACAAGGGGCAGAACACTCTACATCAGAAATACCAAAATAGCGAAACACGAAGGAAATTATGGAAGTGTGTTTCAACATTTTGGCAAATTGGGGTTCAAGAATTCAGGGTTCATAGTGACACAAGGTTAGGGTCGAGAGTTTCGAACTCCTGATACCCGAAAGCCTAAAATATAGAGGGTTTTCGAAAGGTGGTTCAAGTTCCGAAATCCCGAGAGAAAGGAGACCATTTCATCATTTTGGAATTTTGGGTTCTGGAAGGTATAAGAGATAGAGAGTTCAGGGATAAGCCTTATGAACTCCCGGTATGCAAAATTGAGCTAACCGTTGGATCAAGGGGAAGACCCACATCCATTCATTTTTCCTTGGAAGAAGAACATTAGTGTTTCAACATTTCAGGATTTGGCATATCGGGAATCCTGAAGACAAAGGGACGAGATATAGTGCCAAGGAAAATTCTGAAGTTGTGAGGTGTAGTAGGGTTGAGGGTGGACTTTTTGGGATTTCATAAATTCAAGTTTCGGGACCCTGGGAGTCGAGAGGAAGAGTTGCACGACATTGCAACTTCTGAAATCGCAAAGAGAGAAAAGCCGAAATCAATGGCAAGGTGAGTCATGAGTTTGGTATTTGGGGTTTCAGGGGTTGAAGAGACAAGGTGCTCAACCATAGGATTCGTGAAATCGTGAAATCCGATATCCGAAAAAGAAAAGAGAAAATTCCCAATGTCAGTTGGGTGATGAACATGGAGTTCATGGTCAGTGAATGATCACATGGGCATAACTCAAGAGGGCCTGTGAATTATACTCAGAGAGAGAGTGAATGAAATAATTTTCAGAGAGGAAACAAAAGAGTTAGCTAGACTCTAATGGGGCTGAAGTTGAAAGATCCTGTGCGGACTCCAACCTGAGGGTTTAGGGGGGTCTGCGTTAGTTGTGGTATCAAAGCTCAGAAAGATTTCTTTTCTTTTTATAGTAGGGAAAAGAGGAATTTTGTAGCCATTCCACCAAGAAGAAGGGACAGACAATTGCTTGACCCACTAGAGGAAAAGGAAATTCCAATAAGAAGAGACCGACAATTACCTGATCCAGCAAGGGAAAGAGAGATGCGTGAATTACGTGCCAGGTTTGATGCCATGGAGACAACACAGAGGCACACAATTGATGCTGGGGACATCAGTGAATCTGAAAGTGAAAATGAAGCTAGAAATGAAGAAGTTGTAGCCAAAGATGTAGTAGAAGAATGCCTATTCAGGGTTGTTGCAAGTATAGGTTCTAGAGAAAAAATGGACATTCCAATACATGAAGGAAACCTGGATGTTGAAGAGCTTATAGACTAGATTAGATCTCTGGATAAATCTTTTGACTATGAGGATGTTGAGGAAGACAAGAAGGTTAAACATGCTGTCACAAGACTTAAAGGGCATGCAACATTATGGTGGGATGAACTGTAGGCTGACAGACACTACAAAGGTAAGCAGAAAATCAAGAGTTGGGACAGAATGGTTGTGAAGATGAAGGCAAAATTCATACCCAAGGATTATCAAATTACTCTATTTCGGAGAATGCAGAACTTGAGACAAAAATTGATGACAGTGAAAGAATACACTAAAGAGTTCTACAGGATAAAAATCAGAGCAGGTCATTGGGAAAGTGATGATGAAAAGGTTTCCAAGTACATGAATGGTCCAAGATATGACATTCCAGACGAGATGAGCATGATGACCCTTAGGAATGTGGGGGTTTCTTATCAGATTGCTCTGAAGGATGAAGAGAAGCTGAGCCGAAAGCAAGGTCAGAGAGGGAGAGGTAGAAGTCAAGCCAGAGGCAAAACAATTGCCCAAGAAAAAAATCAGAAACCTAAAGAAGAGTGGAAGAAACCTCAAACTCAAACTGAGAGAGGTGGAAGCTCACAGAGAGGACAGTATGCGGATAAAAATACTTTTCCTCGAACCAGAGGAAGAGGAAGAGGCAGAGGTGTAAAAATAAAATGCTTTACCTGTGGAAAAAATAGACATTAATGAAATAGTTAAGAAGGCATACTTCCATATTGTAAACAGATCTTGAGTGATCCACTCTCATCTATGGGATGTAGAGGCATTTATACATAGTTAATGAAAGTAGGTAGATTTAAATTCGTGATTAGACAGTTTTAGGAGCTGGAGGGAAAACGACTATAGACACCCTCATATTTGTATCTTTTGTAATCAATCAAGGATCGTATGATCAAGCGCATTAGTATAGAGGAGAAACAGAGAGTAGCAGAGAAGAATTCATGTACAAAAGTTCTGAGATTAATATATGAAGATTTGAATTCAGCCTCATGGTGTTCTAATACTTTCTGTGTATACATGCTGAATGCTATTATTATGGTTGTTTTACTCTTTCTGTTGTGCAATTCCTTTTATGCTATATATGTATGATTTCATGTTAAGTATTTGAAGTTTGAGAGAGTAAGGTAATGAGTTTCAATTGTTTCTCTTCTTGAGTAAGAGTTCTTGCAAGGAGTGCAGTGAAGCATCCACAAGGAGTGCATTGACAGAATTCAGAGTTTACGTCTAAAAGCTCAGGAGGGATACTGTTGTTCTCATTTCAACTGAGGTACAAGATAAGCACAGAAGCCGTGCAAGGTGTGTGCAGGTTGGCCGAGACCTTAGGAATTACAAACTAAGGATTGAAGAGATTGAAAGACTGTTGTTGCAGAGTTGCACAGAGTCAAGAGATTCAAATATTTGGGAATATTTGAAGAAGTGCTGTAAGGATTGCATGCAGAAGCCTTCTAGGAGACTTGAGTTTGCGAAGGGAAGCTCAGGAGAGTTAGGGCCTTCAAATAATTGAAAGAAAGGCAGGAAGCGCAAGTAGTTGTGCAGGCTAAATCCTAGAGAAGGATTGCAGGATTGACTTGAGTATAAGGTTCTTTGAGGAGAGATTGAACGGTCTGAATTCTCAGAAGAGAAATCCTAAAATAGTGAGGACCGTAGGACCTGCAAAAGTTGCAGGGGAGTTAAGTGTCGGACAAATCCACCTTCGAAGAGTAGAATCAACGTGGACCATCAATTGTGATTTGTTCAGGTCATCAAATCATTTTGATAATTCAGAGTTTGGGACTTTGAAGTGTAAGGAAAAACCTTGGCTGATCAAGTTCCCAAAATGCGAAAGGAGGTTTCGTGTGTGAAGTCAAAAAGTGACGAGTTCGAAATTTTAGAACTTCATAATTTGAATTTTTGAATGTCCCGAGGACGGTTGATCGAGACTAAGTAGGAAGGAAAGTCTGAAATCTAAGGCCACGACAGAGTATTTGTTGGGATTTCGGGAATCGGGTTTCAACATTCCTGTAGACAAGGGGCAGAACACTCCACATCAGAAATACCAAAATCTTGAAACACGAAGGAAATTATGGAAGTGTGTTTTGGCATTTTGGCAAATCGGGGTTCGAGAATTTGGGGGTCTTAGTGACACAAGGTTAGGGTCAAGAGTTTTGAACTCTTGATACCCGAAAACCTGAAATAGAGGGGGCTGTCGAAAGGTGGTTCAAGTTCTGAAATCTCGGGAGAAAGGAGACCATTTCAACATTTCAAAATTTCAGGTTCCAGAAGGTATAAGAGACAGAGAGTTTGGGGATAAGGGTAAAATCATGAATCTGGGTAACACTTTCATGACAATCGGGTCTCCAAAATTTCTAACGGCAATTTTTCAGCCAAACAAATGTTTCTTTTGGCCGAAATTTTTCACGTTAAATTTAACGGTGCCCTCGAAATTTGTGTACAATGTTTTTTGGATGAATTATTTTCACGTGGTAAGCATATTTTGGCTGAAACGTTTATTTTTAATGGATTCCGTTAAAAACTAGGTTTCGACCGAAAGAATATTTCGGCCGAAAACTTGAAAATGAGACTGTTTGCAGGAAACTGCAAATTCTCTCCATCTTACTTCATCTTTAGAGGTAGCGGACTCCTACAAATACTCATAATTTAGTTTGAGAATTGATACCAACATTTTTAAAATAGAATCTTCTTTCATTGGGTATAATTTGTTTTCATTTTCATTGTTTTTATCTAATTTTATTTAATTTTATAAAAAAATCACTGCATAATATTTTTAGGTGAGATTATGATTCGGTGAAATAAAAAATACATATCTCTAAAAATACACAACGGAAAATTATGGAAAATTTATATTCATAATTTTTAAGCTGTTCTCTTCAAAAGGGTATTTTTAGATTTTACTTTTAAGTAAAAATTAAGATAGATACAAGTTGTAGAAAAACACGTGTTTAAAATATGCAATGTTTTCATCTTGGTCAACTTCAAAAAATTATAGAAATTATAATATTCATCCGTTAGATTCAAAATTATAGTCATATTAAAATAGAGTCTCTGTAGATTGTTGCCGTATATTTCATTTCTTAAAAACATAATTTTAATAATAGATACATTGTTATGGAAAACAATAACTCATTATCATTCCTTTCATGTTTAAGGAACATACTGTTAAACAATTGTCAAATTGACATATCAAATCTTGATAAAAAAACATTGAAAAATAGTCATTAGAAATATAACAAAATTATTCACAAGTTTTGTTTTTACTGTAAAGTGAAATTCTAAATAAAAAAAATACTTTTGTATGCCGGAAGTTGAAGAACTTGTGAAATTACAGTTTTTTTTGTCATAAAACAAGCAAAAGTGTTATCCATCTTCATGATTTTACCCATAAGCCTTACAAACTCCCAGTACACAAAATTGTGCTAACCATTGGATCAAGGGGAAGACCCACAACCATTGATTTTTCCTTGGTAGCAGAACACTAGTGTTTCAACATTTCAAGATTCGGCATATCGGGAATCCTGAAGACAAAGGGACGAGACATAGTACCAAGGAAAATCCTGAAGTCATGAGGTGTAGTAGGGCTGAGGGTGGAATTTTCGGGATTTCAAAAATTCGAGTTTCGGGACCCCGGGAGTCGAGAGGAAGAGTTTCACAACATTACAACTCCTGAAATAGTGAAGAGAGAAAAGCCGAAATCAGTGGCAAGGTGAGTCGTGAGTTTGGTATTCCGAGTTTCAGGGGTGTAATAAACAAGACACTCAACCATAGGATTCGTGAAATCATGAAATCGGGTATCTCGAAAAGAAAAGAGAAAATTCCCAATGTCAGTTGGGTGATGAACATGGAGTTCATGGCTAGTGAATGATCATGTGGGCATAACTTAGGAGGGCCTGTGAATTATACTCAGAGAGAGAGTGAGTGAAATAATTTTCCAAGAGGAAACAAAAGAGTCAGTTAGACTTTAAGGGGGTTGAAGTTGAAAGATCCTGTGCAAACTCCAACCTGAGCGTTTAGGGGGGTTTGTGTCAGTTGTGGTATTAGAGCTCAGAAATATTTCTTTGCTTTCTGTAGCAGGGAAAAGAGGAATTTTGCAGCCATGCCGCCAAGAAGAACAGACAGGCAATTACCTAACCCACCAGAGGAAAGGGAAATTCCAAGAAGAAGAGACAGACAATTACCTAATCTGGCAAGGGAAAGAGAGATGCGTGAACTATGTGCTAGGCTTGATGCCATGGAGACAACACAGAGGCACACAGTTGATGCTAGGGACATCAGTGAATATGAAAGTGAAAATTAAGCCCGAAATGAAGAAGTTGCAGTCAAAGATGCAGCAGAAGAATGCCTATTCAGGGTTGTTGCAAGGATAGGTGCTAGAGAAAAAATGGGCATTCCAGTATATGAAGGAAACCTGGATGTTGAAGAGCTTCTAGACTGGATTAGAGCTTTGGATAAATGTTTTGACTATGAGGATGTTGAGGAAGACAAGAAAGTTAAACATGCTATCACAAGACTTAAAGGGCATGCAACATTATGGTGGGATGAACTGCAGGCTGACAAACACTGCAAAGGTAAGCAAAAAATCAAGAGTTGGGACATAATGGTTGTGAAGATGAAGGAAAAATTCATACCCAAGGATTATCAAATTACTTTGTTTAGGAGAATGCAGAACTTGAGACAGAAATTGATGACAGTGAAAGAATACACTGAAGAATTCTACAGGATAAACACCAAAGCATGTCCTTGGGAAAGTGATGATGAAAAGGTTGCCAGGTACATGAATGGTCTAATATACAACATTTAGTATGAGATGAGCAAGATGACACTTAGGAATGTGGAGGATCCTTATTAGATGGCTCTGAAGACTGAAGAGAAGCTGAGTTGAAAGCAAGGTCAGAGAGGGCGAGGCAGAAGTCAAGCCAGAGGCAAAACAATTTCCCAAGACAAAAATCATAAATCAAAAACCTATTTTTATCCTCTGCCTCTGGCTCGAGGTGGAATCTCATAGAGAGGGCAGTATGAGGATAAAAATACTTTTCCTCGAACCAGAGGAAGAGGAAGAGGCAGAGGTGGAGAAATAAAATGCTTTACCTGTGGAAAAAACAGACATAAATCTTATGAATGTCCAGATAAGAAGAAAGAAGAAGGTGAAACTCACATTGACGAAGCTCAAGGATGGAATGTTGAGGCTAAAGATGTTGAGGGCAGAAGATCATTGATGATGAGAAAATTTCTCTTAACGCCAGAGAAGGAGGTGGAGAACCTATCCCAAAGGAACATAATTTTTTCAGACTGCTTACAAGACCAAATATAGGGTATGCAAAGTCATCGTGGAAAGTGGTAGCACAGACAATCTCATTTCTACAGAGATGATAGAAAAGTTGGAGCTGGAGACTGTTGAACATCCAAACCCATACAGAGTTTCGTGGCTACAAAAAGGACATCAGGTAAATGTCACTAAACAATGTTTAGTTGAATTTAAAATAGGATGATACAAGGATAAAATACTATGTGACATCATTGCCATGGATGTTTGTCATCTATTGCTGGGAAGACCATGGCAATATGACAGGAATGTGATTCATGATGGGAGAAAGAAAACATACACCTTGGATAAAAATGGAAGAACTCACATGTTGCTTCCGATTAAGGATAAAGAAGTGAAACCATAAGTGAGCAACACTATACTTCGCATGAGAGGGAAGGAGCTTCTTAAGGAGGTTAAGAAGAAGGAAGACACACAATTTATTATGGTCAGGAAGCTTAGGATTGTTTTAACCAATACAAGAGTGGATAATTTGCCAGAGGAAATCTAGAAGTTGCTGGAAGAGTTTGTTGATATAGTAGTGGACAAACTACCTTGTTCGTTACCACCAATCAGAAGTATAAGTCATCACATCGATCTTATACCTAGAGCTAGTTTACCAAACAAAGTAGCATACAGATTGATGCCACAGGAGAATGAAGAGGTCAAAAGACAAGTCCAGGACTTAATGGACAAGGGATTGGTTAGAGAAAGATTGAGTCCATGCATTGTTCGAACAATGCTCAACCCAAAGAAAGATGGAGGTTGGAGGATGTGTACAGACTCAATGGCAATTAAAAAGATTACTGTTAGATATAGATTTCGATTACCAAGGATGGATGATTTGAGGGATTTCTTGGGTGGAGAATTTTTTTTTTCAAAGATTGATTTGAGGAGCGGATATCATCAAATTTGAATGAGAGAAGGTGATGAATGGAAGACGTAATTCAAGACAAATGAAGGGTTGTATGAATGGCTTGTTATGCCATTTGGATTAACAAATGTGCCTAGTACTTTCATGATATTGATGAATGAAGTCCTAAAGGATTTCATAGGAAAATTTGTCATCATATATCTTGACGATATATTGATTTTCAGTAAGACAGAAACAGAACACTTGAAGCATTTGGCTATAGTGATGAAAAGATTACAGCAAGAGAAGTTGCTCATAAATATGAAGAAATCATCATTCATGAAGACAGAGCTCATTTATTTGGGGTTTGTTATCTCTGCAAATAAGCTGAAAATGGATCTAGATAAAATGGAGGTGATTAAGAATTGGCCATCGCTAAAGAGTATATTTGAAGTTAGAAGCTTTCATGGATTGGCTAGTTTCTACGAGAAGTTTATTAGAAATTTCAGTGGAATTAGCACACCGATGATGGACACGATGAAGAAAAGACAAATATTTTCAATGGACAAAAGAAGCAGAGAAAAGTTTCAATTTGTTGAAAATGAAGATTACTGAACAACCAATTTTGGTGTTGCCAAATTTTAGTAAGACATTTTAGGTCAAATGTGATGCTAGTGGATTTGCAATAGGAGCGGTCTTGAGCCAAGATGATAGGCCAGTCACATACTTTAGTGAGAAACTGAATGAAGAAAAAATTAAATATTCAACATATGACAAGGAATTCTATGCAGTCATACAAGTGCTGAAGAAGTGGAGACATTATTTGGTTCCTAAAGAGTTTGTTTTGTACAATGATAATCACGCTTTACAATTCCTGACTCAACAGGACAAGATGAACCAAACACATGCAAAATGGGTTGAATATATGCAAAATTTTACTTTTGTAATTAAACATATTTCTGGAACTGCTAACAAAGTTGCTAATGATTTGAGTAGGAAATGTTTGTTGATGCAAGAATTTAGAGTCAAAACTTTAGGTTTTGATAATCTCAAGGATATGTACAGAGATGTTCCAGATTTCAAAGAGGTGTATGAGGCATCTGAGAAGCCAATTCTCAGGGACAAGAGATAATGGACTGAATATATGATCCAGGAGGGATTATTATTCAGGGGAAATCAACTGTGTATTCCAAAATGCTCCATGAGGGAGAATTTGTTGAAAGAAAAACATAGTGGAGGATTGACCAGACATTTCGGTCATGACAAAACGTTCTTGAAATTAAATGGCTCATATTTTTGGCTAGGGATGAGGACATATGTCAAAATATTTGTGGAAAGATGTAGAATTTGTCAATGCACAAAAGGAAAAAGACAAAACATAGGGTTATACCAGCCATTACCCATACCAGAGAGGTCGTGGGATGCAATGAGCATGGATTTTATATTGGGGTTGCCAAGGACACAAAGAGGATTTGATTCGATCTTTGTGGTAGTAGACAGATTTTAAAAATGGCACATTTTATACCATGTCAGAAAACCAGTGACACAACTCATATGCGAACTTGTTTTTCAAGGAAGTTGTCAGACTTCATGGCTTACCAAGAAGTATAGTTTCAGATCGAGACACCAAATTTGTAGGAAATTTATGGAGGATTTTATTGAAGAAGCTGGGGACAATTTTTTATTTTAGCTCAGCTTATCATCCTCAAACAGATGGGCAGACAGAAGTTGTAAACAGGAGTTTGGGATATTTTTTAAGGAGCCTAGTGACTGAACACCACAATTAGTGGGATCACATTCTACCACATGCGAAATTTGCTTATAATGATTCACACAATAGAAGCACAGGGTAGAGTCCATTTCATATTGTTTATGGAATGCAACCTAGGGGAGCATCTGAATTGAAAGATTCACAATAGACTGAATTTAGGAGTGCTAGTGCAGAAGATTTTGCAGAGGCAATGAAAGAACTTCACAGCCAAGTGAAGGAGCGATTGTAGAACTCGAGTCAAGAGTACAAGCACAGAGCAGATCAACACAGGAAAGAACTTCAGTTTTAAGTTGGTGATCTGATTCTTGCACATTTGAGAAAGGAAAGGTTTCCAAGGGGAATATATAACAAACTGAAAATGAAGAAGATTTTACCATGCAAGGTCCTAAAGAAATTTGGGGCAAATGCATATGAGATTGAATTACCCGATGGGATCAAAATTTCACCGATATTCAACATCTCAGATTTGTACCCTTATAGAGCTGAAGAAGATAGTGAACAGACAGAGGTTCAGTGGACTAAACAAATTCCTGTAGCTAAAAATCCAGAGATGGAAAGTATACTTGACAAGAGAGTCAGCAAGAGGACCAGGAGAAAAGAGTATTTTGAATAGTTGATCAAATGGAAAGGACTTCCAGTTGAAGATGCCAACTGGGAGAATGAAGCAGAAATTCAGAAACATGGCCAGACCATGCAAGAGATCATGAACATGAGTCCATGAAAATTTTCAAGTCAGAGAGTATGATGCAGGAGCATCATCAGCAACAAGCAAGCATGGAGGCGGAAGACAACAAAGATGAGCACCATCACATTTTTGGCACATGTTGAAAATGTTTGAAATATTTTGAAAGATTGGATGTGAAGACATTAATAAAATATTTAAGAAGGCGTACTTCCATATTGTAAACAAATCTTGAGCGATATGCTCTCATCTGTAGGATGTAGAGGCATTTATACATAGTTAATGAAAGTAGGTAGATTTAAATTCTAGATTAGACAATTTTAGGAGCTAGAGGGAAAACATCTATAGACACCCTCATCTTTATATCTTTTGTAATCAATCAAGGATTGTATAATCAAGCACATTATCATAGAGGAGAAACATAGAGTAGCAGAGAAGAATCCATGTACATAAGTTCTGAGATTAATATATGAAGCTTTGAAATTAGACTCATGGTGTTCTAATACTTTCTGTGTATACATGCTGAATGCTATGCTTATGGTTGTTTTACTATTTCTGTTGTGCATTTCCTTTTATGCTATGTATGTATGATTTCATGTTAAGTATTTGAAGTCTGAGAGAGTAAGGTAATGAGTTTCAATTGTTTCTCTTCTTGAGTAAGAGTTCCTACAAGGAGTGCGTTGAAATAATTCAGAGTTTACGTCTGAAAGCTCAGGAGCGATACCGTTGTTCTCATTTCAACTGAGGTGCAAGACAAGCATAGAAGCTATGTGCAAGATGGCCATGACCTTAGGACTTACAAACTAAGGATTGAAGAGATTGAAGGACCATTATTGCAGAGTTGCACAGAGTCAAGAGATTCAAATATTTAGTAATATTTGAAGAAGTGTCGCAAGGAGTGTGTGCAGAAGCCTTCTAGGAGACTTGAGTTTGCAAAGGGAAGCTCAGGAGAGTTAGGGACTTTGAATCACTCAAATAAAGGCAAGAAGAACAAGTATTTGTGCAGAGGATAAATCCCAGAGAAGGATTATAGGTTTGATTTGAGCAAAAGGTTCTTTGAGGAGAGATTGAACAATCTAAATTCTCAGAGTAAAAATCCCGAAATAGTGAGGACCGTAGGACCCACAGAAGTTTCAGGGGAGTAAAGCATCAGACAAATCCACCTTTGAAAAGTAGAATCAACATGGACCGTCAATCGTGATCTGTTCATGTCGTCAGATCATTTTGGGAATTTAGAGTTCGGGACTCCGAAGTGTAAGCCAAACCCTTGCTTGATCAAGTTCCCAAAACGTGAAAGGAGGTTTCGTGTGTGAAGTAAAAAAGTGACCAATTCGGAATTTCAAAACTTCAGAATTCGGAGTTTCAAAAGTCCCAAGGACGGTTGATCAGGACTCGGTAGGGAGGAAAGTCCGAAATCTGAGGCCACGACAGAGTATTTGTCAGGATTTCAGGAATTGATTTTTCAGCATTCTCGTAGACAATGGGTAGAACACTCCACATCATAAATACCGAAATCCCAAAATGTGAAGGAAATTATGGAAGTGCGTTTTGGCATTTTGGAAAATCTGTGTTCCGTAATTCAGGGGTCGTAGTGACACAAGGTTAGGCTTTGAGAGTTTCGAACTCCCGATACCCGAAAACCCAAAATAGAGGGGGTTGTTGAAAGGTGATTCAAGTTCCAAAATCTTGGAAGAAAGGAGACCATTTCGACATTATGAAATTTTTGGTTCCAGAAGGCATAAGAGATAGAGAGTTTGGGGATAAGCCTTATGAACTCCCGGTACACAAAATCGCACTAACCATTGGATCAAGGGGAAGACCCACAACTGTTGATTTTTCCTTGGAAGTGGAACACTAGTGTTTCACCGTTTCAGGATTCAACATATTGGGAATCCTAAAGACAAAGGGACGAGACATAGTGCCAAGGAAAATCCCAAAATTGCAAGGTGTAGTAAGGTTGAGGGTGGAATTTTCAGGATTTCGAAAATTCAGGTTTTAGGACCCTGGGAGTCGAGAAGAAGAGTTGCATGACATTGCAACTCCCAAAATTGTGAAGAGAGAAAAGTTTAAATCAGTGGCAAGGTGAGTCGTGAGTTTGGTATTCCAGGTTTTGGGGGTTGAGGAGACAAGACGCTCAACCATAGGATTGGCGAAATCGTGAAATCTGGTATCCCGAAAAGAAAAGAGAAAATTCCCAATGTCAGTTGGGTGATGAACATGGAGTTCATGGCCAGTGAATGATCTCGTGGGAATAACTCAAGAGGGCCTATGAATTATACTCAGAGAGAGAGTGAGTAAAATAATTTTTGGAAAGGAAACAAAAGTGTTAGTTAGACTCTAAGGGGGCCGAAGTTGAAAGATCCTGTGCGGACTCCAACCGGAGGGTTTAGGGGGATCTGCATCAGAAAGTTTGAGTCTACACTTATATTTTAGGGTGGTAGGATGGGGCAAGGTAAGGGGGTTGTAGCCTCTTTCCAGCTGGTGCTGGAAAGATTAGGGAGTTGGAGCCTTCTTCAGGTTGGTGCATGTAAATTAAGGGGTCGTAGCCTCCTTCTAGTTGTAGATGGAAAATTCTGGGAGTTGGAGCGTCCTTCAGGTTGGTGCATGTAAACTAGGGGGTTGGTGCCTCCTTCCAATTGGTGCTAGATATTTTAGAATTTGGTGATTCCTATGAATGTAATCTTTGACATATAAGAAAACATTTCATGGTTTTATCCCATTTTGGTTTCCACATAAATTCTAGTGTATTGTGTATCCATGGTTATTTTTTACGATCTATTGATTGATACTACTCATGATATATTGATGATATACTACTGATAAATTTAATGATTACATGTTATGATTAAAAATGGTAAAAGATTTCATAATACTGATTTACCCCCCTCTCAATATTCCAACAATTGGTATCAGAGTAGGCCCTTCAAGAAAACAGTCTAACCACTAGAAAGAAGGTCATGGAGTACACTAATATTTGAGTACCACAATTTGATGGATAGAACTATGCCTTTAGGAGAAAAATAATTAAAACATATCTACAAGCACATGGATTTGATATTTGGTAAGAAATAATAGATGGATACACAACACCTGCCACTTCTCCAACAAATAGAGATAGAAATAAACTCAATGAAAAAAATTCAAGGGCCAAAAATGAAATTTTGAATGGTCTATATCACTCAGTATATGTGAAGATTATGCACTGTGATTTTGCAAAGGATATTTGTGACAAAATTCAAAATTTTTATGAAGGAGATGCTAAAGTAAAAGGGACCAAGATTAAAACCTACATAGGCAAGTTTGAGCAATTGAAGATTCAGGAAGACAAATATATCACAACTTACTTCCTACGAGTTGAAGAAATAGTAAATGCCATTAAAGGATTGGGTAAATAAATTAAAGAACCACTTATTTTCCATAAGATACTAAGGTCTGTTCCAATGAGATTTTATCCTAACATTTTATCCCTAGAATAAAGAGCAGATCTTGGTATGATAAGCATGGACGATCTGCAGGGAATATTCATAAATTATGAGATGAGAATAGAATAGGAAAAACCATCCAAGAAGGAAAAAAAATTCAAGGCATCCAAGAAGACCAAGAAGAATAAGAAAATTCAAAGTCGGACTATAGCTACAAACATGACTTGGATGAAGATGAAGAAATGACCAACTTGTTAAGGAATTTAAAGAAAGGAACTAGAAATTACAAAGGCAATCTTCCTTTTAAATGTTAATTGTGGTAAAATTGGTCATGTTGATAATAAATTTCCATATTATATGAAAAAAAGAGAATTATGAAGAAGACGTTCCTATTAAAGAAAAAAAATATTAAAAAGGGAGATAATAGACGAAACACGAATAAATTCTTGAAGAAAATTATCTAATCAAAGGAGTATAGTCCATCATTAGATGAGGATGATGATAGTGAGAGTGACTAAAAAAATGTACTCTTTATTGATTTTGAAAATGATGAAGAGGATTATGAAGAAGAAGGTGAGGTAGATATTGAAGCAGAACTAATTAACGCTTTAAGCAAACTAAAGAAAGAGAAGAATAATAATAAATCCCTCAATGGATATTTACTCAAGATGAAAGAAAACTCTCAAAGTCCTAACTATGAAGAAGATCAAAAGGTGATTTTGAAACTAAAATTCCAAGTTGAAGAAGCTAGAAGGATTGAAGAAATACTTAGAATCCAGCTGGAAGTAAAGGAAAAGGAGAAGGAAATCTTAGAAACATAAAATGTTTCTCTAAGGAAGGGAATTCAGAAAAGAGATATGTAGTAGAACAACACCAAAATACTGGATGAAATCATCAACACTCAAAGGTCGTATCATGAAAGGTTTGGACTAGGATACAACCAAACACATACAGAGAAGGGTTCAAGCTCTATGACTACAGAAGAGGAATCAGAAGAAAGGAATTATGTAGAAGTCACCAGAGGATTCACCAAGAAGGAAGAATACAATCCCTTTCATGAGAATGATCAGGAAGAATATTACAGAAGGATGGCATCATCTAGAAGACGCATGTTTCAGAATCAATAGTCACCCATGGAAACAAATCAAGAAGAAAACTATAGAGGAACAATACCATTCAAAATATCTTCCAGGTATTAAACTATATTTCTTGGTTCATGTTATTCTTGTAATAATTTTGGGCACAAATATATAAATTTCAAAGCTTATGCTAAGAACATAAGAAACTATGAATGTCACCCTAGAATTAATCATCTCATAAAGCCTTGTGAAGAAAACAACATAAAATATAAAAAATTTGGCACATTAAATGATGAAGTAGAATGTTATAAATGAAACAATTTTGGACACATAAAGATTGCAGATTGATAGTTCCTCCAAAGGAACCAAAGCAAGAATTCAACAATCATTAAAAGGGACCATCAATAATTTGGATAAGGAAGCATGATAAACTAAATGTTGAAGAATGTTCCCTTACTATAGGAACAAAGTAGAAGAAGTGTCTAGTATCAAGTATGAAGAAATTTTATATCAAGTAGATGAAAGAAATAGATGGATTAGTTTCATTTGGTAATGAAAACTCAACCAAAATTATAGGGAAAGGCACATTCGATATTGGAAGTATGGATGAAAGGGAAGAAAATGTCATACTTGTTGAAAACATGAAGCATAATTTTCTAAGTGTGAGTCAAATGTGTGATCAAGGATGTTACAAATTATTTTGGTCACCTCAATGATCAGCTGACAATGCGTCTTAATGTTCCCTGAAAATATTAAAAGAAGACTTTCTCCATGAGAAATGTGATTTTCTTTCCTCTTTGAAAAACCATATAAAGGAAGGTTGTTGCACCCTGCTATATGCATGGGGTGCAATGATGCCTAATCATTGCACTCTTTTGTAAACCTATACTATGACGTCTTCACATGATACTTGTGCATGGGGTGTGATGATGCTTAAAGCATAGGAAAATTCAAAATTCATGAATTTTCTAGAAGGGAATCTTCTAGAAGATGAGGTGGACTCCAATCAGTTTGGATCTCACTCTCTTATATGATTTAGTGGGATCATCCTAATATCCTCATCCATCTCACTTTCACACTATATAAAGAGGGATCTCTCATGGAAAAGGATAGGGTTTAATAGGCTAATATTTGTATGGAGAGTTCTACTTCAGATTATGCGTGAGAGATATGCTTTAGTTCTTCAAGTCAGATTGTGGATCTTCTTCATTCAAGGCATTGGAGGAAAGGTGTGTGTTTTGAAGCAAAGATCCATCGAAATGGGACCTTGCAACATCAAGACATGGGTGTATTATCCACTTTCTATTCATTTAATACAGTAATACATTTCTTCCCTATAAAAGCATCTTGTCTTATATTGTATAATTTCTTGATCATATACATAGACTTCATTAAAATACATATATCATTGTTTTCCCTCTTTGTTGGTTTGTGATTCTTGGATAGGCTTACTATTCTGCAAACCCAAGGAAGGAACTACAAGGATGACACTAGCGAGAATAAAGAGTCGTTTAAATGGTATGTCACTTGTACCTCACTAAACTAGTTCATATGATAATGAAGTTTAAGGAGAAGTGTGTATTATGTTCTGTTTTGTTCTAGTTTCTTGTGGAATTTAGGGAGATCTGTTTATGTCTGTACTTACCGATTAATACGATAAAAAAATTGGTGACCATACCGGGGATACAACTTTATTTTTGTTTTTTTCCTCTTATTTTCTTTTAGCCTACCTTATTTTGGTCAAATTCATTCTTTGAGTATGAGGGTGATCCATTTGGACTCCCTTGGTCTAAAGGTTTAATAAGATTTTTTTATTTCTTTCCATTTTTCTTTAGTTTCAGAGATCGTCACACTGTACTATATAGACAAACCACGGTGATCCTCTGATGTCACAATCTACTAGTTCATACCAATGAAATGATGTCTCACTGTACCCTATTGTCAGCATGCGATGACCCTCGATCGTCACACTATGCTCCACTGCAACCTGCGACGAATACTGTAGGAATTGTTGGAGATAGCCATTTTTTCTTTTTTCTACCCAATTTTGACTCAATTTCCTGGGATGAACTTCTGATACTAGTGAATGATTTATATGTTTGAATCTCGCATTTGATTGATTTTCAGAAATTGAAAGTTTTTCTTTGTAAATTTTGCAAGTTTTTCTTCTTATTTTTGTCACAAGGGCATAATCTCTAGATCTTGGTCCTAAGTGCTTGATTGACAAAGAATCCTTGATTTATTTGGAGTTTTGGATTTTTTTTATTTTCTAGATTGTTCATTGATTAAGAGACTTTTTTTTTTCATTTGACAAAAGGATTTCCTATCATTTCATTTTTGTCTACATTATAGGTTTGATTTGGGAATCGTGTTCAGAGTGTGTTAATTTTATTGGATTATGCTTTCTTTTCTTCATTAAATATCTGATATGATTTGAGAAAGAAATAACTGAACTCATTCTTCTTTTTAATAATTTGTTTGCAATAAAATTGTTGCATTCAAAATATTTGTTAAAAGAGAAAATTGGAAAATTTTGTAGCTTATGATTATTTGGAATTTTGTTCATTCAAAATTGAGAAATTGTGTTTCGTAGCTTTTGTATTTCAAAAAGAGATACCTTCTCCCTACTATAATTAGAGTTCATAGAATTGAAAGATTGCATAATCATCTCTTCTTGAATCCTATTGGGTCAAGGTTACATACATCATTGATTTCATTTCCATTTCCCTTTTGAGTAAACAACAACCTTTAAAATACATCATAATTTTAAAATTTATTAGCAAATTTTATTTTCTAGAAATTCTCTTCACCAACATTATATAGGATAGCGCTTTGGAATAGGTTGTAAGTCACACTCTCCAAAGCATCAAAACACACAATAATGTCTTGTGATAGGGAGAGTTCAAATCCACTCTCTACAGTTTGTCAATCATGAGGTCGCATTAGGAGTGGCAGAGTTACTCACCCTACTTTTTCAGTCTTATTGTAGATATTGCACATTTTATTGGGGGTAATTTGAGAAGAAAATCCCGTGGGGACCTTCTTGAGTTGATTTTGGGCTAGACACCCTGCCTTTGCACGTGGATCAGACTGTCAATTATTTCCCCAAGCATCATTTTTATAATTGGTAACCTTAGTAGCCTATCTATTTAGGGTATTTACATGAGGTGACTATGGAGGGGAAAGTCTTCATGGTACCTGGAATCGGCGTTGGGCAAACTCACTCGGGATCCTTGGAGGTTATACACATGATTATGTGTGGGAGCTTACACGAGGGTGTAAGTTTGTTAAGTAGGTCGTCAACATAAACTTTCCACCTGCTTTATCCTAACCACTTCTTGTCTTTATTTCATGACGTTGGATTTCATCACCAACTAGTGACTTTGAAATAAGAAGCTTTGTTTGCATGCTTGATTTCTAGATTTGATTAGTGGGTGTTGTTTGTTTCTCTAGTTGGCCATAGATTTGTTTTGTTCTTTATTTGGTGCAGCCAACATCATCCCTCGCTGTTCACGTAGGATGCAAGGGATACCTCTAGAAGATTGGGAAGATTACGTCCCTTCTATTCCCAAGTCACAAGAGGGATCCCCTAAAGGAGTAGTCAATAACGATGTAGCCTCTGAGATTGGAATTTCTACTCTGTTAGAGGAGTTCATACTTCCCCTAAACCCGTTATTGAATCTTATAGAAGATCCAATTTTTCTCCGGCTAAATTCATTGAGAGAAATTGTTACTGAATATCATACTAAATTACCTACTAGACCTCATGTAGATTCTGGTGTAGATGATCCACCCTTTCAGAGTGAGTCGTTTAGAACGTCGGTTCATACTGCTGGAATTTTTAATTCTAGCTTTGTCCATGTCCATTCTTTTTGGGGAATTTCTTCGGGACATGATATTTTTAATAAAATGGCATTCCCAGCATCACAAATGCCTGTCACTTCCACTACTTATATAGTACTTTTAGATCATTTTACTGGCACAACCAGTTACGTCTTCATAATTTCAGACCAATTATTGATTGGTTCTCACTCGATTCTTCCTCTCCAGATCGCCAAATCTACCATGGTTCCACAAGATACACCTATTTCAACTGGAAATGTGGTCATCACTCAAGATCATATTGAAATGCCACTTCTTCTTAGATAAAATCTGTCACTTCCCCCTGGGTATAATGATTTTATACTTCCATTTCTATTCCTCCCTAGAATCCATCTAGAGGGTCTAATCTTTTTGTTCCTCCTAGGTATAATGATAGTAGTCATTTTGTTCCTACACCTACCCAGGTTGTCTCCAGGGGGCCTTACGTTCCTCCTCCACCTTTGCCTGGAGGATCTAATCATCCAGGCCCTCGTAGCTCCAATCCAGTTGGAGGAACGAGTAATTTTTTTGCTTCTAGTTTTCAGATTCTTTTTGGAGGCCAACCTCAATTTGGGGGGAAATCTCAAGTTTGGGGGAAACCTCAAATTGAGGGACAACCTCAAGTTGGGGGAAACCTCAAGTTGGAGGCCATAACCCAGTTTATGGGAAAAGTATACCTGGATTACAATCTCAACCTTGGAATTTTCCTTTCCAAGGGAATCAACAACCATCTGGGGGGAAACATCCTCAAGTTAATTATTTTGTACCCCCTAATATCAGACAACCATATCCAGGTTCTATGAATCCTAATTGGGGTCAAAATTTTTAGTTTAACTCTCCTTTCCAAGGGAGCTTACCCAATCAACCAACCCCTATTGGATATTTGACTCAAAATCCTCCACAACCGAATTTGTCAGGACTATCTAACTATCTAAAGACTGCTTATGGTCCTACTAGTATACCTACAGGGTTACCACCTCAAAATTACCCATTTCCTCAAGTGAACAGACAGTTTCCTTTCCTTGCTACTTTGGACTTACCAGATTTATATAGGATTTTGAATGATCATATTTTACATTCTCTTTATTGGCCTATCATATCGACAAAATTACCATCTGACATTCCTAAGTTTAATGATCAATCAGAAGAAGACCCGAATAATCACGTCATGACATTCCATCTTTGTGTTACAAGAGAACCCCCCTACGAAAAAGTGGATTTCCTCTTGGACTCTAGACTCCTAAGGCCAAGACATAAGGGTGCTAACGTTGGTCACTGACATCCTTTTAAACCTAGCTAAACTAATGTATAGAGAAGAGGAAGAAAGGTGTACCTTTTTAATGATGTTCATCCTCACATAGTCCGAGTTGAGATTTGATCCCCAAGCTCCTCGATAAGTCATGTAAAACAAACAAAAAAAGAACAAGATTCCTATTCTACTAAGATTAGCTTGAACCCATAGCTATCTAATAGAGACAAATTCATGTAGAATAAACACAACCTTGAAAGAAATAGGCCAAGCACATATGTATATTAATGAGAACAATAGAGAATACTTACATATCTTTGATGAAGGTGAAAAAACCTCTCCCATCTCTCCTTGTCTAACCCTTTTCTCAAATAATCCACACAAAATGATGATGCTTCAATGATATCTCCCTTATGATATCATAAGTTTGATGCTTTCAATCTATCCTCCTTTAACCATGAGGAGGCCTCCTTATATAGGCTTGGAGAGGCCTAACCGCTTAAGATATTCTTGGGATAGGTTGAGGATCCTTCTCCTTCAGTTGTGTATATTCCCTAAGATCAAGCCTTGACCTCAGATCTGAATCCAAACAACTCTAGAGATGAGGGGGATTCTTCCCTGATTTTCCTCAACAATCCAAAATTTGCTCAAAAAGGGCCAGCGCTCCCTCAGAATGGGGCACAAAGTGTTGCAATGTTTCCCCAAAAAAGGGTACAAAGCATTGGCACTCCCTAATAGTGTATAGGGGAGCGTTTCCTTCCAAAATAGATTTTTTGGTGGTTTTTTTCATGGTAAAATATTTGTACTCTTCGTCATGTGATTTCTCCTTCTTAAACTAGTCTTTTAGGGTGTCTTAAGTGTTCTTGTAATGTCATTCAAGACATGACATAGGTAATATGACAACATGATGTTTGCGACACTTGCAATACTTATGGCTAAAAAGCGACACTTGAGACACTTGTAATGATGACAATAGGTCATCATTGAAGTAAGTAATTTTGATGTGTAATAGATTTTCCCCCAAAGTGCGAAGTTAGAATATAGAAACTGATGATTGAAGTAATTTGTAGACTTTTTTTAGCAAGGGTATGGACACAGAGAACCTGGTATAAGCTGCACACAACCATCAAACAAATATTATGACATGTTTCAAACCCAAGGCAGGCATACCTATGCTTGGGTGATAAAGACTTGCAAGGTATGGCCACCATAAGATACACTGTGGATCCATAATTATATTAATAGAGAGTATAGCCACCAAAGATACAATGTGGATCTATAATTCCATGACATGAACTGATAGTATCCATGAAAAATACACAGTGGATCTACAAGACGAAAAGACATAGCCAGGGACCAATACAAAGTGTATCTATGTGATAGTATATGTGTCAATATTCAAGATAAAATCCATCGCAACCTAGGCAAAGTATATATCAGAGTGATCACTCAACCCAAGGTCTTCTTACCGATCCCATTATAGTACAATTCCAACCATTTGAGTAGATGTCATGATGTCGAACATGGCAAAAACCACTTGATTACCAGTTAATGAAGTAAACCATTAACAAGTGTGAGGGAAATCACAATTGATGTCAATGATTCCCAAGGTACCCTAGTACATTCCAACAAATGTGAATAGATGAGCTGAAGTCAAACATCTGTGGAATCATCCGATCAGGGGTCAATGATGTAAACCCACTGTCGGACATGAAGAGGCTTTCCATTGAGGGATGTAGGTCCCAAGGTACTAACTAGTTTCTAAGTCTAGTTTCCAGATAATGTGTCGAATTCGACAGGAACAGACTTGTTGAAGGAGGGCCTTGATGTATCCCCCATCAGCAACATGAAACTGACATAGAGATGTAATTGGTGGATCAAAAGAACATGGACTCACATAGGTATTGAAACAAAAATTTGTGATGGTTGACTCTCGAGGAAGATACTTCCCTTGAACACTGAGGCACAATAGAAGAAACATGACATGGACTAAAACAAGATGATGCAGTGGATTCTATGACTTTCATCGGGTGACCCAAAGTAGTAAATAAAATCAGAGGATTGGTTATGTGTAGAGGTTCAGCGGATTAAAAATGTATGAAAAGACAAAGTGTCTTGTTCAAGGGTGACCATAAGAGTGACTGGTGATCTTTTCAAAAACTCCTTGGCTTGCTTCTTTCAATTTTTCCCCCATCCAGCTAGACAAGTACCTCTTTTTTATTTAAGGAGATCAAGGAGTGTAACACATGCTCGATATAACTTACCTTCAATAAGTACCTCTTCCTTTATTTAACGAACTGGAAGAAGTAAGGGTTTGGTCCCGTATGGGCCCTTCAATGTATGATTGTTTAATGAGTCCAGAGAAGGTAAACTCTGTGGTTTTTCATATTTAGAGAGTCTGAAAATGACTTAAAGATGACTCCAGTGTTGTCATTTTTTGTAATGTTAGTCTCACAAGGCCAAAAAAGAGATAAATTATCACTTGAAAGACACCCTTTCAAACCTTTTAATGAGTGGGAAAGGAAGCAAGATCACTTGACAATATTTTCACATTTAGAGAGTCTGAAAATAACTTAAAACGACTCCAGGGGGTTCCTTTTTCATATATCCATGTGAGTCAGAAAAAGAGATAAAAGGCTACTCGGTTGCGTTCTCATGTTTTTTACGAGCACGAGAAAGAACAAAGACTAAGATTAGTATCGGTTTCATTTTGAAACAAGCTTGAAACAAAATTAAACTATTCTTGTAAATTTCCAATGTAATTTCCAAAGGTTTGGATACCCATGGATGGTTGGTAATCTACACCTAGCTTGAAAAGATAGTAGCATAACTCTAGAATGATAATCAAAGTCTGGAGACATGCCCCCAAGCTTCAAATCATTCACCAACTTTGAGGCTGTCACCAATTTCTGTACTAGATGGAGAAAAATAATATAGGTGGATGAAATGAAGGTTAAAAAAGGAGACCTAACGAAAGACTTGACTTGGTATGAGAGGTGACTATTTCATTTTTTAATGAGCTTGACATAGGAAAAGAACTATGCTCAAGGCTTTGGGTTCAATCCCAAGATTTTTGTTTTACTTTTTAACGAGCTTGTTATAGAGAGGAAAATTATGCTCGTAGCCTCTATTTCATTTTTTAACGATCTTGCCACAGAGAGGAAAATTGTGCTCATGACTTCTGTTTTATTTTTTAACAAGTTTGCCACAAAGAAGAGAAAATATGCTTGTTGCCTCTAATTCATTTTTTAACGAGCTTGCCACAGAGAATATAAACTATGCTCGTGACTTATGTTTGATCATGGCTTCCAAGATGATAATGCTCTAGAAGGACACCATGTAAAGGGACAAAACTTGGTCATGGATTCCAAGAGATATTCACTGGATGGAAGAAAAATCCTCTGGAAGGAACACATGTCGAGTGCCAGAATAGGGGTAAGGATATCAGGCTCCAATAGCCCTACTAAATAGATCACCAAGTCAACTACTAAATCTAAGTCATTGGAAGTTGAAGTCATGGGAGACAATGCCACATAATTGACCTGTGGTAGGGGTGATATCGACTGCATATAAGACCCATTTAGGGAGGTCATTGGGTTGATGGTCAATTCAGGGACAACAAACAAAAGTTTATCAATAGTCATCATTCATCCATTATGAGGGAAATATATCAAAGGAAATAGAGTGGACACAATAACTTTCATGGCATAGACATTATCTCACCCAAGGAGTAAGTCAAAATCCATGGGGTCTTGGACTACCATAACATCAATAAAGACAATTTTCCCTCCCAAAGTTATGGGAAACTGAGGGAGGATCCCTAAAGGGTGATTGGTTCTTCTGTTAAAAGTGAACATAGTCTCAGTAACCGGCACAAGCTGAGGATAACCCAAAGTTTTCTAAGTAATAGAGGACAAAATATTGACGGATGAACCTTCATCTATCAGTGCATGAGGAATGTCCTGGCCACAAAACTGTATTGTAATATTGAAGGGAATGTGAGAGGGAAGACGAGGTCCATTTAGCACACCCCAGTAAAAAAGGATGAGCTCATTACTTGGAGGGGGTTTCAAAGGAGAGGGAGGAATGGCCCCCAACACAGTAGATTTTGTATCAACGAGAAAAACATGGGAAAAATCGGGTTTACTCTTGAGCAAGAGAGTAGGATTGATTGATAATGACATCAAATCGACCACTTGGGTTTCATTCTCCAAGGGGAGAATGGGGTCGACAAGTGGAAATGGATCGACCTCTTGGGTTGCACTCTCTAACGAGAGAGAGGGATCAACCAAAGATGGGATCAGATCAACCACATTGTCAACTGGTTCAACTAAGGATGTGACCAGATTGACAACATGATCAACCAGATTGACCGATGAAAGGACCAGAGAAACCACTTTTCCACTCGTCAGAGGAGGAGTGGGATTGACCATGTTGGCACTCTTCGGATGAAGGGTGGGACTGACCAATAATGGGACTGGATCAGTTACTTTGGCTAGTGGTTCAACCGAGGATGAAACTAGATTGACCACCTGATCAACCAGACTGACCGGGGATGGAACCAAATTGACCATTCCATCAAATAATGATGTGTTGGGGGAAAGACTACGATAACCAGTTGGGATTTGAAGCTTTTCCAAAAGAGAAGCCTCATCCATATAAGGAAAAAGGTGAGAATAATGATCACCTTTGCATAACATGAAAGGAAATTTGACAGTTGTCTTCTTTTTACCAACCTTAATGTCACAAGTTGATGGAGCATCACCAGCATGACCAACAGGGGCTGATAATGTGGAGGACCACATTTCTAAGTGTTATAACCCTAAATTGCACTATCCCTGCTTACCTGGCATCAGGCCCACTCATACCTCTTCCTAGCCAAAGTCATGCTGAGCAATTCCTCAAAAAACCACTTAAAACAAGCAACCTGCGCCCTAACTTCTCACTGGGCGCGGGCAACCACTTGCTGTCCTTATACTGCACGCGGGCATCCGCGGGCTAACCCAAAACAGACCGCGGGTACCTAACAAAGCAAAAAATCAGGAAAGTTTCTGCCGGGACACGAGTATTTTTTTCAGTTAACTGGAACTCCGAGCCATGCATGGCCGAGAGTTCGCCAAGAAACCTAGCTCCTTCTAGCCTATAAAAGGAGGGGTAGGGGTACTATTCAAGGGGGAAAAATTATAGCAAAGAAACTCTGCCAAATTGCCAAGCCAGTTTTGTCCCAACCCTTTAGCCTTGCCTCAAGCTTTAGGAGAAACTCAAGAAGCAGTAGTTGGAGGACAAAAAGAAGAGGAA